>JANBXA010000729.1:11947500-12465000 GCA_030556225.1 Cricetiscus sungorus | reverse complement strand
AGTAACTTGCAAAGTCAAGTCAGAGTCTGCCTGCTGCAGCCCCAGGAAGGTTAGGGAAGAGCCCCTACTCTAATTCTTCAATTAGATGCTGTCTGTAGATGCTGCCATCATACATGCCCACTTCTGCTCTTCCAACCACAAAAGCTAACTTCATTCTTCTCAATGAGCTTAGACATTAGTGGAGACCTTGCTTCCTAACAGGACACTATCAAAGCCATCTTGGTGTGATGGCTGGCAGGAAAAGGCCAGTTTCTGCCACAGGACCTCCCTTTGCCTAGCTCAATCAGTAGCTTAGTCACCCTGGTGCTGCCTAGACTTCCTTGTATGGTCAGACAAGTAGAGCAAGAGGGTGGTGCTGGATGGCCTGACCCTGGGCCTCCTGCTGTATCTGTCTGGGTTGCTTTGGGCAGATTCCAAAGAGCAGACAGCCTGGGGAGGAAGGGAGAAGGCTCTTAAAATAGCCCAGGCTCTTTTTCCTTTCTTACAAAAATGAGCTACAGCTAGAAGCTTCATGGGGACTTGCAGGAGTTAGTGCTGGCTGGAAGCATACCCTTGTTAGTGGGCTGTGCACACTGTTTCACAGCATTGAGCAATATTTTCTGCTCAGGTGAAAAATTGGAATAGAACAGCACATATCTGAATATGGCACAGTTACTGCCAAATGAAACTTAATGTGTGCGTGAAATCAAATTCATTTCTATGTGTATTATTATTTGTATCATCATCATCATCATCATCATCATCATCATTGAAGCTCTGGGGATTGAACTCAGAGCCTCCCACATGGTAGTGATTCATGTGTATGTGTTCATGTGTGTGTAAGTATACATATGTGTGTGGGGTTTTTGCACATAGAGGCCAGAGGACAACCTTTGGGGGAGGGAGCCAGTGTACAGGAATAAAAACGTTTGTGTTAATTAATTGCTTGCTTTAATTAATTTGGCCATGATATGGGTCCTCCTGTCTTTGGGATTAACAAGACAAAACAAGCATCTCCCAGTGTCTCACAATGTCTTCCCTGGTATGTGAAAACTAAGCTAAGACTCATTTTTCTTTGGGGGGCATCTACCTGAGAACTGAAGTCATCTATGGGATGACTTATCTGTTGTGGGCCCATTTCTCCTCTGATTAGGACTATAGTACTCAGAGCAGCCATTTATTCCTGACACCCTCTTTCTACTCACTGGAGGGAGGAGAGGACCAGTCCTCTTGTACCACCAGTGGGGCAGCTAGCTGGAAGAGGAATAAGAGGTGAGTCTCTTTTGGTTCTGAATAAAAATACACTTGGAGAAGTATATGTACAACTATACAGAACACTGGGTTATTATACAGATGTTCTGGGGTCATATAGCAGATGAGACTGGTTGGTGGTGATATAGGCAAGCCAAGTTTCTGTAGGAGTGAAATAAACTTGTGAGTTAAGAGTAACCACAAGACTAGTGTTACAAGAGGCAGAAAGGGGGACTTAGCAAGGGAGTAATTTGCAGTGACAAGACAAGAGATATTTCTAGTCATTGTCTCCCAAGGTAATCATAGTTTCTGGAAATGAACAAGCAGACAGGGTAGGAGGGCATAGCTGTTGGAAATTTGCCTCCTAACCCTGCATTTTTAGAAATTGTCTGACTTTAAAATAGGTCCAGCAGTCTTGTCCCAGCTCAGTCTAGGTGTAATTTAGGGGCTGCATTCCCTGAAGCACAATAAAAAGGTCTGGTGAGGCAGGGACCTCCTTAGGAGTAGAGTCAGTTACAATAGCGCCCCCCCCAGGCTGGCAAATACTCACCAACAGCCTGACTTTTGGGCTCCCATTTACCTGGATGGGGAGGAGAAGGGTAGGTAATCAGAGGTTTATCCAACTGGTCTATCTGGCTAATAGGGTGGGGGGAGGTCAATACAGTCTGCTTTGGATGTTAAATAGACCTCCCACCACAACCACCACAACTACTAACACACACACACACACACACACACACACACACACACACACACACACACACACACACCACATTCAGTTAAATACAATTTTATTCCCCAGGTGGATCCAACAATCCAATTACAATGTAGGGGACTGTTTACTTTTGGGTACACAGGATTACTAGTCTCAGTGGCAAGGTTGGAACAATCCCTCAGAGTTCCCCTTCATACAGACCAAAAGGTGGTATCATTTGAGCTCTCTGAATAGGTGGCAATGTCTACACATATCTATTTGATACAGAAGGATTATTTATCCTCTTTGTTAGGTTATGGCCTTTTATCTGGGGACTTTAAAAAGAAATCATCTTCCTGGTTAATGGGACATAAGTAAATTCCTGTCTGTTTAATGCTTCTATGGTCTTATGGGACACTAGAAGGCATTCCCCAAAAGCCTGCCAGAAATTAACTTCTGTTGGTGATAGTGGGAAGCTTTAAGTTTCACGAGATCAATTTTAAACATGGCTTTCTTTTGTCCTTTAGTTCAGTTAGTGTCTGCCAGGATTTTTTTTTAACAGCTCCGAAGGAGGTAAGAGTAAAGAGTAAGTACTCAGACTAGCCACTTTAAATGAGGCTATGTAACCAGACAAGAGTCCTATTTTTGACCGAGTCTTAACCTAAGTGGATGCGGCCCAGGTGAGATGGCCCATTTCAGGCTTGGCACAGGAATGATGAACCCAGGAAGGGATCCTGTCAGCCTTGACTACAGTCTGCATTGTCAGCATGGTAGTGTTAGGTCTTTTCCAGGCAGGTGTCAGCCTTTCTGAAATGTCTTGTTCCCAGGTCAGATTGAATGAAGAGGTGCTGAGGAGGGAAAAGGATGGGCTTCTTTGACTGTATAATGGACCGCAGTCTGGACCTGTTGGAGAGACTGCAGTGTCTTAGGGTTCCTATTGCTGTGAAGAGACACCATGATCACAGCAACTCTAATAAAGGAAAAACATTTAACTGAGGTGGCTTACATTTTCAGAGGCTTAGTCCATTTTCATCACACTGTGTCATGCTGGCATGCAGGAAGACATGGTGCTAGAGAAGTAGCAAAGTGTCCTACATTTTGACTCAAAGGCAACAGAAAGTGGTCTGAGACACTGGACACGGCTTGAGCATACATGAGACCTCAACGCTTGTCTCCACACTTCCTCTAGCAAGGCCATACTTAACTTCAACAAAGCCACACCTCCTAATAGTGCCACTCCCTATGTAATTGGCATGGGGCCAATTACATTCAAACCACCACACTGGCGATTCTTTGAGATACTGATTACTAACCTCAGCGATTGGGTCTCTCAAATGGAGCAGCAAAGGGGATGGCCATTTAAAAATAACCTCACAGGGGTGATTCCTCCTTTGTAAGGGGTACACCTTTCCCTAAGGGCCAGGAGTAAAAGATTGGGCCAATTTTTATCAGTTTCCAAAATTAATTTAGAGGGTGGATTTAATAGCTTGATCTGTTCAGAGCTCTGAGGTCAGTAGGTGCAGCAGAAATTCCAGGTTATATTTAATATAGGCCTGACTGACTATTTGATCTATCAACAACATAAAGGCAGGTCTAATATCAGATCTCACTGACAGGGGCAGCACAGACCTGGGGGCAGTTCCATGTAGAAGAGTCTTGACCACTGTCAGAGCAGAGCAGTCGTCTTCCAGGTAGCAAAGGTTTCTACCAATCCTAGAGAGGTGTCTTAGGGTTTCTGTTGCTGTGGTGAAACACCATAGTCAAAAAGTAAGTTGGAGAGAAAAGGTTCTTTTTTTGTTTGTTTGTTTGTTTTGGCTTACACTTCCACATTTCTGTTTATCACTGAAGAAAATCAGGATAGGAACTCAAACAGCAGGATCTTAGAGGCAGGAGCTGATGCAGGGGCCATGGAGAGGTACTGCTTACTAGCTTGTCAGCCTGCTTTCTTGTAGAACTCAGGACCACCAGCCCAGGGATGGCCCCACCCACCATGGGCTGGGCGCTCCCTCAATGATCACTAATTGAGAAAATGCCTTACAGCTGAATCTCACGGAGGCATTTCTTCAATTTAGGCTCCTTCCTTTCTGATGACTCTAGCTTGTGTAAAGTTGACACGAAAGCAGTCAGTACACAAGGTGTCCACAAACATTAACATGTACCCAGCGTAAGGACACTTAATTTTTGTGAAGTTGACTTTCTATACCTCACCAGAGGATAACACTCCTCAGACCACCAGTGGGGACTTCTTTTGCCTCTTGCCTTGGGTTGACATGTGTGCAGGAAAGGCACTGAGAGGTTGCCTAGGTTGCCATCTCTCAGAGATGCAAAATCTGATATCTGAAAGATAACACCATCAGTCTGGAAGCACCCAGGTAGGTAGTTGGGTGCAGTTGATACACCAAAAGGCTTGCAGGGAGGATAATTCTTGAGTGTTGATTCTCTTATTAATGGCCAGACCAAAAACAGACGTCACCTTGGGATAGTTTCTTGGTGCCCAACCTCAGGAGTATAGCATTTTATAAGACAAAACTATAATTACATTAGTGTATGAGGTGTACATGTTGGTTACATTAGCAAGAGATTTATAGTTGCCTAGTAACATCTGCTTTCTTTTGGTATCTTCCAGCCACTACATACATAGTAGGTTTGAACCATGGTCAAGATCATGGACAGTCACAGAAGTGACACCAGTGTGTCAGTGGATGCTGGGGATGGAAAGCTAAGAAGTGACTAGGCAGGTACAAAATTAAGTCAGAACAGGATGGCATTACCTTAATCATTTCACATAGAGATGCCAAACACTGCATATGTCCATAGGAGTTGCACAGAAAAATTTCAGAAGCTTGCTACCATACTGTGGCTGTTCTGGTAGTTATAGATTCTGGCTAGTCTAAGTGAGGTGGCTTGATTGTCTCACTGCTTCTCATTAGTCACCAGAATAGTCTCTGTCTTTAGGTCTTGTTGAACAATGTAATTCACATGAAGCAAACCCAGGCCTCTTAGAAACTGATGCATCCGGTCACTGATGATCCCAGCTAGAAAGCTTGGATGGAAATGCCTTGCCCAGATATGTCTTCAGGTCCTGGTTTATATGCTCAAGCACTAGGGTCACCTTAATCTCTTGGTCAGTTTGGCAGTAGGTCAAGCATTCATCATTAGCCCAACAACTATTGGTATGCTCAAAAACCTCCTGTCTCCTCAGTAAGGGCACCTCACAAACTGTGATGATTGGAAGACCCCCCTTTTCTTCCACTTGAGAGTTTTACACTCTTGAGAGCCACAAAGTGGCCCCATGTGGAAGTCATTGGCCTTGTATACTGTCCCATAGACACTAACACCAATTTCAGACACTGACACTTATCACAAGGTAGACACTGTTTTATTAGGGGATACTGGGGCTACCATTATTCTTGGTCAAAAGGTAGGAGTGGGCAATATCAAAGCTGGAGGAAAAAAAAAGTCCTGCAGTGCTACCCACTGGAGTCTGGATCCAGGACACTTGGTGTTAAGACAGTGCTGGAGCTCAAACTCAGGTCTTCCTGTTCATGTGTACTTTACCAACACCATTCCCTCACCCTTCTCCATTTTTATATCATGGAAACTACTGGGATCTTTGCTTTGCTTTACTTTCTAGCCACCTGACTTGAGAGTGGGAAAACATGAAAATATGAAGAAGACACTTTCAAACAAGTGTCTTGCATGAGTGTCATTGTGCCTGGTGTATTGAGAAAGGGAAACCCTGGTCTCACTAACTTGGGCTTTATTGAGTTTTTCAGTATCTGTCTGCAAGCTACTAGGGAGTTTCAGAGCCCCTTGCATTTCCCACTGCTGGATGTATCCAGTGCCTTCACAGGTGACAAGGCTGGAGTTTTTAATTGTGTCTATGAACACTATAACATCAAATTTTGTATAGAGGGGCTGGAGAGATGCCTTAGTGGTTAATAACACTGGCTGCTCTTTCAGAGGTCCTGAGTTCAATTCCCAGCACCTACATGGCAGCTCACAGCTAACTGTAATTCCAGCTCTGGGAATTCTGACACCTTCACACAGATATACATGCAGGCAAAATGCCAATGCACACAAAATAAAAATTAATTAAAATTGTTGTGTAGATTTAGTTCAAAATATTAAAACCCATCCCTTTGAATTCATTTCTATTTCTTTTTACTGCCTTCCAAGTCCTTGAAATGGTTCTGTTATCTCCATCCAGCAGTCCCAGGTTGGTGTTGAGCAGAATGTAAGTCCCAGCCCCACTCTCTTCTCTCTGACTTTAAACACAACTCCACAAGCAATTCTTACTTCAGTAACACTTCTTTTTTTTTTAAAATTTATTTATTTATTTTTCTTATTTTAAGTATCGATCCCAATTCCCTCTCCTTCCCTCCCTCCCCTCCTCTCCCTTCCACCCCATTCCCTCCCCCAACTCCACAGGGAGGGTGATGCCTTCCAGGAGGGATCATCAAAATCTGTCAAGTCATTTGGACTACGGACTAGGCCCTCCCTCCTGCCTCTAGGCTAAGGGAGTATCCCTCCATGGGGAATGTGCTTCCAAAGTCCTTTTGTGCACCAGGAATACATCCTGGTTCCACTATCAGAGGTCCCTTAGACTGCCCAGGCTTTCTAACTGAGACCCATGTTAAGGGGGTCTGAGTTGGTCCAATGCTGGATTCCCAGCTAACAGTCTGGGGGTTCATTAGTTCCTACTTGTTCAGGTCAGCTGTCTCTGTGGGTTTCTGTAGCCTGGTCTTGTCCTCCCTCTCTGCATCTGGATTCCAGTTCAGCTCAGTGTTTAGCTGTGGGTGCCTGGAGAAGTACCCATCTTTCTATCTGACTGGCTAATGCGTTGCAGTCTTTAGGTAAGTGCACCTAAAACCTTCAGCCTAAAGCCTTTATTCAGCAATCTTCTCTAACAGACTTATAGGCATCTGGCATTTGCATTCTTTGATACCACCACACGATGGCACCAGAGTCCCACTAAATATGTAACAGGCACTGAGCACTAAGTGGCTCCTTAAAACATGGTGATTTCTTTCTTTCTTTGTTAAACTTCACCTTTCTAGACATTTTTTTAAATTTAAATTAAAAATAATCTTATTTTACATACTAATATAATCCAAGTTCCCTCTCCTTCCATCCTTCCATCAACCACTAGCCCTCCATCCCACCCTCAATCCACTCCCTAGGAAGGGTGAAGCCTAGGCCCATAAGGGATCATCAAAGTCTGTCACATCATTTGAGGTAGGGCCTAGGCAGTATCTAGGCTGGCAGAGTATCCCTCCATAAGGAATGAGCTCTCAAAGTTTATGCACTAGAGATATATAGTGGTTTCACTGTCCCATAGACTACCCTAGCCTCCCAACTGACACCCACATTCAGGAGGTCTAAATGTGTCCTTTGTTGGCTTCCCAGCTGTCACACTGGGGTCTATGTGCTCCCACTTGCTCAGGTCAGCTGTTTTTGTGGGTTTCTCCAGCATGGTCTTGACCTCTTTGCTCATCACTCCTCCCTTTCTGCTACTGGATTCCAGGAAAGGGAATGGTGGGTTTCTGATAGAAAGATTTGAAGAGAGTGAATAAGGAGCAGATATGTGAATAATTCTCCCCCAAACCATCCCTTCCCACCCTTGTAAGTGTTTGCTGCTCTCTTTAAGTAATTTGGCTTTTCTCTATTTCAACACAATGCATTTTCTCCCCATGTAGGATGAACTTAGAACAAGTTGTAACGTATCACCATAACAAGTTCTTACCTAAGCTTGGGGGTGGCTCAGTGGCAGACTGCTTGTGTTCAATGAGCAATACAGAAAAACAAGAAAATCAACACAAAACCATTTATTTTATGTTTTAGAGACAATGTCTAATGTATCTCAGGCTTATCCTTAAGCTTGCCATGTAGCTGAGGGTGACTGCATTCCTGAGTCTCTTGCTTCTACTTCCTCAATGTAGGAATTGCATGCATATGCCATCACAACTGCTATATTTAGATCTGAAGATTGAGTACAGAGCTTCAGACATACCAGGCAAGTCCTCCACCAAGTGAGCAACACCCCAGTTACTGGACTTAGTGTTTTAGAGTGAAGCTGCCTCATCTGAATACTAGTTGTCACCTGCAGTAACTGTCATGGCCTCCAACATAAGACAAATAGTATTTTTTTGTTATTGCTATTACACAACACACACTGCTCATAGCTTTATTGGGGTATCATTGATATGTGATAAAATTACTCATATTTATAATTTACAAATTGAGCTCTTATATAAGTATGCAAAATGAGATTTAAAGCACAATAAGAAACAAACTTATTGGCCTAAAATATTCTCTATGCACCTCTCTTGTTTTTCCGCAGAAAAAAACATGCTTCCTGCCTGTATAGGCTTGTTCACATTTTCCACAATCTTGTAATGTAGAATAGCATGTGCATTCATGCACCATGAATAATAAAAACACAGAGACAGATACTGGTGTTAAAGCTGAAGACCAGAGAAACAAAGTGTCCAGCCCCTAGAGAGTTCTCACTTCTACCAATGCTTAGACTGAAGGGGTGATCATGTTTATTTGTGTGTATGTGTGTGTGTGTGTGGGGGGGGGTCTGGATGCACATATACGTGCAAATAGAGACCAAAGTGTCATTGCTTAGTCTCTCATTGTCCTGGAGTTCACCCATTAGGCTAGTTGGGCTACCTAAGAAGCCCCAGAGATCTATCTGTCTCTATCTTTTCCAGTGTTGGGATTATAACCATGTGCCACAATGTTCAGCTTTTTAGAGGTGAGTTCTGGGAATTAAACTCAGGTCCTCACACTTATGAGGAATGTTCTCTACTGACGGAACCACCTCTCCCACACTGAATTATTTCCTTTTATGCTCATTTTAATTTTCTTGTATTCTAGTACCTGTTCTTGAGGATAAAAGTTATTTTACATGCACACCTTCACTCTCTATCTCTCTCTTTCTTACACACAATTATAGCCTAGGTATATGGTAAGCCATATGATCTAAGTTTGTGTAACTACACACCATGATAACAGTATAATGAAGAAATCAATTAACAAATCATTTCTGTGAAGGTTTCTTTGTCATTAGCAGATGGATGAATAGTCATTTCCACTTTCCATCAGTAGGAAGTAATATATACAACCTTGACTACTTTATTACTCTAAATGCATTGTATCATTATAAATGGAAGCATATTTCTTCCAAATATCAATCTTCTAATTTGCCAAAAACTAGCAACAGTTCTGAAGTAGACCATTATCTGACACAGATGGAGCTGTACTATTAAAGCTAGAGTGGTCATCTATCATGGTGTAGGCTGATGCTGTCTTTTCTAATGCTAGCAATAATGTGACTGAATGGTTCTATTATACATCTGGCCAGACAATATGTAAAGATAATCATGAATTCTGAGATGTTTTATAATCATGATTAACCTACATGACATTGAGTTTGGGATGATTAAACAGTGATATTCCAGAGCACTATTGGTATAAATGTATATGAATGCATGTGCATGAAGGTGTGTGTGTGAGAGAGAGAGAGAGAGAGAGAGAGAGAGCCAGAGAGAGAGAGAGAGAGAGAGAGAGAGAGAGAGAGAGAGAGAGAGAGAGAGAGAGAGGAGATAAACAGGGTTTATTAGAATCATCACAGGTTGGATCCTCGTAATCCAGCAATGGGTGTTTTATGACAGAAAGGATGAGAATCCAGTAGTTCAGTATGTGAGGCTGGATGTCTAAGCCATCCAAATATTGTGTTGGAGTCCTGGAAGATTGTGAAGAACTCCTGGCTATTGATTTACTTTGGAACCCACTACAACTTAGTTTTAATACCTCAGCAATGTCTCAGCAACAGGCTGGATTAGCTTTTCAGCAAGAGTGAAACAAACAAACAAAACAAAAACCCCAAAACACAATCTTTCTTCTTCCACATTCTTTTATGGAGGCTGTCGCCAGAAGTCCTAGATTTAGGCTGACTCTTCCTGATTCAAATAATCTGACTAGAAAATTTCTCAGAAGAGTGACCAGCAGCTTGGAGTTTGGTTGATTTCTGATGTAGTCCTGTTGACAACGAAGATTAGCCATCTCAATTTATTAAGTAAAAACAACAGCACCATTCCCCTCCATTTTGGATTAGCTGTCTTGTCTATCTTGCTTCTGGGTACTACCTTTCATCCTTTCAGAGGATCATGCAGAGGCTCTGTGATGAAATTCAGTCATGACTATTAGCTACACTGACTATACAGAATGGACATGACTTCATCTACCAGGAAAATGAGAGCCCCCAGCAGTGTATATCTCACATAGAGTCCCAAGAAGCGAAGGAACACCAGAGGCAAAGGTTGCAGACAGAACTTGATTTTGTTATCGCCAACACTAGCATTATGCACAGAAAGTTTTAACTCAAAATGTATGAAGCATCCTACATGAACATAATTTACAATTAAACCTAATTGATACAATATATGTTAAAACCTGTAAAAAATTTGAAAGAATACAAACCTTGTCCTTTAGTCTTCCATAGCAGACACTTTATTTTTCATTATTAAGTGTGTGTGTGTGTTTGTGTTGTAGGTATTCACATGAGTGCACTTGCCTGCAGAGACAGAGGAGCTTGACTTACTGGTGGTTGCAAACTGTCTTATATGGGTGCTGAGAAACCAACTTCGGTCACCTTTTGAAAGAGCATCAGGCATTGTTGGTAAGCCACCTCTACAGATATTTAAAAAAGAAAAAGAAAAAAGAGAAACAAAAACCAATAATCCCACCCCATGTCATTTCTCTTTAAGTCACTTCATTAATAAACACCACAAAGCAGACCATCATTTGCTATAGGGAATTTTCTCTTGTTTTCTTGTTTTGAGAGTAATTTTATTTGTCATTTAACTCAGAGGTTTAAATTTTTTTAATTACTTTGTTTCCTCCTTAAAAACCTCTGCCTAACGTTAAAGGGTCAATGCAGCCTTGCAGACCACTACAGCCAGGATTTCTGTGTCTTCTTAGGATTCCCCCATGACAGCGCCCCCTACCAGCAGGAAGCAGCTTGGAAAGAACGACGCCCAAATTCCCAAATATTGTTTATAAATGTTTGTTTTCATTAAAAAAGGCATGTATAATTATGTCCAGCATAAAATAAATAAATGTTTAAAAAAAAAATTCTCTGCCTACCAATATGTGTAAAACCATCAGGCCACTAGAGGGAGGCCAACACTAGCTAATCAGCGGTGGAAGGCACCCCCCCCCCCCCAAGCCCCCTTACATTAGTCCTTCCGCTCTCAGCAGCATGGGTGAGACCCTCTCTTGACCTTTGAATCCCCAAGCTGTGCTTAGTGTGGAGGGTTAATAACAAAAATGCAAATGATGAATTATAGAAGAGTTAGCTTTTCCCAGCCTGCAGGATTGTAGAGGCTGATACACAACCGAAAAACAGATGCTGTTGGACAAACAGCAGTTCATTTTGCCATAAGTGAGCTATACAGATGTAACCTTCTGTCTTCGGTGCAAAGGTCTCAAAATTATTATCTCAGTTCAAAATAATTTTTAGGCAATGGTCACTGACATATTACTTACACATCTACACATCGTTTGCAAGGCTTTTGGGGGCGAATAGTAGACACAGAGCTTACTGCCTCCTTACATAAAGATTTATGCACTGGAATGCACATAGTTGTTCTTACTATAGAAGAATTGTATAACCCAAGACCTTTCTATCACCTCCCATTACCTTTCTCAAGCCAGGCTAAGGCAAATCGTTATTCTTCTATGACTCAAATTATTCTCGTTGCTACCCTTCACTCAACTAACTTCTCTAAACACAGGAAGCTTTTTCCCTGTATAGCAGAGTATAGCATGGTAGAGGCAGTCAGCAGCAGGGGCTCAGACAGGGTCACTGTAATTAATTGATAGGTACTTACAGTTCTCACTAATTGGCAGACACCTGGATAATGTACCTGGATGTTTATACAGCACTTTACACAGATTCACGAAACTGCACAAAGCTCTTTGATTGTTATTCTGAATCCTGTTTTCAGATAGGAAGTACAAGGAAAGTTGAGTGGAATATTTTTGTCACCCAGAAATTAAATAAGACCTGACATTTATTTACTTGGGGCTTGATGGTAAGGCAGCCTGATCAAATCAGACATTCTTAAAGCAACAATAACAACACTATGTGGGGACAGCTGAGATTGCTCAGTGAGTAAAGACGTTTGCTCCTGAGTCTGATGACTGGAACTTGGTTCTCAGAACCCACATAAAGATGCAAGGGAAAAACCCCTATCGACAACGTTGTATTCTGACCACCACATGTATATTACAGTACACATGGACCCCTATGTTACCCAGTCAGAAATAATAAATAAAATTAAACATTAGAAAAACAAAGTGCCTAGCTCCTGAGGAATGACAGCCAGTGTTGAACTCTCTCTCTCTCTCTCGTCTCTCTCTGTCTCTCTCTGTCTCTCTCTGTCTCTCTCTGTCTCTCTCTCTCTCTCTCACACGCACACAGGTTCTGCACATATACACAAAGAAATGATCTATATACCATGTATCTTCTACCTGTGCAATTGTTATGGATCATTAAGGTATTTTAAAGCTGCTTATTATCACCTTTGGTACTTTCTAAGGGTTCACTGAGGCTATTTGTCTGTACTCCAGCATGTACGAGGCACACAAGGGGTGGACATGGCTTTCTTCATTGTTCTTAATGATCATTATGCTCAGAAAGCCTCCTCTCTTCTACCAGTGAAATTCTGTGTGAAAACCTTATGATTAGCTTTAGTTCATCCATGTACATCATGTGTCTCACAATACAAGTTCTGGCACATGCTGAACAAGCTCCAGAACACATGAAGCTATGATAGGTACCTGCCTGCTACTGAGCAATGAGCTTTTCTCACTGATGTCACTGGGTTTTGGTCTATATATCCCCATACTTTCTGATACCTGGATAATGTATGTCATAGCAGTACAACTTACAACCAGAGCTGATGGGAGATGTCATTCTGTAAATATGTTTCTCCTATTGGTTAATGAATAAAATACTGTTGGCCAATAGGAAAGCAAGATAGGTAGGACTAAGAGACTAGAAGGAAAGAGGAAGTAGTAAGGAGGGGTCAGCATATAGAGGTCCGAGCCCTCTCTCCGGTAAGATGAGACCACATGGAAGTACTTAGATGAATAGAAATGGATTAATAATTAAGACAGAGCTAGCTGATAAGAAACTAGTAACTGGCCAACAGCATTTATATCAAATACAGAGTCTCTGTGTGTTATTGGCGTGGTGATGGGCCCAGGAGGGCAGGGAAAAACCTACTCGTAACACAGAGCTGTCTAACAAACAGTTTCTTCAGCCTCTGTCTGAACCATCACCCAAACAGAAATGGTAAACTTTTGACAAGAAGGGGCATTGGCTTTGGTCCTCCTTGCTGATTATAATACACATATTTTCCTTTTGCTAGAAAGAAAGCACTTCTTCTTCCCCCTTGAAGCAGAAATGTATTGTGGTTTTTGCACATGTCTCCCAGTGCAGTTAGAAGGCTCTGTGCTAACAGACAGGGGATATGAGATCTAGAGTAGCCTCATTTATTTTCGGTGTCACTGTGGGGCTTTTCCTTATTGAGTGCTTCTGCACCTTCATCTATAAAGTAGCAACAATAATGGCTGTTCTATTTATCTCAGAGTTGTGATATTATCTGGAATAGGATACAATAAAGCACTATGGAAAGAACTATGGCTACATTCCAGGATGTGTGCAAGCCCCATTTGGAACCTCATTGTGGCTTCTTGGGGACAGATAATTCTTTTCACCTTAAAGATGAATAAATATCCCTATGGAAGCTACCTTGGCATACTTGGAAGATAGAAATAGATTTAGGTCCTATTGCCCAAGTTGTTGACTGAGGTCTTTAACCATCAAATTATGATCTATTCATTCACCAGTGACAAATGTAGGTGGTTTCTACAAAACTGTGTGAAAAGCAAGTGATTTTTGTGAAAAAAAAATCAATGTGACTAAGATGTTTATATATATATATATTTATACTGCATATCCTTTTAAAATTTCATACATGAGTACAATATTCACCTCATTTTCATTCCCCCACTTTCCTCTTAACTCCCCTCTGTTTCTTCAACTCACTCTCAAATTTATGATTTGTTCCTTAATATCATTGTTTTACACACACATACAATCACACACACACACACACAAACACACACACCCTGTTGAGTGACTTTAGTGTTTCTTTCATGTACACGTGTGCATTTTTGTTTAGTGTTAACAATTTGGGATTGGTTAACCTATCAGGAGGCTTGTTCCTGGAACAGACTGGTTCTCTCTATAGCAGTCATTAATTGCCTATAGCTCTTCATCTAGGCATGAGACAAAACCTTTGAGACTTCCTCGGTCTAATGACATATCAACTGGTTTTGTGATTGTGCAGGTCTTGTTTAGGTGACCATATTGTTGATATTTCATGGGTGCAAATTCCAATAATATACAGAAGACCTTTTGATCTTATGCTCTTTCTGCTCCTCTATTCTATGATCTTTCCCTAGCCTTAATTGTAACAGTTGTGTTGTAGATGTATCTATAATGGCTGGGCACCCCACAGTCATTGTCTGCATTTTGACCAGTTGCAGATTTCCACAATGATATCTGTATGTGCAAAATGATGATTCTTTGAAGAGAGATAGGATTTGCATGTACCTGTGGGTATAAGAATAAGCATTTAGAATATAGTTGGGAATTATCCTGGTTTAGGAAAGTGGCAGAAGTTCTCCCCCCCAGGCTTCATGACTTCACATTACACCATTTTTAAAATGATTTAACATTTTTTACTTTTTATTTTTTGAATGTTTTATTTATTTATTTATTTATTATTTTACATATTGATTCCAGTTCCCTCTCCCTTCCTTCCTTTCTTTCTCCCTCTCTACCATGCCCCCCAACCATCCTCCCATCCCACCCCTCCCACTCCACAGGAATGGTGGTGCCTTCCAGGAGGGATCAACAAAATCTGTCAAGTCATTTGGAGTAGGGAAGGGGCCCTCCCTCCTGCCTCTAGGTTAAGGGAGTATCCCTCCATGGGGAATGTGCTCCCAAAGTTCTTTTGTGCACCAGGGATATATCCTGGTTTCACTGTCAAAGGACCCTTAGGCTGCCCAGGATTTCTGACTGAGACTCATGTTCACGAGGTCTGAGTTGGTCCAATGCTGGATTCCCAGCTAACAGTCTGGGGGTTTATTAGCTCCTCCTTGTTCAGGTCAGCTGTCTCTGTGGGTTTCTGTAGCCTGATCTTGTCCTCCCTCTCTGCATCTGGATTCCACTTTGGCTCAGACATTACACCATTTTTATTCCTTCATTTACTCATATGAACACAGTCATATTCCTGCATATATTTACCAAAAAAGAGGTATTTTAAAAATATTTGACCACACTGACATGTCGGCAGTTGACTGGTAGACATTGTCAGAACTAGTTAACTCACATAGGAAAGATAAGAATGCTTAGCCTTGTTCCTGTTCATTGCTGGTTGGAGCAATTTGGGAGTGTTAATGGAGTCATGTAGATCATCAATATACAGTAGTTTTCCCATTGCAGGAATCAGGAAGGCTCTCAGGCACTGGAACAAACAGTGAATGGGTGATTATGCTATTACATTGATTATTATATAGTGTGCAATTAGAGCATCCAAGGCCAAAGAATGTCTAGTTCATGCATCAGACACTTCAATGTGTCCTACAGAAGTAGCACATCCTTCAGAGTCCATTAATCTTCTAGATATTTTTTTTTAGTTTGGTGAAGTGGCCTGAATATGAATGAGGAGTTTGCAGTGTTAGAAAATCAGGAATAATGAGAGATTCAAAGGCAGCAAGAATGGTAGGTCTTTAGAAGAAAGAGAGACAGAGTTCCAGTAATCATAAAGCTGTGAACATAGCAGCAGCATCAGTATTAGATTTTAGAGTAGTGCTTCATTTACATTTCCTGATAGACTTACTGCTTGGAGGTCACATTTTTACGTAGTTATTAACTTACTGGAGTACTTAGGGTTAGTGTAGGTCTACCACCCACAAATGAGATTGTACTAATAGAAAAAGGGGCGCCTGATTTCCTTCTGTTGCTCTGTCAAACACCATTATCAAAAGCAACTTGGAGAATAGAGGGCTGTCACCTTATGCTTGTAGGTCACAGGTCATCACCGAAGGAAGTCAAGGTAGAAAGTCAAAACACAAGCTTGAAGTCACTGTTGTCTTCACTGTTGTCTTGATGTCTTGCTGTTCTGTTCAGCAATATCTGTGACCAGGGAACTCACCCATAGACAAATTAGAGCATGAAACATGGGAATTGATGCTTGCTAGCTGACTCACTCTCTGGCCCACTACCTGGCTCAGGCATGCCTAACTTTATCACACATCCTAGAACCAACTGCCCAAAGAATGATACCACTCACAGTGGGCTGGGCATGCCACCAATTAGCAATCAACACAACCCCTCATAGATCAACCTGTCCTAGACAACTCCTCAAATGAAGCTTCTCCCCTCACATGACTATAGACTGTGTCAAAATGACAAAGATAGAGTTGTTACTTTACTTTTGATGATAAGGGACGGCTGTGGGAAAAGGGGCTCAGTGAGGAAGGTGCACAGTTACAGATGGGGCACATGGGTGGGAGAGCATATTTTCATTTGGATAATAAGTTGTACTATGTCTGTTTGAGGCTGAGAAATGTTATTTGTACAAATTGCAAAGGGAACTGAATGGGAATTAAAGATACTGTCAGAAAATTTATAAAATATGTCTGGGAGGAGAAGAATCAATCAATCCATCTGACCTGAAAGTTGACCTTGGAGAAAGTGGCTGCATGCAGTGGCTCAGGGATATTACTGCATGGTCTGAGGCCAATCATTTTCTTATTTCATCTCACACATCACCACCAGAAAGAATGGGAGCTTGACCAAGAGTAACGAATGGCTCAGTGCACATGTGAGACTCATGTTCAGTGGGTTAGTTTTTGACTACATATACTTTTCCACTTAGGAAAATAAGGTTCTGTTTTTATAAACCCACCATAAATTAAAAAGGCTAATGAATCTGCAACACAGAGTGGCTTTACCTTCCTCTTTTGGAGCATATGGTCAAGTAAGATCACGGAACACAAAGCTTGCTATGTAGTCAAAGTCTGGCGAGAACCCTCAGTGGGTGAAGGCTCTTGCTACCAAACTTGACTACCTTAGATACCGAATTCCATACCGTGGAAGGAAGGAATTGACTCCATATATGAAAAGTGGCACTCCCTTTCTCCCCCCTTTCTCCTTCTTTTCTTCCTTCCCTTCCTCCCCAGTGAATAAGTAAGTAAGTAAATAAGTAAGTAAGTAAGTAAATAAATAAATAGAACACACAGAATAAAACACAACATGGAATGTTTGTTTCATCTCATGGTCCCTAGCATTCTATGAAGGCACCATGCTGCATATGATAGTGTAGGAAAGGATTAAAATTCAAAATATGAGCTCTAGGTCAAGACTACATGGTTCAATGGGTAAAGTGCATTCTGTATAAGCAACTGGATCAGAGTTAAAGTCCTTGGCACCACATAAATGCTGGTTGTGTGGTGGTTTGCCTACAGTCCTAGTGTTCAGGAGGCAGAGGCATTAGATCCCTGGGCAAGTTCATTAGCTAGACAAGCTGAATTGTTGAGCTCTGGGTTCAACCAAGAGACCTGCATCAATATATAAGGCAGAGAGCAATCATGTGTAAATACACATATACACATGCAGTCATAGCATGTATACAGGAAAAGATTAATATCATAAAACAAATTAAAATAAAACCATAAGCCAAACAATTGTGATTAGGAATGATGGTACATTTTCTTTTCTGTGTAATAAGCTATTACACAGATGATTTAGATAGGTATTGACTGCTGATCCTGGAAGGAAAGGCTACGTTTTAGAGGACATGCCTAGAAAATAGTCCCAACTGTGTAGGGACTTTTTTCATCAGAATAGGATGGGCTCTGCAATGTCTTTGAGCAGGTATTTCAATGGTGAGAAAGTAGTTGATGAACAAAGGAAGAAGCTGCAGACAATGTCTGTGCCCTTGCTGATCCTAACTACTGCCCCATGAGCAGAGGATAGAGAGACAAGGGTGGTTAGTTCGTAAGCTAATGGAAGACAAACCAGAAATTAACTTCATGGTCTGTGCTTTGCTCACAGATGAACATAAGATAGTTTTCCCATGAGCAAAAGGAGTTTAAAATAATCCCTGCCTCTGAGGGCTAGTGTGGGATTAAAGGAGTTTATATTAGCAGAGAATTTTTAACAGTGCCTGCCACACAGGGACACAAGGCAAAAGGTAGTTTGACATAAAAAGGTGAATAGTTCATGTGTAGAAAGTTCTATAGAATCTGCTAAAAACATATTAGCATTAATAAATGAGTCAAACTAGCTTGTAGAATCAGCATATAAAATGTCTGTACATTAGAATGGATCTGAAAATGAAAACAATCCCAATTTAACAGCATTAAAAATAAAATAGGTATATATTATATGAAATAAATAGACACTAATGTGAAAGCATAAAGGTGACAATTTGTAGAGAAGTTTGGGATCAGTATGAAAGAGAGAATGGGAGACATTCAAGGGCAGATATAAACAAAGCACAATGATATTTTGTAAGCTAACAAAAATAATAAAAACGTGATTCAAAAGGGAGACAACAAAGAGTCTCAATTTACACTTCTCCATAGAAAATTATACATATGTCTAATAGCAGAGTGTAAGAGTCTCAACTACCTTAAGTTATCACAGCACTAAAAATCCAAACCCAGTGATCTACATGTCTAGTTCCTTAGCATGGCAACCATCAACAAAAAGGCAAATAGCAGCATGTATTGAGGAGGATGTGTGAAATTGGAACCCTCAGATTTCCTGGTAGTAATATAAAATGGTATAGCAGTTTTGGAAATGACAATAGGGCTATATGACTCAGTGACTCATTAGCATGTACTCAGGAGAATTGAGAAATATCTCCACATGAAATGTGCTCTCACTGGACTCATAACAGCAATGCTCACTGGAGTTGAACCATGGAAATAAGCCAAATTCTATATAAAGATGAACGATAAACAAAATGTCATCTATCTACATGAAGAATGTGGTTCAACCATGGAAAGTGTTGAGTTATTGATTCAAGCTTACTGTGGAGGGATCTGGAAAACACCCTGCTTAGCAAATGAAACCATGCACAAAGACAAGGAATTTAGCAATAATGCAATAACATGCAGTCCTCTGTACATATGCAAATGTTCTCAGATGCCTCTAGTGTGTTTTTATAAACTGAATGTTTTTAGAAACCTGGAATCTGTGCCTCTACGGCAGCTAGGATCTGCACTGATGTTACCACTGAAGAGAGTATAGGGCTGCACAACGTTGATCCTGCCCCTCACTGGCTGCAGCATGATCTGTTGACTAGGGCACCGGTGATCTGGCCCCATGAACATGCACTGGAGACCTGACCTCACCCCTTATCTGTCACATGGTGTAGTGGCTAAGAGAGAGATGTCCTCCCCTGTTTCCCACCCCTTGCCTGTGGTAGGTGGGAGAGCTGTCCCTGAGGTCATGAGAGTGGTTCTGTCTCACTGGATGCAGCACTCAGAAGAGTGGGGCTTGCACCTTGCCCAGGAAATACAGTAGAGCTGATGAGCTGACCCTGTTTGGCACAGGTGCCAGTGAGCTGGCTCTGAGGGTATGAGAGCAGAAGAGCTGATTCTACTCCTCCCCCCTGCCCTCACCATTTGATGGCATGCATCAGATAAAAATGCCTTCCCACTAACCCCTTGCCACCTGCAGCAGGTAGGAGAGCTGATCCAGTCCCTCACTGGCTGCAGTACACAGGAGAGCAGACAGATCCTGAACTTCACCTGACCAGCATACTAGATCTGACCCTGTTGTCTTGTGTGTGTGTGTGTGTGTGTGTGTGTGTGTGTGTGTGTGTGTGTGTGCAGGTGAGACAGCCCTGAGAGTATTACAGCAGGAGAGTTGACCATCCCTTGTCTGCCATATGGTGGCATAGGTGAGGAAAAAATGCCAACCCCATTGGCACCTCTGAAAGGCAGGAGAGATAGTCTTTGGGGCATAAGAATGGGAGAGCTGGCACCTTGCATGGAAGAAACAGTAGAGTTGTCTCTGGTGGTGTTGATGAGAGAAAGCTGGCAAGCTGACCAACCCAACTACCACACAGTCCAGAATCAGGGCTATGAGTTGGTCGACTCCAACATCCACCAAATCTATAAACTGTTGGAGCATGTGAAGGAGCTGAGTTCAAAACTGCAGTTATCTCCAAGACAAAAACAACAATAGAATATCCAAGAGAAGTCCCAGTGAAGGTCCAGTATCAAGGGTGTAATAGAAGCCAGTGTCCTCAAACAAGACCACTGACTTAGTGTGACACTAAGTCTATTTACTGCTGCCTGAATATCAACACGTAGCAGCTCCTTCTCCAGCACCATGTCTGCCTGCATACCGCCATGCTCCCCACCATGATGATAATGGACTAAACCTCTGAAAGTGCAAGCTGCCAGCCACCTCAATTCAATGTTTTGTTTTATAAGAGTTGCCGAGGTCATGGTGTCTCTTTACAGGAATAGGAACTCTGACTAAGAAACTCTATGAATTACTGTGTCACACTACAACTTCCACACCGAGACTTCTTTAAAATGTTAAGTTTGCTTTTTCTTTTAAACTTTATTTTATTTTGGGAGGGAGGTTGCAAGGGCAGAGAAACATTAATGGATGGGGAAATGAATGGGATTGGGATGCATGAACTGAAATACACAGGAATCAATAAAAAAGAGAAACCTAGGGTCAAATTAATGTTCTATCATTTTATCTTTACACCCCTGTAAGTCTCCTGTAAGTGAAGGAAACTGTGCCTTCCTCCCCCTGTTTCATGCGTGGCATTAATACTTGGAAAACTTCAGGTTTATTTATTTATTTAGTGTGTAGAATAATTCCTTCTTTGGATGTTCTTGATTTTCATTGTCATGCTTAAATTCACAAAGAACATGCTTCTCTGAATCCTCAGCCCATTATTATGTCGAGAAGTGTGAAATTCCCATGCTTTCTCATTAGTGATATCCCTAATGTTCCTTTAGATAGTGTCACTGTAGATGACTACTACATATATGTCTTTTTAATTATCAAATACTTTGTAGGGTACTATCTGAGATGTAAACATTTTTAGCCATATATATTTTTTTAATTTTGAATTTATTTTGACCTCTTATCTACTGGGTTTAAGACACATTACTGTTTTCTTGATTCAAATCATTTTCTTCAATCCAGAGTCAGTGTGTGTATGTGTGTGTGTGTGTGTGTGTGTTGTTCCATGTATGTGTGTTAAATTATCATTTTTCTTAAGTGGGTCCTCCATTCCATTCTATACAGTGACAACCTGAGCTAATGTTAGAGTTACTCTAAGAGCAATTGATAAACATGGAACATCTGTAGCAATATGTTTCACATTTATGCCTCCCAGTAACCTTACAAGAAGAAACACTGTCACCTATGTATTGACCATGAGTAAGGCACAGCCCAGAGGTAAAATTGTGAAAGTGCATTCCTAGTGTGGAAGCTGAGGTGCTGGAAGCCAGCTCCTGCAAGCAATTTCTCCATAGGTGGTCTAGGTGCTGAACCACTTTTACCTCCCCAGTGATGAAGTAGGTACCACCCTAAACATAAACATCCTTCCAAGGTGAAAAAAGAGGTGGGAAAGACAAATTTGGTTGTGGACAAAAGAAAGGTAAGGAATTAGGCTTTAAAAGCTGAATAGAAGCAGACACCTGAGAAAACGGGAAGCAGACTAACAACCCCTTTTCCACATAACTTGACTTACATAACAAAAACCGTTGCCCAAGTTTCCCTGACTCAGATGTCTTTAAGTAGCTCTCTCCTTGGTGGGTCATAGGTCAGCAGCCTTCATGGAGATCTGTGCACACAGGTGTTAAGTTTGATCCCTGTTCTGGAGTATTCTACAGCTGCTCATGGAAGGGCCGAGGTAGGGAGATGTCACCAGACATGGCAGAATTTCAAAACAGGTGGCACTAGTAATGTTGTGAGGGGAAAGGGCTAATAAAGTAAATTCTCAAAAATAAAATGAACAATGGCTCTGACCTTGGGCTCTCACATATCTTGTAAGTGGCCACTTACCATCAGAGTAATCACTTTAGAATGGCAAATGAATGGCTATTGGAGAATGTTCCTGAACCAAATCCTCTGGGAAGTAGAAGAGGTTTTTGCATTGGGAATTCTCCTTGCCTGGGGATGTCTGCTTCTGATCCTGGATGTTATGAGCTAGTTGATGCTAGTATGTTAACTAAATCAGACTGAGTAGGAGAAGTGTAATAAAAGGACTTTCTTTGCTTCAATATTGTGACATTTCTTACATTTACTTTGCATACATTTTAATTTATTGTATAGTGAAATTCAGTTTTTCTTTTTAGGTAATTGTATTTATAGGACAAATTACCAACCAATAAGATATATGCATGGTGTTAATGCATACATAGCTCTGGGCCATCAGCAAACAAGACTTTGAACTTTGTCAGAAGGCTGCAAAGCAGGACTTTGTACTTGTATACATATGAAATATTAAGCTTGCAAAAATATTTCATGCCACTATGGTTACTTTGAAGATCACAGAAGAGAGGGTAATAACACTCAAAGGATTTAAAAAAAAATAAAATTCCTGACATAAGAAAGCAAAGGATAAAAGAGAGAGTCCACCAGAATAGACTAAAGAGTTTCAAACGATTGGCAGTATACTCCAGGAATGAAAAACTATTTTTATTTTGTAGCAGGTGTGTTCTGTGCTCCTTGACTCTCAAAAATACAAAGTGTCTTACGTCATTTATCAAGCTACAGGGAAGGGAACCAGGAGGGATTTTTTTTTGTGTGTGTGTGCATAGGAGAATTCATGAAGTTTCCTTCTATTCTCTCTGGCAAGCTGATATGACATATGAAGTAATCCTTTATGATGTCACAAGGCAACTCCCTTGGATCAGAGGCTGCACAGATTTAGGAAAGCACCAGCAGACATACTTCATACAGGAATGGCTTGCTCTGGCAAGAGGAAGATGAGAGACCCTAAAAAAACCTTAGTGTTTTCTTAAATGCAATTTTCTAGTATGAGATTATACTCTGTACATTGCTTCTGATTTCTTCTGGGAAATCAGCAAGCTGGTGGAAAGGGAAAACTTACCATATTCTTTTAGACAGAGGGAAGTAAAGGCAGGATTTTCTTCTGAGCAAAGATTTGTCTTGGCTAGCTTGCGTCGTGATGTATAGATTAGGAAAATATTGAGACTCCAGCCACATTTACTGTTGATATAATTATTCAGTATATTTTCCATGTGATAATTATGATCCATACATGGTCATAGTAACTAAAATAAAATATGACATGGGGTTGGAGAAAAGGCTCATCGTTTAAGAGCACTTGTAGTCTTGTGGAGGATCAGGGTTCAATTCCCAGCATCCATATGAGGCCATTCATAAACTCATGTAATCTCACTTGCAGGACATCCCAGGCTCTCTTCTGGCCTTCTTGTGCATTTATTGAAATGTGGTGAACATTCTTACACTCAGGTACACTCACACACAGACACCTTAAAGTATAAGCACATTCCATTTCATAGAGATTTACTTCTATTAGTCATTTTAGTATTTATGATTATCACTTCCAATAGCAGAAGTGTAAGGAATTAAGTGTAATACATTAAAAACGTTATGTTTAGACATTATTTTTTTTTTTTTCTGAGACAGGGTTTCTTTGTGCAGCTCTGGCTATTCTAGAACTTGCTCTGTGGATCAGGCTGATCTTGAACTCAACAGAGATCTGCTTGCCTCTGACTCCCGAGTGCTAGGATTAATGGAGTGTGCCACTGCCATCCAGTTATGTTTAGGCATTTAAAAATGACTTGAAATTGCATAGTTTTTGAAATAGAGCATCATAGGTAATTTTTTGGGTGTGTGCTTAAACAAGCAGATTGAATATGTAAATACATTGAAAATAGTTTACATGCATAGGCTATGCCACATATGTTGAAATTTTCATATATTCTTATTGTTTTTATTTTAAATTTGGGTCCTGGTATAAGTTTTAGCTTGGCATGCCTTAATCTAGCATTTAAGAGGGAAAGACTGCAAGATCAAGTGTTCAAAGTGAGCATCAGTGACATGGTAGTTGAGGCCAGCCCAGACTACATGTCTGTTTCAAAAGCATACCCCCTCCAATAAAGCTCAGTTATTGAGTTAATCCCATTTATAAGTGTTTTTTTTATTATATGAAATATGACACTGACTATTGTACTCAGAATTGCATTGAATTTGATCCTCAGTATCAAGGAATTTGTCAGGAAGCCCTATGGAACCTTGCGTGCTTTATTAATTAGTTTCTTAAAGGTGAGAAAGAGTATAAGCTAGAAGAATAAAATTTGTTGTCTAGTTTTTTTTTGCCTGTATAACTGGGAAGACTGGTGGCCCTGGTAGGAGCTCGGCTGTGTGTGAGGCTAGAGATCTCTCCTCTTTTCCAGTGCCTGGGGTCGTCTTCGCTGTTTGTTACCTCAGGCTCGCACAGGGTAGTTTACGTGGTACTTTTATTTGTTGAGAAAAACCACACTAAGTTGCCATTCATTCTTAGCATCTTTTTATCCAAAATGTCATTCCTAAAATATTTGTTTCATTTGTCTTGTTTTTAACTAGTCAGTTTACACATAGAACAGGGTATAACTATCAGTTAAATACAGATCTACATATACCTTTGTTTCTCAAGTAGTTACGAATGGTCTATTTTGGAACAAGCCTATTACAAAGCTCATGAGGGAGAAAGTTTCATTAGTAAAAGAAGGAAGGATAGAAACCCAGAGGCCTAATATTCCCGTCATCTGCTTGAGGTGCTTTTCTGGAAGCCCAATCTGAATCAATATGGAGTAAGAGGCAAATAGTCAATCAGCTAGAGTTTCAGAGAACAGTACACAGCACTCGCAGATGCTTACTATTCTACAGTCATGCAGCTCAGTCCTTCTGACACATGCAAAGTGTTGTCTGGCAGCTCTGATGTGATGAGTCTCAGGTGTGATTAGGAGAGGTTTACGAGTGTGTTTTACAGAAGCAAAATCAACATTAAGTCATTGGGGATCAACAGTAGGAGGCGTTTTATGTTTTTAAAGGAGGAAATGCCATACATATTAAATATGAAGAGAAACACCATGATGTTTGAACATGCAGGCGTTTCTCTATTTCTTTTCCTTTAGGTTTTAAAAATTCCTGTTTTCAAAATTGACTCTTTTGACATTTATGGCACACACCTTTCCCAATTTTCCTTTCCTTTCTGTTTCCTTTCCTTAGTTTATTTGGAAGAAACTAATTATGACCCAAGACGTTAGTGAGAACACCTATCAAATACCTCATGGTGATGGTGCTTTATTGTAAGGACATTCTTTGTATCCTCAATAGCCATGTTTGTCTGCAGTGCTGTTCCTGACTGCCTAATATGGAAGAAAGTCTATTTTTTATTTTTTATTTTACATATCGAGCACAGTTCCTTCTCCCTCCCTCCCTCCCTCCCTCCCTCCCTCCCTCCCTCCCTCCCTCCCTCCCTCCCTCCCTCTATCCCATCCTCCCATGCCCCCCTCCCCTTCCATACTGCCCCCCACTCCACATGTAGGGTGATGCCTTCCAGGAAGGCTCATCTAAGTCTGTCAAGTCATTTGGAGTATGGACTAAGCCTTCCCTCCTGCCTCTAGGTTAAGGGAGTATCCCTCCATGGGGAATGTGCTCCTAAAGTCCTTTTGTGCACCAGAGATACATCCTGGTTCCACTGTCCAATGTTCCTTAGACTGCCCAGACCTTCTAACTGAGGCCCATGAGAGAAGAGAGAGAGAGAGAGAGAGAGAGAGAGAGAGATAGAGATAGATAGACAGAGAGAGAGAACTGACTCTAGAGAAATGTCTAGAGACCTACAAGACTGACCCCAACTAACAATTTGAGCAACAGTGGAAAGGCTACTATAAATGCCCTTCCCTGATAATGAGATTGATGACTAACTTATCATAGAGCCCTCAGCTAGTAGCTGATGGAAACAGAAGCAAACACCCACAACTAAACACTGAGCTGAACTGGAATCCAGATGCAGAGAGGGAGGACAAGACCAGGGTACAGAAATCCACAGAGACAGCTGACCTGAACAAGGAGGAGCTAATGGGCCCCCAGACTGATAGCTGGGAATCCATCATGGAACTTACTCAGACCCCCTGGAAGAAAGTCTATTATGGGTTGAATTGGAAATGTCCTTCTTGGGCTCACATTTTTGAACACCTAGTTGCCAGTTGGTGGAGCTGTTTCAGGAAGGTGGAGGTTGTAGACGTTTGAGTCAGGGGCTTACCTAGTAATTGTAGACCACTGTGGGCAGGCATTAAACTAGGCCCTATTTCTGGGTTCACCTCTTCTTCCTGACCTGCCAAACCAGAACAAGATCTTGTTGCCATGACAGGGGCATCCCTAGCTTTCAGTCTACTTGCCACAATGGACTGATATCACTGGAAACTATAAAGCACACTAAATCCCTCCTCCCTAAAGTCACTTCTCACAGGTATTCTGTCACAGTGATGAGAAAAATATTTACCCTCTGTTTTGAGCAAAGTTTGAAATTTGAGATATTGTACAATATCTTGTTTGAATCAAAAAGGGGCCTTACCCTAAACAGTGAGCTTTTGAAAGCCCTAGTAATACACACACACACACACACACACACACACACACACACACACACACACACAGACATGCAGGCACGTACACAGACAAATGCATAGGCACATAAACACACACACACACACACACACACCTGTGTCCAGATGTGTGTACACACACAGGCACCAACACATTAGGTCCAGTTCTTCCATCACACAGCTCTACTCTGGTCATTACTACCTGCAAACTTAAATTCACTCCCTGGTACCAAGGAGATACAATCATTTTGTTTGCAGATTCTGTATTTGCACATTTGTCCACAGATTTACACATGGCTAAAACTATTTTGTCATCCACACTTGGGATACAGTCATTCTCAAGCACTTACAGGTGAGTGAAAAATGAAGATGTCTTGCATGCAGTTCCTCCTAATGTGTCATCAAGTCATGCTGTGAACAGTTGTCCTTTGTGCAATGTATTTAGTACTTTTGGAGGCATTTTTTTTTGTGTGTGTTTTTAGTGTTGATGTCATTCCTTAAAGTGGCATTCAGACTCAGTACTCAATTCTGGCTAGAGTTCTTAAGCCAAAAAGTTGAGTGAGCGTCATGAGCCTTATGGAGAAAGTTTGTATATTAAATAAGTTTTGTTCACACATGCATTACTGAGCAATTGATCACAAATTCAATCTTAATGAGTCACATACATATGAAAACAGAAGCACGTATAAAAAAAGGTTATACATTGTTTGAAAGCTTTGTGACTTCTGCCTCATAGGAAATTAACCTCGAGTTTCCTTCAGGAGGAGAGGTTTAGTGTTTGCTGATTTGATTCTGTGCTCATTGTGACTTTGTGGGACGCATCATGTTTGCAGAACAAGAATTGACTGTTCATATCTAACTATGCTTTTCTTGGGTGTTCTTTGGTCCTTTTAATGGCTTTGGTTAAGGGGCTAGGGCAGTACCCAACATTCATTTAGAAGAATGGCTAATTTCAAATACCATATCTCTTGTTTAAAAAAACTACAAAACAAACCACTACCTCTGCCTCCTGACTCTATCTCACCTTCACATAAGTAATAACACCAAACTTGCCGTATTTCTTCATATCCATTCTAATCTGCACTGGCCTTCTATTGACAAAGGAAGAGCTGAAAGTGGGGTCATTAAGAAATATGTATCAGGCTGCAGCGTTGCAGGAATTTCCATTTGCACGAGGCCAGTTTACTAAAAAAAAAAAAAATCTCCTAGAACTTTAGGTGCCTCAACCCTGGATAGTAGAAGACAACCCCTGTCTTAATTACTTTGTTTCTGAGCCAAAATATCTGACATAGCAACATAGGAGAAGAATGATTTATTGCAGTTCATGTTGTCATGAGGAGGCATGACTCCATCCACATGACCGCAAGTTGCTAAATAACCTGTTATAATTTGGTGGTTCAAAAGACAAAGAGCTCAAGTTAGAATCAGGCTGGCTGCAGCACTCCAGCCTCACCTCTCTGGGTCTACATCTGTCAAAGAAGTCTTATATCCAAATTGTTCCACAACTGCCCTAGTTAGCACTGCTGTCTGAGAGCCAACTGTCCAAACATATGAACCTGTGGGGGAATATTTTCACATTCAGCTCATAGCAACCTGTGAATTAGTTCTTCCAAAGTAGGGGTTGTGCAAATGTTCACTGACAATTCTTCATTTCAAAGAACCTTTATGATTAAAAGACAATCAATTAAAATAAATCCCTTCATTTCAGACTGAAGTGCCATAGCATAGACATCAACCAGGGGCTTGCATTCTGACATTATGAGAAGCTGGGAAATTGCACAGCAATAAATGGTAAAGTCCTAGGATTAAAATCTCTCATCATTATTCCCAAATTGATTTTAAAAATAATGAGGGCTATTATTTATATAATCATTCTGCAAAACTTAAAAATTCATTAAATATCTCTCTGAGTCTTTGATTTATGTTTTCCTCAACTGAATTTTCAAATATTTAGAATTGGTCTCATTATCAAAATGTGTAGATGTAGGAAATGTATAAGCTGAATGCATTGCCTGAAAATATGAAGAGTGCTCCTTAGGACTTCATGGAATCAAGAATTCATGCCACCATGGATCTCTGAATATCTGGTATGGGTAAAAGCCAGTTATATTATACACTTCTGCCTTCTGATATGCAGAATAAATATTGCTAACATTTATCCTGTGCATGAAGGTTCAACTTTAATATTTCTCAAATCCCCTTGATGCCCGGCAAATTCAGTGGACATAGGATGCATTAATATTTCTTTTTGTGCGAATGTATGTGTGCAGGTAAGCATGCATCTGTGTGGAGGCCAGAGAATAACTTCAAGTATTGCTCCTCAGAAGCTATCCATCTTTTTCATTGAGATACACTGGCTTGGAACTTGCCAAACAGGCTGGGAGGCTCAGGGATCCTCCTATCTGCTACACTGAGATGACAAGTATATGCCAATCTGCCTAGATTTTTTTTTTCTTTTTTCCAGACAGGGTTTCTCTGTGTAGCCTTAGCTGTGCTTGACTGTCATGAAATTCATTCTGTAGATCAGTTTTGCCTTGAACCCTAGATCCACCTGGGATTAAAGACATGTACAAGCTTCCTCTCTCTCTCTCTCTCTCTCTCTCTCTCTCTCTCTGCTGATTAAACTCACTTTTGCTTACAAGGCAAGTACTTTTTCATATGAGACATTTATTAATCAATTCTTTCCATAAGAATCCTCTTTCCTCAAAAAAGATTCCATTTGATGTTTATTTCACTGATCAGTAATTGTGTTCAGGGCTATTGATAATATTTCTTTATCAATGATTTCTTGAACATCCATTAAGTGTAAAGTTATAGGAAAGAGAAAGATAAAACAACCTATACCATCCAGAACCCTATTGTGCTTTAAATGGTCTTTGCAGTTAGGAGGATAAGGTGTGTGTTAGTAAGCCACAGTGAATGGCTTCTGAGGTGACTTTTAAATTAATGGACTACACTCACCAAAGCATCCAATTGTCTCTTACCTATGAACCTGGCTCATATTGCCATGGCTGGCAGTCATCTACTCTCCACACTTGCCTCATCCAGTTGAGTGACTTCTCTGAAGGGTGGCTTGCTCTCAAACCCATGCTTTTTATATTCTTCACTGAGAATTTGTAAGTTGAATAAATATCAGATAGGCCCATGAAATCAAGCTAGGAAAATATGGAGATGATCTATCTTCATGAAGTAAATTGAAAACTCTAAATAAAAACCAGTAAGTAAAGTGTTGATGTACAATTGCAAATTATTGAGAAACAAGAAAGAAAAAGACCACAGACATTATGCCTATTTTTGTTTCTGTATATGTATATGCTTGTGTATTTCTGTGTTTGCATATGTACAAATCAATGTCTCTGTATTTACAGGTACATATCAATCTGAATATTTGCACATGTGTGAATGGGGAGGCTAGAAGATAACACTGGGTGTTGTTCCTCAGGCCTAGTCAACCCTGTGTTTTGGGGCAGAATCTTTTTTTTTTATTAAAAATATTATTTTCATTTACATATCAACCCCAGATCCCTCCCTCCCCTTTTCCTTCTCACCCTCTACCCACTCCTCAGAGGGGGTTAGACTTTCCTTGGGTAGTCAACAAAGTCTGGCATACCAAATTGAGGCAGGACCAAATGTTCCCTCCCCCCTCCCCCGTATCAAGGCTGAGCAATGTATCTCATCACAGAGAATGGGCTCCAGAAGGCCAGTTCATGCACCTTGGATAGGTCCTGTGATGGAGGTTGTTCTTCTGTATATATGTTTCTCTTATCAGTTAATGAATAAAACACTGTTTGGCCAATGAGTCAGGAAGGTAGGTGGGAATAGGAGACAAGGAGAATTCTGGGAAAGGTAGGCAGAGAGGGCCAGACAGAACAGTTGCTATGTAGGCTGCCAAAGGAGCAGCAGGTCTGGACCTTTCTCTAGTAAGATCAGACCTGACTTTACATTTTCAATAACAGTGGTTGGATTTGAAGCATTATTGAGTATAGGGTATAGACACTCCTCATGTACCTCTCTATTCTACCCCGTAGCCTTCTCCACTGCTCATGCCTCACCTTGCTGAGTTATCTAAATCACTTCCAGATCCCAAACCATCAAGAGTCCAGTTTCCCCTAGGGTTGAGCATTTTTTTTTACTTGTTTGCAGGATGAAACTGAACCCAATTTCAATGTTATTGACATAAAAATATGGAAGATGTTCTTAGTCAATTTTAAGGAAGCAAGGATGAGAATAGTTGAGGACCCTCTTGTAAAGGGAGTCTGGAGTGCTGTGGTTCAGAGATGAAGCAATAATTTGTAATGATAGAATTAAATAAATTTCTGGGTGAGAGTAAATGAGGACATTGGAGGCCATGAGGTGGGATGCCATGAACTGTGCTTGCCCAAGCAGACCATAAAGATAGTGATGGCCATGACAGGGCAGCCCTGGGAGGTTGCTTTCTTTTCAGTTTTACATGCAACATTAGCAACTTATACACATTTAGTTGAGAGTGACTATGGATTCTATCAATATCTAGGACAGTGAGTGATTCATGGATACCCACCCAGGGTCAATCTCTATTCTCAGAGATTTCTGTTGACATTGACTGTGTCCCTTGGTTCCAGGGCAATGGTCATCAATGAGAGCAATCCCTGAGTTATCACACATTGGAAAAACCTTATCCATGTGCAATGCTGTGAAGAGACACCATGACAATGTGTCTCTTGGTGTGGTTTAGCCCATTATTCCCTTGGCAGGAAGCAAGGCAACATAGAGGCAGATATGGTCCTGGAGAGAGAGTTCTTACATATTCACCTGTAGGCAACAGGAAGTGGTCTGAAAACAGTGGGCATCTCTTGAATGACCCACTTCCACAGTGACACATTTCCTCTGACTAGGCCATACCTATTCCAACAAAGCCACTCTTCCTAATAGTGCCACTCCTTATGAGTTTATGGGAGCCAATTACATTGAAACCACAACAGATAAACAGGAAGGAGCATGCTATTTTTCCACTTGAATGATCTTGATCAACTCCTTTATGTTTGCAAATTACTTGGTCAGAACTTTTAAAGTTATACACACTCCCCTATCTATCTATCTATCTATCTATCTATCTATCTATCTATCTACATACTAATTTGAAGAGGAAAGTCTGGCCTTTGCTCCAGTTTTACTGGAGGATTCCATAGTGACAAACTCATGATTCAAATCGAATAATGGGACAGTGTGATCCAGAAAAACTACCTGTTATTGTCATCCTAAGTATATTGGTGGAGGTGTTAACTATTACTTTAAATAGGAGTGATGAAATAATCAAAAGCAGGTTATATTTTCCTTTGAGTAACTGTTTTGTGTGGGTTCTGTTTTAGTTCTTCTAAGAATGCCCTGCCATTGCTATGAATCCAGGTAAGGCCTATTGCCTGTCTGTCTCCAAGTTGCTCCCTCCAAAGTAGAGATCCTCATAGAACAGGCAGCCAGTCAGCCAGTCAGCCATATTTACTGGGAAGCAGCTCATGATGTCAGTGAGCATGAGTGTGTCAGTTTTCTTGTGGGACATGGAAGACGAGTTTTGATTGATATTGTCCCATTTTCTTGCTTTTATACAAGATGTCACACCAAACAAAGGACACACAAATACAATTTCTAGCATTTTAATACCAGTAAAACATATATGAAATGTTTAGAAAAAGCAGTTACTTCATATAAATTGTCTCCTATTTCTGCCTCAAACCATTAAGTGAGGCCTGTGATGCCAGGGGCCAAGTGTGGCTAAGAGAGCCTTCATTTAAGACATCAGTTAGGAGCTGGAAAGATGCAAAGTGCTTGTCAAGCATTTGAATCTGCATCCAGATTCCCTGTACCCCTGTAACATGATGGGCATGGTAGCACATGGCTGTAACACCAGCACTGAGGAGGAACTTCTCTGGGATTCTCTGGCTACTAAGTGTAGTTGAATCAGTGAGCTCCATTTTCAGTGATAGAGCCTGTCTCAAAAAATAAGGTGTAGAGCTGTTGAGGAAGATACCTTAAGCCAACCTGTCACCTCTACAAACATGCACACATCTGTTCATGAACCCGCTCACTTATACATATGTTATAGCAAGTACACATATACACCAGGAAAAGAATGATTGACCAAGAACAAATACATGCTTGGAACCATCTTTCCACCCCTCAACCTCCTGCTTCTCAAGTTAACTTCCTTGTTGAGGGGCTGACATTACCTGAGTCTCCTGCTGACCCCAAATGTACAATTCTATAATACTAACACACTTACTTTCTCTTTCTTGGCATATGTACAATGCTCCCTATTGTGGTAGAGTTGTTTAATATTCTACATAGCTCAGACTCTAAATAAAGTTCCAATTGACATATAGAAATGCCTGAGGTGATCTTACATGCTGTACAGCTTTCAATATGCATTTGTACTTTCAGTTATTATATAGACAACAACATTCAAGGTTGGTCAATGATGGATCAAGATAAGAAGAATTCCAGATAAAATTAGAAAAATGAAGCAAATAAATGAAGCAAACGCCACACTGATCCCCTAACAAAATCAATCGATCAAAGAAACAACTGGTCAAATAAAAACCAAATTTTCATGCTGAAAAAATTTAACAGCATTATAGATATATGTCAGTGTACGCTGTGCAAGTAGATTTGATTATGTTTGTGAAAATATAGTTTGTTCACCCAGCTATTCAAGAACACTGAAATCATATCTAAATAAACTAAAACATTCTACCGTTTGTGAGGATGTGATACAACCTGAATAATTAGTTCACACTTTTCAGTAGTTCTTTTTAAAATCATAATTTCAAGTAGAATTTGTTGGGTTCTGGGGATGCAATGAGACCAGATTTATTTAGTTCCAGAGACTAAATCTGTATTCAGCATCTCTAACACTAGAGGGAAGCACCAAAGAGAGATGAGATTCTGGGAGAGAGGGAAAGGGAGAGACAGAGAGACACAGAGACAGAGAGACACACAGAGACACAAAGAGATACAGAGAGATGAGAGACATGAGAAAGAGGGAGAGAGAGGAGAGAGACAGAGAGGGAGAGAGAGAGGCAGAGAGAGACACACATACACAACACATACACACAGAATGATAGAGAGGCAGAGACAGGGAAATGAGAGGAAAATAAGAGACAGAGATAAAGAGGGAGAGAGAGAGAGAGAGAGAGAGAGAGAGAGAGAGAGAGAGAGAGAGAGAGACAGAAAGAGGCAAAGACAGAAACACACAATAGATTATCCAAATGGGTCCCTGTGACAATGTCCAGACTGTCTGCCTTTTGTCCTTCTCACTTCTCTCTCCCCTAGCAGCCCTCTTTCTTTTTCTTTTTAAACATGGACATTTTCAGCTGGGCGGTGGTGGCACATGCCTTTAATCCCAGCACTCGGGAGGCAGAGACAGGCGGATCTCTGTGAGTTCAAGGCCAGCCTGGTCTACAAGAGCTAGTTACAGCACAGCCTGCAAAGCCACAGAGAAACCCTGTCTCAAAACAAACAAACAAATAAACAGACAAACAAAAAACAAAACAAACAACAAACAAACAAAAAACATGGAAAATTTGAAAATTCCAAAGAAGAGATGGGTTTTCTGATAACGACCAGGAGGTTGAGGCAGAAGATCTTCATTTCAGTTTTATCCTAAACTTCTGATTTAGTGCATCAGATATCAGAGACCTGGTAAGAACAGACATTATCATTCTGTGCTGTGTAGTAAGGCAACCTCTGTCTTTGTGTGGCCTCTGAATGCTTGGAACGTGGCTTGTCCAAATGAAGATGAATGCTTAGTGGAAAATACATGCTGCATTTTAAGCCCCAGCATGGCAAAAATATGTAAGTATCACCTTAATATTTTCAGTATCAATCACAAACTGAAATAATGTTTCTGACACATCAGGTTTAAAAGTATATTAAAATGCTTTCATCTTTTACTTTTAAGTGCTTAATGTGTTTTAAAAATTGAAATCACACCTGTGCCTCACCCCTTTTTAATTTTGTACCATCAGAAAATCTAGTGTCATTTCCTGCATTCTATTATTTCTAAAAGTAAAACGTACTGCTCATAGAGAAAAACACAGGTATTTAATAGACATTGGCGAGCAATCCCTCAAGCATGCTTTCTCGCGTGCTTTTGCTGTCAGTTTGTGACCCTCGAGTCATTTGTTGTTGCTAAAATGCGACTAGGAAAGCTCTGCCTCTTTTTCTGCCTGTGTTTTCGGAAAGCCCGTGTCTGAATGTGAGTTATCAGTAAATCCATCAGAGTAGGACAAAGGATCACAGGGGTCAGGGCAGATTCTGTCCAAGATCCCCTGGGATCTGATTTCGTGGTGCTGTCCGGCTCTCGGTAAGGACCCCCAGAGGCTTCTTCATATTTATGGTTTGCTTTCTCCATGGCTAGAACATTGAGATCCATCTCCTTAAAAAAATCCAGGCATTTCCTCCATAAATACACACAGGGCACTGCATGCTAAAGAATTTCACAGCATACCTTTTGCTCCCTTTAAACATCCTAAAGTGTACATGGTTTATCATAATCCTTTTCATGCCCCCAAATTTCCCCCATTCTCAGGATGACAAATCAGAGGTGATTAAAGACACTGGTATATTTTTATTACCCTCACATATATTAATCTGGGTTATTTTTTCAGATTATTAAAGGTTATCCAACACTATCATTTCAGGAACCAGCTGCTTTCCACAGTGACCCAGGACCTCACATCTACATTCCATTAGACTCTTGTAATTCTTTTCCTCGCTACTGCCCAGCCATGCTGGCTTTGCTAAGACTCCAGAGAGAATTGTACAATACACAGGCCAGGGACTACATCATTTATAAAACATGGTAGTTACTTATCTTTTATTTATAAGCCATTTTGCTTTTAAGCGGTTAGCACTCAGTGGATCCTCAATTCTGTTGAAACAGACTCCATGCTTCTCTTGTTAATTCTTTTCATCTACATGATTATAATATTTTTTTTGTAATAAAATACTGTTTTTGCAGTTTTTCTGCACAGTTTAGAAACACATCCTTAATATTTTAAAATTTCATTTACATGTATATGTGTGTTTCTGTGTGACTATGTGCTTGTGAATACAGTTGCTCCTGGAGGCCAGGAATGGGCGTGAGATCTCTGTAGCTGGAGTTAAAAACCTAGGTACTGATATCCTCTAAATTACTGAGCCATTTTTCTAGCCCCTCAATTTTGATTTCTGTAATGTCACTTATTACATGGTAAATTAATTTTGGGACTCAATTAAGTGCTGGTTATTTTATTGTCTAGATTCAAGGATCAAGACAATGACTAAACTGACTGTATGAACTGTATTATCTAAAGGATTTTTCAGTTATCAGACATGGTTTGCATCTAAGAAGTAAAATAATTCTTTCTAGACAAGAGTTACTGGGTATGGTAACTGCTTCTAAAATAAAATAGAGTGCTTTTGGGGTACTAGATAATGGAGAAGGGAGACCTTGAAATTTAAACCTAAATAACTAGCACTCTCATATCCTAATACAACATCAGCCATTTTTTTTTCATTCACTTCATTTCCCTCATGTATCAAATAAGGTTAGTGATAACTTAAGGGTAAGATGATTGTACATACTGAATTGGCATTAGAGATCACTGCCTTGTAACCAATGTAGCACTAAGCCGTATCATCCTACATTTGTTATTTGCATGTGTAATCTAGCTATCTCCTCTGAGTTAAAGTACTTCTCTCTAGAGGGAGAAGGAGGTTCATGAGAGTCATGAAGCTATTGAGATCCACAAGACTCGGGGAGCCCATGAAACCTACAATATTCATAAGGTCTCTCCTCAAGGTCAGATAAATGGTTACAATTTCTAGGGTAAGCTCTCTTGAGAGTGACTGGTAGTGTTGCCTGTAAGTGGGACAGGAGCTCCTGAGATGTGGCTTGTGTGTTCCGACACATTTTGGGGTGAGTTTGTTGGTAGTGCAGCTGTCTTTGATCTCTTATGCTCCTGTAAGTAAACCCAGTTAGTTCATTGGATTGCCAACTAGAATTGAGTGGACTCATTCCTTGGATGCCCTGTAGGAATAGATGTTTGTTCCTTACCCTCTTAGGAAGCCACATCACACTTTCTCCCCAAATAATTAACATCTTAAACCTAATAATCCTTCTATGACATGCCAGGAAAACTTTAGCTTAACAACTAAAAGAGAATAGTGGATGGAGAAACATACTGGCAACTTTCCTCTTTCTGATCCCCACAAAGGCACAGTTTTGACAGAATTTAAAACATCACTCACATTTTCTATGGCCAGTGAAGAGATGCCATGTGTGTGTTGGAGACTGATGTCCTATAAATGGGGTTTCATTGCCCTAGAGGGTTCTTAGAGCTATCAAAGGATCTGACTATTTGGGCATCCAGAGAGGACCCTGTAGGTGCTGGATTTGGTAGCTCTGGGGACAACTTTCCAGGGAAGCAAGGCAGCTGATCTTGATCTTGATGGCTGCCTGTCAGTAGCTGGGTGTACACAGTAGAGGTCTTCACCTTTGACTGCTCATCTTCTTAAGCTACCTGGGTGACTCTAGGTATTCTGAGTTCTTTTGCCTTTTGGACCAACACATGCAAGCTTTTCCAGGTTGTAAGAAATGAAACATCCTGGTTTGGTTGTCAGTGGAATTTGAGACTATCCATTAATAATTTGTAATATTTATTTGCTTAATTAGTGGATTGGTTTTTCATGATTGTGTGTGTGTGTGTGTGTGTGTGTGTGTGTGTGTGTGTGTGTGTGTGCGCGCGCGCAGGTATACAATAAGGTGGAGCCGCCATTATCGTTTCAACAGAGTATTGTCTGTGTCCTGAAAACCTGCTCTTCTCTGATGATCTACTTGTAATTGTTTGCTGTGCTTTTGTGGTTTTCTTTTTTATTCTATCCAATATTTATATCTTTGTTTGACATTTTTCTTACTGAATTCTTAAGGTGATTGATTCTATTGCATTTATTTTACTCTGATAATTGCCATCATCCATGAATTAAAATTCTGCAATTAAAGTTTGAAGCACTTTATTTGAACACAGTGAGGAAGTCAGCAGCATACTGGTGGAGCAAAGACATTCCCACAGAACTTTTTCTTTAGGGCTTGTGCTTACTCTTGGTGAGTTGGTGAAATTTAAGAAGAAGTTTTGAAGATTACTTTGCTAGGAGAGATATAATTCAATCTCGTATAACATCTTATTTCTAAAAATAAGAATTGTTGACAACCACACATGGCAGTTAGAGTAAAGAAGTTAACTATGTAAAAATCACCCCAGGGATCTCCCTGACCTGAGCAGGTGGTTCAGGGCCCTCAACCTCATAATCCTATAGGAATAATGGATGCTAAACTCATGAGTTTAAAAGCTTAGGGGATGGCTTTCTGTGCAAGCAAGAGGACCTTAGATCATCCTTAGATTTTCTATAAAGCTGGGTGTTGGAGTGCCCACCTGTAATACCTGTGGTTCCTATAGTAAGATGGAAGGCAGAAAGAATAGAATTCTAAGTCTGGACACCCTGTCATCACATAGTGCTGAACAAGAGGTACTGTCTCAAAAACAAGGTGTAAGACAAGGTCAGACACTTGAAGTTTTTCTCTGATTTCCACAAGTCCACGGTATTGACACTCAAACACTCACACATAGAAATACATACATATATGTACATGAATCATATATACATAATTAAAAAATATTATCACCATTAAAGTATGGCTTTGTCATGGTAGTTTAAATTTGAGAGAAAATAATGCATAAGCAGTCAGCATTTATATTGTATAGGAGATTATTCCTAGTTGGCTTTGATTAAGCCCCCCCCCCCCCCCCCCCACAAGTACACAATAGTTTCCCCTCTTGGACAGTGTTCAAGATTATTCTGTTACTCTAGAGCTCCCTTCTTCCTCAGTCTGTCTTCAAATGAATTAAAAATTCTGATTTATTTCCAAGGCCTTTATAAAAAGCTCCCCGAAAAGCACATACTATTTGTAGTGGTGACAGGCAATTAGCAAAGCATTTAGATTTATTATAAAGCTCCTGTGGAAGCAGTGTTTTATTTTTCTTTTACAGGAGTTTAAAAAATTCACTTCAAGATAATAGAATAAGGTTGTTCTTTGCCAAGGACCAGTCCTTGGTCTGAAGGGTGAGACCATATGATACAAGTTCACCTACCTTCGAATGCTTTTCTAATAAGTTCACATTTTAAATTTCCCATTTTGACTTCATGTTCTCAACCTTTCCACTCCCTTAAAGTATACAATTAGTTTCTAATAATAGTGAATTCACTGAATCCCAGCACAGTAGCAGGTGCTATCAAGGTCTGTATCCTGCTGACCAGAGTTTGGTGAGGAAGATAGTCTGACTTCCCCTCTGCAGATAGACAGGGCGGGGCTCAAGCTAAAAGTCATGGTGGTGAAAAGCATCTTCAGAGAATGAATTCTAGAGCATCTTTATTTGATGCAGAGACCAATGTTGTTTTTTCATCAGCTTCTCGGCAGCACCTGAATCTACTGATATTTTAATTACTGACTGCCTTGTAGCCCTGCAGTCAGCGCCCTGCTGCTAAGGCTACTGCCTGATGGTATTTCTGGTCCTGCTGGCACTGGCTCTACAGCTGCCACAAAATGTAGTTTTTAACCAAGTCTCTATCATTTTAAATAAAGACTCCATAGTCAGATGTTGAATTGCAAACCTCATAGTTCAGAGAAGCTGAGAAACAATCAGCTGACCTTCCATCTTGGCCAGAGACACAGCAAGAATGTCTTTCCAGCCTTCCCCAAAACACTGAAAATTCCAGTCCTTCCCTACTCCTTCCTGTGCATCTCTTTACCTGTCTTCCTGGCTCCTCTGCACTCTCTATGATTAATTCCTGTCAACTAGTGGCTGGCTCCACCCCCTGATCCAAGGTTGATTTTATCTTGGGGTTCACAGTGCAATCAAATATCCACACAGGCCAAGCTCTTGCCAAAAGTAGTGATGGACTTCTCATTCCTTAGCTGGCTGATTTCCTCCCACTGTGACTGACTTCTGATTTTCTTCTGAGTATTCTTCACCCTCCTAAAGGGTTTGAGAGTTATGTACTACAATTGCTATTTTAGATAAAGTATGAACTAGGAGGGTGAAGAATACTACTTTTGGACTGAAACAAAGTCTCTGAAACAAATCTCTCAAATAAAACTTTCTTCTTTCTGATTTGTCTATCTTGGGTATCTTGTTTCAATTGCACAAAACTGAGATATCAAGGGAATCTGAGTATTATTCTAGAAGCTCCTGTGCGACCCAGTTACACACACGATTCCCCACTCCCATCCCTGCAGCCCAAGACCATTTACCTTGGTGAATGCAACCCAAGTGTCCAGAGGCTCAGAGAATGCTTCCTGTATGATATATTGAAATTATCAGTATTTCTCTGCACTCAGGACATTTTATTTTTATTACTGAGCTTGATCTTCCCTTTCTCAAGAGCAACTGAAGCAACATTTGAAACCAAGTCAAGGTCCAGTGTTTTGATTTCTAATCACAGCTTCTAACACTAAGCCTTTCATATTAAGAAACAACACACATGCTTTTAATTCATATGTTTTTGTCCTTTTTTCTCTCAGAAAACATATAGAATTTGATCTTATAGTTTTGTCAGTGGAGAAGGAAAATTGGAAGTATAACCAATTACTAAAGGGAGGCACTGATATTAGGTACATTGCTCTGGGGATAAGTATCTGTTTTTAGGATTTTAAAAGAAGTTTTCCAGAGCCATCTTTAGCACTAGAAACTTTGAAGACTGTGAAATTAAGGAAGGAAACAGAAAAATGCTCAATTTATAAGCAGCACAATCTTGAATATATTAGAATATACATAATACTTAAAAAATTAAAATCAAACTAGAAGATCTCAAAATGCTAATGTTCACTTAACAGCTATTATCTCTGCACTTTGGAGTTCTGAAAGAGTATTATATTATCTTTCATATTTTTTTGTATTTTCAATGTTTTAACAATAAAAAGTATTCCTGTTATAGTTCAAAATCATGTTTTTCTATGCTAAAATGATGATCAAAATGATTAAAATTTCACCACACACTCCTTACCATCAGGAATGTTCTGGCAGCTCTCATGGCCTCAATTAAAGCCCCTTCTTAGGTTGGTCTGTGCTTACTGCCTTGCAAACCTTTAAGGGAATTTTACAGCAAAATTGGCTGCAGCTTTATCAGAAATCTGTTCTGTCTATCTCAGTGAAAACCATTGTAAAGGCAGACACTTGCCAGGTGCTCTTTTTTTAGAGGCATTTTTTTCATGGCTATTAATTTCCCACTTGCTTCAGTCCCTCCTTTGACTTTAGAATACCTGATTTTTATTGTCCTCTAGGGAGGCCTGAGGGTGCTGGGTATGAAAATCTTAGCATTTCTCCCATGTAGCCTCTTATTTAAATTTAGATTATGACCACATGAAAAATTTGTTGGGAAAAGTCATCAATAGGGCCATATGTTAGAGTTTCAAAAATCCTCCTAATTTCCATTTAACTCACGTCATAAAAATCACCCTCCCATTCAATCAGACTATTATAAGGTGTTTTAGATGAGTGATGAGTGAACGTCTGTGTGAGGAGAGCTAATCAGAAGACCTTGATCTCCCTGAGAGCTATTCATCTTTTGTCTTTCACGTGCACTCCCCTCCACACACATATGCACGCTGCTGAGAGCATAACCATAAAAAGAAAGAAAGCTCTTTAGAGTCCATAAAAATGTGAGTAAGACTTTACATTTTATTTTTATTTACTAGAAATTTATGGAACACGAGCAGAGGCATAGTTGTGATTCATAGCTTGTGTTCCATTTCTGTGGCCTGTCTCGCCCAGGGTTGTGACATGTTCACGTTCTGCATGGTACATCTTTCTCCTAAGAAGGGAGGAGACCTCATGGGAAGAGCAAGGAGCTTTGGTTCTTGTCTCTGAGGACCATGGAGAAACATAAATCTTGCTGGCTTTCATTTAGAATGTTTCCTGTCATTATATTTAACTACTCTTTATATGACCCTCCCAGGTCAGCTAGAGGATGGATGTCTCTTGCTAACTAGATAATGATCACGTGAAATCTACTTAATGTGCCCAATGATTCATGTTGAATGTTAATGATGTATGCAGCTTTCAATGACCAGGGTATGGCATTATGCTGTATTGAGAATGGTAGCTCACTGCACTACAGGATGTGACTCCATGGAAACCTCATCAGTATGTGAACAATGGGACTACCTTTTGTCTTCTTGATTGCATGTCAAGGTGGACTGGAGTAGCTTCTCACACATATGGGAGTTTTAAAGGTTTACTTTTTCATTTTTATCTGTGTGTATGTATGTGTGTCTGTGCAAGTGTGTGCATGTATGTGCAGGTACTCATGGAACCTGGAAGAGGGTCCCTGCAGTTACAGGTGGTTTGGGCTGGCTGGAGTGGATGTTGGCAACCAAACTCTGGTTCTCTGCAAGGGTAGCAGATGCTATTAGCTGATGAGCCATCTCTGTAACCCCAACATATGAATTTGACACGGGGACAATGAGCTATCCATTAATTTGGTTGAAATAACAGCATTCATGAGATAGTTTATTTAAGCTATTTGGCATTGAGCAGGTTTAAAGAAAGCAAAGGAAGTATAATTTGTTCACTGTGTGGGGCAATGGATTATATGAAATATTTTCTGTTAATTCAACCATGTTTGTAGTTGGGCATTAAACCTTTAGCTACTTATGCAAATCTGCCTGGTGAAAAAATAGTCAAAAAGTTGAAAATCCGTATATCTGTATACTGGAGAGCATAATCACGAGGCAAAGGTTTTTTTTTTTTTTTGGTATTGGATTGCTGAGAAAGGGTCTTGTGTAGTCCAGGCTAGCCCAGAAACCACTCCGTAGATAAGAATGGCCTTGAACTGATTCTTTGGTCTTTACTAAGTGATGGGTTACAGTCCTGCACCACCACCATGTGGGGGGAGGGGTTAGTAGCTGTTCTACTACTGAGCTATATATTTTTCTCTTTTTTTTTCTAGACAGGGTTTCTCTGTGTAGTCCTGACTATCCTAGAACTTGCTCTATTGAGCAGACCGACCTTGAACTCAGAGACCCACCTGCCTCTGCCTCTGGAGTGCTGGGATTAAAAGCATGTGGCTAATTTTGAGACAGGATATTGTTAAATTGCCCAGACTGACCTTGAGCTTATTCTGTAGCCCACTTGGATTTTAAAACTTCAATCCCACAAAAATAAAAGAGTGGCTATAATCTTAATTAAAACAAAAACAACATCAACAAATGCATTTCTCTTTCTTCTGAATCTTAACTAATGAGATTATAGGACTATGCTAACATATCTTCAGTAAATAGAAAATTCGACTCTGGTGTGTGTGTGTGTGTGTGTGTGTGTGTGTGTGTGTGTGTGTGTGTGTGTGTGAGTTTGTGCATGCATGTACACATCTAGAGGCTAGTGGTCAATCTTGGGTGTTGTTCCTCAGGAGTTTTTCACTTTGTATTTACTATTACTGCAAACAGACAGCCCAGGGTCTGACATGGCCGTAGATGACAGGTAGAGCCCAATCCTTGATTCCAAGACATTGGGGCAAAAAGGTCTCCACTTTTCAGGGTTTTTGAGTCTCACATATTTAATTATAATATTTTATATATGATTTATTGGACAAGATTAGATGAATTCTCATTTTCTTTCCAATTCATCTAGACCCAGACATGTGGGATTAGAAATTACATTGGGAAATTTGGCTTAACATGCAATTCAGCAATCTATCTATCTATCTATCTATCTATCTATCTATCTATCATCTATCTATCATCTATTATTTATTTATCACTTATCAATTTAGATATCAATTATCCACCATCTATCCACTAATCTATCTTTACATCATCTACCAATTATGTATTTATCTATTATTTATTTATGTGCCATCTATCTATCTGCTTATCTATCATTTATTGTATGAGAAGCCTTACTGAATTTTAATGTAAAAATGTATTATTAAACAAACACTTCTAGTTTGATCAGGAAGGGCTCTTTTACATCTCTTTCAATTTCATTAGAAAGCATATTTAAACCTACACACCAGTTAGAGATTTGTGGGAAATCTGTATGTTCTTTATTATAAACCTTACAGTGTGTGTGTGCTATTTGGAAACATGAAAATACATTACATGGAGCGGAGGAGATGGATCCCTGGGTAAAAGCATTTACTGTGCATGCCTGATGGCGTGAGTTCAGATCCTCCAAAGCCACATAAAAAGCTGGGTGTGGTAGCTCAAGTATCTGTCACCCCCTACAAGAAATGGAAGGTGAGATAGGAGTCTCAAAGTCCCTCAGCTACCAACCTGGCTTAGGAAGCACTAAGAGATCCTGTTTCTCAGGTGGAGCTTGAGGACTGATTATCAATGATCATCTGCTGGTCTCTAAAAGTTTTCTTCTGCACACGAGTGCCTGCAATCACACATTTGAACACTTTCTAATACACATGCATACTCTCTCTCTCTCTCTCTCTCTCTCTCTCTCTCTCTCTCTCTCTCTCTCTCTCTCTCTCTCTCCCCCCTCTCTCTGTCTCTGTCTCTGTCTCTCTCTCTCAGAAAAATAAAGACAATAGCATTGAATAGCAGCTGGAAAGATGGTTCAGATGTTAAGAATGTGTGCTGCTCATGCAGAGGCTGGAGTTGGAATCCCAGCACCTAGACCAGGTAGTTCATAAGTGCTTGTAACTCCAGCTCCAGCGGTTCTGACACCTCTGGCCTCCAGGGGCACCTGCATTCACAAATACATACCCACATGTGTACATGTACAATGTATACACACATACAAAATTAGAAAAATATTTAAAAGAGCATCACATGAATGCCCTTCTACCACACACTTGCTACATTCACATCACTATTGAAAACTGTGAAATAGCTATTTACCCTTTAAGGTATGCCAAAATAATAGTGTATTCAGGGACAGTGTGAAGAATCCTGGGATTTACATGCTATTGCACTCTCTGAGTTCTGAATAAAATATGAAGTAAGATAAAAATAGTACTGAAACATCTTTCGACCACACTCTCCAGTTGTGCTCAAGCCTACCATTAACAAACTTTCAAAACCCTTGCGTGCATTTCCCTGCCACCTGATGTTTTGCTAATATTTAGAAATACTTGCACAGCGGGGATTTGCAAATGTTCTCCCTAGAACTTGGGTAAATGAAATTAACATAATTCCAAATCCAATTGCTTTTATGTGGTGAGGGATAGGAAGCAGTATTACTAGTTTGCAGTCATGAATTTGAGAAAGGGGAAAAACACTGAGAGGATCCATGAAGATATTTTAAAATTTGTGATAGATTTTCAGGTAAATATATCCTCAGCATGGCACATCCCAGCTACAATTTATCATGTCTGCACAAAGTCCAAATAGTATTACAAATGGTCTAAATCAGAGAGGGTTGCAGCACACCACCATTTAAACACACACCAGCTTCTGATGTTCTTCCCCCCCCCAGAATTAATTAACTGCAGCTCTCATTAAAATCCATTTCACCCATCCATATTTAACTGTGCATCTTTAAATAGTATGACTCCCCCACCCCACAATGACAGTATTGTAACTGTCATAACCAAGGAAGCTTTTGGGTCTCATTTTCTGTGTGTTTTCATGTATGTGCAGGTGTACATATGTGTGCCTGAGCATGTGGAAGCCAGAAGTCAACTGCAAGTGTCATTCTTCTAAGTATGGTAAACCTGTTTTAAATGTTAATTTTTAAATTTTAAGATGGAGTTTCTTTCTGGCCTGGATGGTTCTCCATTGCTGGGAATACAAGCATGCACCCTCAAGGTAGGCTGCTTCATTTATTTATTTTTAATATGGGTTCTCAGGGCTCAAACTCTGGTGTTGTGGTTGTAGAGCATGCACTTTACTAACTGAGCTATCTCTCCAGATCCTGTTTTGATATTATCTAACTAACATCCATACCCCTGTCTTCTTTTTAATTTAATTTCTTCATTTATTTTACATCCTGACCACAGTTAACTGTCCCTCCTCTCCTCCTGTTTCCTGTCCCACCTCCCACCCCCAGCTTCCCCTCTGCCCACCATCCTCATCTACTTCACCTCTGTTTCTGTTCAGAAAGGGGCTGGCTTCCTATGGGAGTCAACAAAGCATGGTTTATCAAGTTGAGATAGGACTAAGCTCCTCCCTTTGTATTGAGGCTGGGTGAGACAACACTGTATGAGGTATAAAAAGTCCGAAAAGGCAGACGAAACTTTAGGGTCAGGTCCTGATCCCACTGCTAGGAGTCCCACAAATAGAACATATATAGAGGCAGTCCTATGCAGGCTCCTTAGCTGTCAGTCCAGAGTCTATGAGCTCCTATAAGCTCGGCATAGTTGTTTGTGTGTGTTCCCATGTGATGACTTTGACCCTCCTGGCTGGTACAACCCTTCCTCCCTCTCTTCAACAGGATTCCCAAAGCTGGGCCCAGTGCTGTGCTGCGGATCTCTGCTTCTGTTTCCTTCGGTAACCGGATGAAGACTCTCTGATGACAACTGGAGTAGTCTCCAACTGATTATAGTTGATGGCCAGTTCAGGTACCCTCTCCACTATTGCTGAGAGTCTTAGCTGGGGCCATCCTTATGGATTTCTGGGAGTTTCCCTTGCACCTCCCTGACCCTGACATGACTCCCTCCTCTGTGTGAATAGTCCCTCTTTTCTTAGTTATTGGATAATATCTTTTTTGTAGCTGGGTTTTAAAAGTTTGGTTGGTAAACAACACTTAGCTATGACAGGTATTATGTATGTCTCTTAGGTTCTTCTTTGTTTTCTGCCATCTTTCCTGCCACTAACTTGAAGAATGTCTCAGGTGCTGGCTAATCTTACGTGTAAACTTGGTTGAGTCACAGGGACCAGATATTTGGTCAAGCTTTAACCTATTTTTTAAACTTTTTTTTTTTTTTTTTTTTTCAAAATTGGGATTCTCTGTGTAACCTTAGCTGTCTCTGAGTGCTGGGATTAATGCCATACACAACCACTGCTTAGCTTTGTTGAGTCACTTTTAGATTAAATCTAAGTTTATGGATTTGAGGAATGGTAGAATGCTTTCCCCACATGGGTTGGTCCCATCCAATTCATTGAAGGCCTGGGTAGAAAAAATACTCCTTCCTGAGCAGGAAGGAACCCTGTCAGCAGATGACCCATGAACTTCATGTGGAATAAGGCTTTTTTCTTTGTCTCCATTGTGCTGTCCCACCCTGCCTAATTTGGACCTACCAGCCTCTATCAGTGAGTGAGCCAATTTCCTATCATAGCTCTCTTCATATGTACACACAGGACTTTGTTTTTATTCCTCCTGACAACACTAATGTGCACCACAATCTGGAGAAGGAAGAGGGCATGAATACAATATAAAATACATGATACACTCATACAAAAATGTTTCTATGAAATGTACCATGTGTATAATGAATATATGCCAGTAAGAACTGCATCTGTCTCAGAATTTTTCTTGCTCTTATTCCTTAAATGCTATACTTCAATGATTCATTTAGTTATATTTATGTTATATGAGTATCTTAGTTAGGTTTATATTTCTGTAAAGAGACACCAGGCCACAGTAACTTTGAAGGAAAGTATTTAATTGGGGCTGGTTTACAGTTTAGAGCTTGAGAGCATGGTGCTGTAGAAGGAGCAGAAATTCTACCTCTGGATTGGCAGGCAGGAAGAAAGAAAGATACTGGGTCTGGCATCAACTTCTGAAACCTCAAAGCCCAGCCCCAGTGACACACTTCCTCCAACAGGGGCACATGTCCTAATCCTTTCAATTAATACCACTCCCTATGAGCCTAAGGAGACTATTTTCATTCAAACCACCACAATTAGGTACTGTATGTAATAATTAGTGATGAGTTTAAGTATATGGGAGGATACACACAGATTATATAGAAATTCTAGATCATTGTATAATAAAGAATTGATCACTCTTTATTTACTTATTTATTTATTTATTTATTTATTTATTTTTTGTATTTGTGGAGCTGCTAGCACAGATGGCATTTAGTCAGTTATGGAAGGACAGCTTCACTGCTATGCATTTTCAATGGTTCATATTTTTCCAGAACATCGAGGAAAATAATCAAGTACTGCAAATAAAAAAGTAGGACTACTTATGGTTGTGAGCCGCAGACTGACCCAGGGATACCTTTACCTGGGCTTTTATTCCAGTGTCCTCTTCTCCCTCTGGGACCTATCTACTGCACCTGGTTGGGCTCAGGCCCAGTAGCAGGGAATACTGTGGGGGCCTCTGTATATTGTACATGTCACTGAGTGCCTTCAATATAGCTGTCTCTTGCCTGCCACTGTGTGAATCTGGCGGCTGAGTACCTCAGGCCCCTTTGCCTGTATCCTACCAGCTTGGTTCAGCAGGGCGGAGGAGGGGGTCTGGTCTCTTCTAAGCGTCCATGTAAAGATGAATATTTCTCAGGCAAGGGCCAGCCCATTTTTCATGCGATCACGTGTACAATTACTTTTCAAAGGTACTTGGATAATAATGAAATAAAAGTTTTTGAACCTGAAAAAAAGGACTATAAAGTCTCAAACACACATTTGAAATCAAATATCTTATTTTCATGCTCAAATCAGAGCTTATTATGATTTTACCTTATAGAGTCTAAGGAAAGCAGAGCCATGAGTCATAGACCTCAAACTGGCTTCATTTCTTATTCACCTTGTTTTCAACTGAGCCTTGTGAATTAAACCAAATGAGAGAAGGTAACTTTGAAATCATGTTGGATGCATTTAAAACATTAGCAAACTGCATGAATATTCCTCATGAATTTTAAAAAATGAAGAAGTTGGAAGTGCATGAATAAGAGAGAGTATCAATTATTATAGGAGAAGTGGATAGCAACTAGAAATTCAGAAGGTTACAAATGTCCCAATTCAACATTTGAAATGGAAAAAAATTTTATAAAATTAAACAAATTGTCTTGATATCTTGAATTTTTAACCCCAAGTGATTATTTTGTATGAATGTATCTGATTTTCAAAAAGGCAGCCTTGGGGCTTCTCTTTCAAATATGTTGACCTAAGTTCTGAGCAAAGGTCTGACATAGCTTATGCTTCATAAGCCTGCAATGTCAACACCTGCAATATATGACCAACATACTTGCATCTCTGAAAAGTATTTAAGGGCTTTGATTGGTATATTTTATCCCAACTTTGGCCTTAGTTTTTTTTAAAACATCATATGAATCACATTAGTATTGTGTTGACTAGTTTTATGTCAATCGATACAAGTTATATGATCAAGTTATAGGTTGGGAATTTTCTTAATTAGTGATTGATGGGGGAAGCCCCAGACCATTGTGGGTGGGGTTACCACTGGGATGAGGTCTTAATTTCAATAAGAAAGCAGGCTAAGCAAGCCATGTGGAGCAAGCCAGTAAGCAGCACTCCTTCATGGCCTCTGCATCAGCTCCTTCCTCTAGGTTCCTGCCCTGCTTGAAGGCTTGCCCTCACTGCTTTTGATGATGAACTGTTAAATAGAAGGGTGAGTGAAATAAACCTTTTCTTCTTCAAGTTGCTTTTATCATGGGGTTTCATCACAGCAGTAATAACCTTAACTAAGAGAAATATCTTGTAAGAGTTTCAGTAAATTGACCTGGCATGGTGGCACACAGCTATGATCCACAGCACTCAGAAGGCTGAGGCAAGAGAGTCACATCATCAGGGCTAGCCCAAGGTTATCAAAAAAGATTTAAAGAAAAAAGAGATGTTTATTGCTAAGTGTAATAGTCTAATAATGATGCTGAATAAATGTGTCTTAAAAAACAACCATTGATAGAATTCAAAATATTTTCACTTATGACTTGAAGCTTTGGAACTTTTGAAGGAGAACATATGGGAAGATTTCAAGACATGGACATGGATGAGGAGTCTCTGAAAATGATTCCAAACCTCAGGAAATAAGAGCAAGAATGTGAAATGGGGTGTATGAAATTAAAAAGCTTCTGTTCAGCAAAGGGAACGGCATATCAAACTTGAGTAAAACTTTACAAGCTACACATTTGGCAGAGGATTAGCACCTAGAATGTACAAAGGACTAAAAAAAAAATCACACCCAATAATGTATTCAAAAATGGGCAAGTGAAATGAACAGATAGTTCTCAAAAGGTAAAGTACAAGTAGCCAAAAAAAATATGTGGGGGTTCAACATTCTTAGCCACTAATGAAATGTAAATCAAAACTATGCTGACATTTTATTTCATCCTAGAAAGAATGGATATCATTAGGATGTGAGAAAAGAGTAACCCTACCAACTGGTGGTGAGAAGGTAATGGTTTAGTACCCATAGAAACTGTGCAGATTCCTCAAAAGCTATAGCCACCACATGATATATTCCTCTTCTGGGAACATACCATAGGACTCTAAGTCAGCAGCATCCAAAGACATCTGGTTATCCATGGAAGATGTGATCCTATTCACAACAGTGTTACAGCATGTTGTTCCTGCCGGCCTCCTGGTCCTGCCGCCATTGTCCTGCAACCACATGTGCCCCAAATAACACTCAGAGACTCTGTATTTGATACAATCCTGTTGGCCAGTTACCATTATTGTTTAAGGACTAGCTCTGCCTTAATCATTAACCCATTTCTACTTATCTAAGTATTTTTATGTTACGGCAGGTTTCCCTTTTGGCTGCTGCTGGTTCTGCCGCCATGGTCCCACAACCACGTGTGCTCCAAATAACACTCAGAGACTCTGTATTTGATACAATCCTGTTGGCCAAATACCATTACTGTTTATGGGCTAGCTCTGTCTTAATTATTAACCCATTTCTACTTATCTAAGTATTTCCATGTGGTCATCTTATCGGGGAGCTGCGCGGCAGGCGTCCTGCGTCTTCCCTGGGCTACATCTTGACTCCTACTACTTCCTCTCTCCTCCTCCTGGTCTCCTAGCCCCGCCTATCTTGTTATCTCATTGGCCACAGTGCTTTATTAACCAGTATGGGAAACATATATACAGAATAACATCTCCCATCATCTCCTCTTTTCTGTCTAAAGTAAAAGAAGGGGTTTAACCTTAACATAGCCAAATATAACATACAATAGTTATCAAATAAGAATCATAGTAAACAATATTTAGTCCATTAACATTTTGTAAGACTTAAAGAAAATATCATCTATCCTATCTTTGTGAGTCTAAAGTCCTATATGTAACTTATCTTTAATCCTAACTAAGGAAAACTATAATCATAACTACCTGTCTTCAACTCCATCAAAGACCACAGAAGGATAATATATAAACTCTAGAAATGACAGAGACAATGCATTGCCTGGTCAGTCACCTGAAGTTCTTCTGTAATGTTCCATCTTCAGCCCATAGGCCATAGTGTGTGTCCAGACTCCTCAACAAGGCAGGAAACTTTTCTCTGTGTCCTGTAGACTGTCTGGCTGTCTGGCAGCCTCTTCCATGAAGCAGGAGTCCTGTAGCAATGTCCATCTTGAATCAGCAGTCACCTTTTTGTGGGCCCTGCATGTCCAGTTTCTACAACATAAAGTCAAACAGTCCAGAAGAGCAGTACCTTGCCCAAATGGCTAGTCTTGCCATATTAGAAGCAATCTTCATAATGAATTTCTTCAATGTCCATCTTCCTTTTTGATGCAGGTGGTATTACCAGGAGCAGTTGTGCCTCCCTGTCAAGAAAAACCCTAAACCATTTTAAATGCCATATTCTGTAGGTCTTTGAAAGGTTTGAAGAATGCCTATCCATTTCAAATACATCTCTGTATATCTAGAAATCCTAACTAACTTAACTATAAGTTTTAACTATCATAGGTAACTCTCTATAATCTGTATTAAATTATACATTACATTTTCCAATGAGCTATATAAACACAATACCTAAACAAGAGGAGAAATATACATATCACAAAATTGACCTTAAATTGTATCAATAAAAGAAAATCCATTTCAAAGCAAAGTATTCATATCTATACCATAATTCCCTTTTTACCTTTAAAAAGATTGCTTGTGGTTATAGCCATTTATAACCAAGCCCATTTAAATGAAAACAAACATTTATAAACAATATTTGGGAATTTGGGCGTCGTTCTTTCCAAACTACTTCCTGCTGGTAGAGGGCGCTGTCATGGGGGTCCAAAGAAGACGCAGAAATCTTGGCTGTAGTCTGCAAGGCTTTGTCTCAACTGCTTTAAATGTTGGATCACCTCGGGAGTTGTTTCAGGGGGTCTGGCTTGATCAAACCACATAAGTCTGGAAAGAATCCATAGCCTTCCATTTTCTGTGGAAACAAAAATAGAAATCCTTTTCCCCAGTAACTTGTCTTTAGGCTCAAATTTTGGAGTCAAAGCATTTTTAAAATATATAAATTGAATTAATCCAGTAGCATTTCTTTTATCAGTAGTTGTTATTTTCTCAGCAATCAAATAATTTAAAGACAACAGAAGCATGTATAGTATCCAAAATTTCTCTGTGTTTCCCATCTTTACATGGCTTTTTTATTACTCTATTCTATTTCTATTTTTACATATTTTGAGACAGGGTTTCTCTGTGTAATTCTTATCTATCCTGGAATTCACTGCATACCAGGTTTGCTTTGAAATCATAGAGATCTGCTTGCCTCTGTCTGCGGAGTGCTGGGATTAATGGCATGTCCCATTATACCCATTCATTCTACTTTCTTTTTTCTTTTTTAAACCATTGTACCCTGTTTCTTTTTCTCTCCCAAGCCAGCGTATTTTTTAAAACACAGTGTAAACCTTCTTTGCAGCTCTTGTACACACCAATGAATTGTTAGCAGAGCTCTTTAAAAGCCAGGCGGCTTTTTGCCGCTTATGCTAATTTTGGAAACTTCCCTTAAAGGAGCCACGCAAATCTCCGTCTACAACAAAACAAATCCAACCAAGAAAATGCTGCTACTAAGAAGTCTTGCTAGTCTCTGTTCCTTCTAAAACTTTTCTTAAGTTCTTATTAGTTTTAAGTGAAAGTTCTTATAGCCACGTTGGGCGCCATCTGTAGCATGTAAGTTTCCGCCAGCCCGCCCGCCGCTGGTCTGGCGTCCTGGCCCCCAATAACACGCAGGAGACTCTATATTTGATACAATCTTGTTGGCCAGTTACCATTATTGTTAATGGGCTAGCTCTGTCTTAATTATTAACCCATTTCTACTTATCTAAGTATTTCCACGTGGTCGTCTTATCTGGGAGCCGCAGCGGGCGTCTTCCTTCCTCCCCAGGCTACATCTCGACTACTCCCTACTACTTCCTCTTTCCTCCTCCTGGTCTCCTAGCCCCGCCTATCTTGTTATCTCATTGGCCACAGTGCTTTATTAACCAGTATGGGAAACATATATATACAGAATAACATCTCCCATCACAACAGCAGCTCAAAGACCCAGCCTAAGTGTCCATCAACAAATGAATGGATAAAGGAAAATAAGAAGATCATGTTGCTAAATTAAATGAGTCTTCCTTCTTTCCTTCCTTCCTTCCTCCCTCCCCTTCCTTCCTCCCTTTCTCCCTCCCTTCTTTCCTTCCTCCTTCCTTCTTTCCATCTACATATATACCCATAGGCTGTCTATCACACAAAAGTAGAATGAGGTATTTGAGAAAAGAAAGGGTATTAGTAGGAAAAAGGACAAGAGGAGATCATATGGGATGGGTATGGTCATAGTACATGATATAACTGATTGAAACATTATTATGAAACCCATCACTGTACACAATAAATGTATGTTAGTAAGATTTATATGTTTTACTATTTTTAGTAAAAGCAAAGGAAGAAACAAAAGCATGAATATGAGTAATCTTTGTTCCCAAGCGTCACAATGGTACCTAACACAGAATATACTTATGTACTCACACATTAGACATAGAGAAAAGGATCACCAACCTAAATCCACACCAACAGAAAAGCTAGGAAACAAGGAGGACCCTAAGAGAGACATATATGGTCCTCCACAAAAGGCGAAAGTGACAAGATCTCCTGAGAAAATTGGGAGGGGGGAGGCTGACCTGAACAAAGGGGAGCTCATGATAGCTGGGAAGCCAGCATAGGACTGACCCAGACACCCTGAACAGGGATCTCAGTTAGGAGGCCTGGGTAGTCTATGGGATCACTGACAGTGGAACCAGGATGTATCCTAGTGCATGAATGAACTTCTGGAGCCCATTTCCCATGGAGGAATAATCCCTTGGCCTAGAGACACTAGGAAGGCCTAGTCCCTACCCCAAATAACTTGAAAGATTTTGATGATCTCTCCTGGAAGGCCTCACCCTCTCTGGAGAGTGGATGGGGGATAGGATTGGGGATCTATTGGGGGCATAGGAGGATGGGAGGGAGAGGGAACTGGGATTGACATGTAAAATAAGAAAAAATATTGAATAAAATATTTTTTAGAAGAAGAAGAAAAAAGAGAGATGCATGCATACAGGGCATGTCCCTTCTACCACAGGCTCTAATTTAGATCCTTACAACACTGTGGAATTATGTTCTTTATTTAGTTTCTTTCTTTCTTTCTTTCTTTCTTTCTTTCTTTCTTTCTTTCTTTCTTTCTTTCTTTCTTTCTTTTCCTTTGAGACAAGTTTCACTGTGTAGCCTTTGTTGTCCCAGAACTTGCTATGTTGCCCAAGCTATTTAATTCAGAGAGATCTGCCTGCCTCTACCTCCCAGCTGCAAGTGCTTGGTTGGATTAAAGGCACGCATCACTGCTTCCAGATGATGAACTTTTTACATTAACTTTGATTTAAACGCATCGCATTAAGATATTGGCTCTGATGTTTTGAAGATACAGTTGTTTTATTTGCCCACTGAGCTCTAGTGGGTAGCTGTCATCTGGGGCTGACTATGATAATATGTGACCTCTATTGGCAGGTTGAATTCATATACAGCATGTTTATTCTTTATATTTTACATTAGTTGAAAAAGTAAAAGAGTTCTTTATGGTATTTTCAACATATAGTTCCTTTTGGTTGACTCTCCTTGCTCCTCTTCTTGCTCCTGCTTGTTCCCCTTTTCTTTCTGTATTCACCCATGCACAATATTCCCCCTTCCACTTGTGTATCTCATGCGTTCTGTTACGCTTTTCACTTCTATCCTTTAAAGCTTCTTCCCTACTCCCCTGTCTCACAGGCCTCTTTCTATCTCCCGGATTTTGCTACATTTCTTGCAATTTTAGACATACCCAAGTAACACATTAGAAGGGAAGAATCATATTCAAAAGAAAACATGCAGTAATTGTCTTAATTCATCTAATGTTTTCCAGTTCCATGCATTTTTTATTGCAAATTTCATAACTTTGCTTTTCTTTGGGGCTGAATAATATTTCATTGTGTATGTAATGCATTGAGGAGGCACAAACTTCTGTAGGGCTCTCTTTCCTATTTCCCATTGTGAAACTGACCTCCATGCTCACTCTGAGTCAAGAACCATCAATTATTCAGCTTTCTACAATAATATTACATTTGATGTATATATAGTTTCATGAGGGAATATGATCCCTTCCAGAATTTTAATTCAATAACTCTTCTTGAAAATAATTATTCTGTTTTAGTAAAAACACAGCAACAAAATTATCTCTGAGCTTGTTTGATATGAAATAGAGCCTGCATAAGCATTTTCCCTAAATTTGACCATGCTTACTACGTAGCCTGAGATTTCTGCCTAATTTTCACAACATTTACTCTACTCTTTATTGTATTTACTGGAAAGTACTATTTAAAAAAAATGTACTAATGTATATGTATTATATCAAGTGATGAATTTCATAATAACATTAAACTTTTTGCATATATATTTGTGTGTGTGTGTGTGTGTGTGTGTGTGTGTGTGTGTGCGCGCACGCATGTGCACACACACATGCACATGCCACATCACACACAGAGATCAGAGGACAGCTTACAGGGATCAAGGTAGAGTCTCCTTCTACTGTGTAAGTCCCAGAGATCCAATTCAGGTCTTCATGTTTGTTGTCAGGGTATCCAGTAGGCTTCCTCACTCAGCTGTCTCACCAGTGTAACAAATACTCTTTCCATGCTCATCCACTATCACTCCTCCTGTCCCCTCTCCTGCTAATTCCTTTCCTCTTCCCAGCCACCCAATATGTGTGTGTGTGTGTGTGTGTGTGTGTGTGTGTGTGTGTGTGTCTGTGTGTGTGTGTGTATGTGTGTGCGCACTTGTGTAAAATATATGTCTCATATGCAAGAGAAAACATGCTATATTTGTCATTTTGAATCTGAATTAGCTTCTTTAGCAATATGAATTCTAGTTCTTAGAGCTCAGAACTGGGTAATAGTCCTGTTTCTCACCTAAGGGGTGTCATCTCTTTCCCAAAGGTAGACTCCATGGGATAAGAAGACAGAATTGATATATTCTATTTTCACAAACAAGGGCAGTTATTGGAAAAGAGAGATAAAGAATCTTAGAAATCTCCACTCCCTCCCAAATAATTGTGTGTTCATATAGATTGTTCTAAAACCACCTTCCTTGGGACTTTTAAGTATAACACTTAGAAACACAAAGACAGTTGGCATAGTTGGCTCCCATTAGAATGCTTAAATCATGAAATATTGGAGTTAGCTACATTTCTTCATTAGACAGAAACAACCTCTTATCTCAATCTGGGTTATGAAACATTCAAAACTGACTCAGTCCACTGTCAACCTATTGAACCCTGTTATTATTGTAATAATTTCAGTGGAAGTCTGACCTCATTTCTTATTGTCTGCTAGGAAACATGGGAAATTGACCAAGGAGAATTCATGCTGTTACCCTAGATTCTTTACAAAAATGTGAATTCTCTTTTGCAGACATTTGCCTTTTTTTCTTCTAAAAAAGACGCACAGAAAAATATCAACTAATAAATGATTCTAGCCCGATGTGTTTTACAGTCCTTACCTTATATTGTCTGACGCCCTTTTCTCTTTTTCTCTTTTCTTTAGCTGATGTGTGGACAATTTCTAATGGTTTACAAAGCCTCTTCTTCACATGCATTCCATTTGATTGACCCTTACAGAAAGCCGGTAAAGCACACAAAAGCTACAGTGGTTTCTTTGACAGATATTCAGAGGTATGGAATGGCATATAAAAGATTATACAGCTAATGAACTGTTATGTTTGAGAGTGTTCTTCTTCACCAAGCTTATATGATGAAGTGATAGCCCTCCTAAATGAGGCTAGACTAGCGGTGGAGACATAGTTAAAGTTAATTTTGGAAAGCAGGTCGGGGACCTACCCTTAGCAGTATTAGTACCCATTCAGGAAGAGCTACCAGAGAACTCTCTTATTCACTGTGAGCAGATACGACAGGCACAGGGCTGTGTTTTTAGTCCTGTGCTTTATGGTCAGCACTCTGGATTCTGAATACAAAGAAGGCGGATATTTACACAGCAAGAAGTTCGTCATCAGAAACTCCCCACATTGGTACCCTGATCTTGGCCTTTTCAGTCTCTGTAACTCAAAATATATTTATTTATTTTATCAGTAGATAGAACAGATTAATACAGACTTTGTTGGGGGCTGTTGCAGCTAATATCTTAAGATGTTAAAGTGGCTTTGAAATTAGATTGTGGCTGGATGTTGAAGAAGTGTTAGGATGCATGTTAGTATAGGACTAGACTCCTGTGAGTACTGTTGACAAAAATATAAATGTCAAAGGTAAAACCTTGTGAGCAGTCAAAAAGAAATGAAGAGTGGTAGAGATAAAGCCTCTGGCATTTTAGAGAATTTATGCATTATTCTGAACAGGATGTTAGAAGAAATATCATCCCAGAAGACAATGGATCCAGCTAATGGGAAACTGAAGAAATAGTAATCTAGAGGCAAAGAACTTGATTTTGACTGAATTGCATTCTAGAGCTTTGTGGAAGGTACAACTTGTAATGGATGAACATGGATACTTAACTGAGGAGATATTTAAGTAAAATATTAAAGGAATGAGAGAGGAGAGGGAGGGAAAGAAAGAGAAGAAACAGACACAGAGACAGACAGTTATATGTTACGAAAAATGTAAAAGCTTATTTTTAAGTTAGCTTTAAGGTGAGGCTGATAATTACTTACTTTCCCTCAACATTAATGGTCTTAACTCACTTATAAAAAGACACAAGCTAATAGAATTGATACGAAGACAGAATCCATCTTTCTGCTGCATACCAGAAACACATCTAAGCTTCAAAGACAGATATTACCTCAGGGTAAAGGGTTGGGAAAAGAAAGATCTTCCAATCAAATGGACCCAAGAAGCAAGCAGGTATAGCTACCCTAATATCTAACAAGTTAGACTTTAAACCAAAATCAATAAAAAGAGATGAAGAAAGTCATTTCAAATTCATCACAAGAGAAATCCATCAGTACAAATCTTAATTCTGACATCTATAGCCCAAATACAAAGGCACCCACATTCATAAAAGAAATGCTATTAAAACTCAAAGCTCACATAAACCCCACACACTCTGGACCTACAAGGATGACTTCAACTAACAATCTGAGCAACATTGGAAAGGCTACTTTATATGCCTTTCCCTGATAATGACATTGATAACTTTTATGCCATCATAAAGCCCTCATTTAATAGCTGATGGAAACAGAAGCAGATGGCTACAGCTAAACACTGAGCCGAACTGCTGGAATCCAGTTGCTGAGAGGGAGGAGTGATAAGGGGTCAAAGCCAGGTTACAGAAACCCAGAAACCCACAGAGACAGCTGGCCTGAATAAGGGGGATCTCATGGACTCCCAGACTGATAGCTGGAAAACCAGCATTGAACCAACTCAGACCCCCTGAACATGGGTCTCAGTTAGAAGGCCTGGGCAGTCTAAGGGACCTCTGACAGTGAAATCAGGGTGTATCCTTAGTGCACAAAAGGACTTTGGGAGCACATTCCCCATAGAGGGATGCTCCCTTAGTTTAGAGGCAAGAGGGAGGGCCTAGACCCTACTGTAAATGACTTGACAGACTTTGATGATCCCTCCTGGAAGGCATCCCCCTCCCTGTGGAGTGGCGGAGAATGTGATGGGAAGGGGGGTTGGAGGGAATGAGAGGGTGAGATGGAGGGAGGGAGAGGGAACTGGGATTAATATGTAAGAAAAAAATGAATTTGTATTAAAAAACAAAACAAACAAAAAGAGATGAATACACACCAGCTTTTCTGGTGGAAGCGAGATAGGCCTGGAGTAATGATATCACCGGGAACACTCATTCTTAAACTAAAGCCCACAGAAAAGATAGGACTAAGCAAAGATGTCTGTTGACTTGTCTTCCTTTGCAAACATGTTTTATCCTCCCTGGAAAGGAAACAATGACTCTTTGGTTGTTTGAGTGGGCAAGGCCTCCACAGGCTTACACATTTGAGTGCTTGGCCCTCAGCTGGTGGAACTGTTTAGGAATTTTTAGCAGGTGTGCCATTGAGGATGGGCTTTGAGGTTTCAAAAGCCCATGTCAGGCCCAATCTCATTCTCTCTCTTTTTTTATTTCTGCCTCTTGTATGGGTCAGAGCAACTGCTCAAGTGCTATTCCTTCCTGCCTTCTGCCAACATGATGGTCATGAAGTTTAACTCTCTGAACCTGTAAATTAGCCTTAATAAATTCTTTCTTCTGTGTTGATTTGGTCATGGTGACTTCACAACAACAGAAAAGGAAATAAGTGAGGTTGATCTTTTGGCTGGGTTTCAAAGTATAGGATCACTGTTCCAAATTTAAGAGGAGGTCATAGGCTTGTGATTTCTATATCAGTGGTTCAGAGTTTTCAGCTTTATGAAAAGACAATACTTGGTCTCTAGGATACAACTTTATCTTGTTAGATTTGGGTCTCTCTAGAAATCTTCATCTCTTCCTTTGTTTCTATTAGTCTTGTTAATCAAAATGATCTTAAGAAACCAGGGCTGTACATGTGTTATGTCATTATCTAAAATGTCATTATGTGACTATGCCTATTTAAGTCATTCAGGCCATGGTATGGTTTTATGACCAGCCTGAACAGATTTATAAATGATACTCTTGATTTAACATGAGTCACATCATTTTCTTTGGCATTTTAGTCTGTTGCTTTGGGAATATATACATATGCCATGTATTATATCTGTAGTCTTGCATGTATAAATTATAAATATCTCTAGTTCAGTTATTTCTTACTAAATATGTGTACATATGTGTAAATATTTCTACAACATATGTGTACATACATTTACATATTTCTACAACATATGTGCACACATGTATAAATATTTCTACAACATAGGACAGTTGTAGAAAGCACATGATGTTTAATGATTTAGAGTCTTGATTCAGCTTCACTATATTAGTTGCTTTTGCATTGCTGTCATAAAACAATATCTGACAGAAATAGCTGAAGGGAGTATATATTATTTCCACTCTGTTTTCAGAAGCATCATCATTTGAGAAAATCACGGAAGAGCAGAGAAATTCATGCCATGAGAGCAACTAAACAAAGAATAAGGAATAATGGTACTCAGTCCACTTTCCCTTTTTATTCCATTTGGGCCTTTAGCTCTTGAGTTGGGTCCCTACCCCTAAACTTCTCATCAGTGACCATTTCTAGAAAATTCCCCAGGGACACACTCTAGTGTATGCCTCACCTGTCCAGCAGATAATGAAGATTAGCTGTCACTTTAGGTTTGAGTTTGAGAGATGATGTCACATTTGCTGTTACATATACCCTTAGTGAAGTTATTTCATTCAATTTGGTCTGTATAGTTAATAAAAGCAATAATGACAACAAATAACTTCTAGATGTTCAAAATACAATGACTACTTAACAAACTTCACTGCATGCTAGATATTTGTGTAGAGAGTGGATCAGCAATTTAGTACAAAGATAATTATGGCAACTATGAAAATTTAGAGAGATGTTAACCTGACCATGGCAATCATTAAATGATACATACATTGAACCATCTCACTGAACATCTTTAGTTTATATAAATATTACAAAAGTAAAAATATCAAATTCTTCAAAAAGTAGGTAATTATCTTTTTTTCTTTGGACTGCTATAACAAAGTACAATAGACTAAGAAGTATATAAACCAAACAGAATTATTTCTCAGAATTTTGGAGGCTGGAATACAGGTTAATGATAGCAACATATTTGGTTTCTGGGAAGGGCTTTCTTTAACTCATAATGCCATCTTCTATGAATTCAAATGGTCAGAACACGAGAGAGCATTTGGGTGCCTCTTTTACAAAGCAATGGTATTAATGATGTGGGCTTATGACCTAAAAGATATCAATCCCCATCACTGCAATTGCATTGGTGACTGGGTTTTTAATATGAATTTGGTTGTCTTAGTTAGGGTTTGTATTGTGGTGAAGGGGCACCATGACAATGGCAGCTCTTATAAAGAAAAACATTTAATTAGGGAGCTTACAGTTTCAGAAGTTTAGTCCATTATCATTATGGCAGGACATGGTGCTGGAGAAGTTGAGTATTATATGTCTTTTTCTTTCTTTAAATTTGAAACACCCTAGTTTTACATGTCAGTCTCAGTTTCCTTTCCATCCCCTCCTCCCCATCCCCCCAACCTCCATCCCATCCCTTTTCTGCTTCCCAGGGAGGGCGAGGAATTCCATGGGGGATCTTCAACGTCTGTCATATAATTTGGAGCAGGGCCTAGGCATGCCCCCGTGTGTCTAGGCTAAGGGAGTATCCCTCTGTGTGGAATGGGCTCCCAAAGTCCATTTGCATACTAGGGATAAATACTGATTCACTACCAACTCCCATAGACTGACCAGTCCTCCTAACTAACACCCATGTTCAGGGAGCCTGGTTGGTCCTATGCTGGTTTCCCAGCTATCAGACTGGGGTCCATGAGGTCCTCCTTGTTTAGGTCAGAAGCTTCTATGAGTTTTTACAGCCTGGTCTTGACCCCTTTGCTCCCTCTCATCAACAGGATTCCAGGAGTTCTGCTCAGTGTTTAGCTGTGGGTGTCTGCTTCTGCTTCCATCAGCTACTGGATGAAGGCTCTAGGATGGAATAAAAGGTAGTCATCAATCTCATTATCTGGAAAGGGCATTTAAGGTAGCCTCTCTACTATTGCTTAGATTGTTGTGGTTATTCTTGTAGATCTCTGGACATTTCCCCAGTGCCAGATTTCTCTTTAAACCTACAATGGCTCCCTCTATTATGGTATCTTTTTTTCTTGTTCTCCTCTATTCATTCTTTCCCTGACTTAATCTTCATGATCCCTCATGTCCTCCCCTCCCCCCCCTCTTCTTTCCTTTTCTTTCTCCTAACTCCCTCTCTTCTCCCCCATGCTCCAAATTTCCTAGGGAGATCTTGTCCCTTTCCTCTTCTCTTGGGGGGCCATCTATGTCTCTCCTTGTTTCCTAGCTTTTCTGGTTGTGTAGATTGTAATCCTTTGCTGTGTCTAAAATCCATATGTGAGTGAGTACATACCATGTTTGTCTTTTTATGACTGGGCAACCTCACTCAGGATGGTTTCTAAATAGAGAACTCTCAATAGAGGAATCTAAAATGGTTGAAAGACACTTAAGAAAGTCCTTAACATCCTAAGACATCAGGGAAATGCAAATCAAAACAACTCTGAGATATTATCTTACTCCTGTTAGAATGGCTGAAATAAAAATCACCAAAGACAGTTTATGCTGAAGAGGATGTGGAGAAGGGGAACATTCCTCCACTGTTAATAAAAGTCCAAACTTGTACAGTCACTTTGGAAATCAGTATGGAAGCTCCTCAGGAAAATGGGAATCAGTCTACCACAAGATCCAGCAATTCCACTCTTAGGCATATACCCAAAAGATGCACAGTCATGCAACAAGGACATCTATTCAACTATGTTCATAGCAGCATTATTTGTAATAGCCAGAACCTGGAAGCAACCTAAATGCCTATCAACTAAAAAAATGGATGGAGAGAATGTGGTACATTTACACAATGGAATACTATTCAGTGGAAAAAAAATGGAATCTTGAAATTCACAGGGAAATGGATAGAATGAGAGTTACATATCTTGATCTGCAGGCAATAGGAAGTGAATTGTCTCACTGTGTGTAGTTTGAGCAAAGGAGACCTCAAAGCCCACCTCTCACTGACACACTTATTCTAAAAAGGTCACACTCACTCCAACAAAGCCATAACTCTTAATAGTGCCTTCCTTATGAGTTAATGGGGGCCAATTGCATTCAGACTATCATATTCCATTCCATGGCCCCCAGAAGGTTGTAACAATATCATAATTTAAAATGTATTTTGTCTAAATTCAAAGTCCCCATAGTCTATCACTCAACAATGTCCAAAGTTAAAAGTCTTTTCTAAGATTCATGTAATTTCTTAGCTGTATTCTCTTATAAAATCAAAATTAAAAAGATTATATACTCCTAACATATAATGGCATAGGATATGTGTTGCTGTTCCAAAACATAGGGAAGGGAACATAGTTACAAAATACTGGACTAAAGCAAGTCCATAAACTAGCTGGGCAAACTCCTAAACATGCATCTTTCAGCTTTGTTGACTGTAACACATTTCTTTCTTTGTGGGAAAATGAAGGCTAAAACTTGGAGTAAAAAATGTCTTTTTTTGTTCCTCTGAGGAGGAGAGTCAGAAGCAGATCTACCTTTTAAATATTTTATTTTATAGATTTTTAGTGTGTGTGTGTGTGTGTGTGTGTGTGTGTGTGTGTGTGTGTGTGTTGCTGTCTGTCTGTCTGTCTGTCTGTCTTGTGTTGTGTATGGCCTCTTCCGAGGCCAGAAGAGTGCTTTGGTTCTTCAGTGCTGCGAACTGAACTTTGATCTTTTGGAAGTACAGTCTGTGCTCTTGTCTGTGGATCCATCTCCTTTTCACCAGATTTGGTTTATGGGAGGGAAAAGAATATCATCTGCTATTCATTGATTATTAAACATTGATATTGGTTCTTGACAGTTTATAAAATACCATTTAGTCTAGACTATTCTGACAAACTGAGATACAGGAAACCTGGTGTAAATCCCACAATTAGGATTTGACAGAGCCATGGTTTGACCTCAGTGCTGCTAAGCACTAATTCTTGCATGTTTCACTTCTGTATTGGCTGGTTTTGTGTCAACTTGACATAAGCTAGAGTCATCGGAGAGGAAGGAGTATCACTTGAGGAAATGGCTCCTTGAGATACAGCTATATGGCATTTTCTCAATTAGTGATCAGTGGGGGAGGGTCTAGTCTATTGTGAGTAGTGCCATTTCTGGACTGGTTGTTCTGGGTCCTATAAGAAAGCAGGATGAGCCAGCCACAGGAAGCAAGATAGTAAGCCTCCCTGCCTTCTGTATCAGCTCCTGCCTTTTGGATCCTACCCTGTTTGAGTTCCTGTGCTAACTTCCTTCAATAAAGAACAACAATATGGAAGTGTAAGCCAAATACTGCCTTTTCTCCCCAACTTGTTTTTTTGGTCATGGTGTCTCATTGCAGTGGAAGAATCCCTAACTAAGACAACTTTATACCATATCAACCAGCAGATAGGTTGAGTAAGAGTGGGTAGTAAGACACCTATCCCATGTTTCTCTTTCACGCTGTGTATGTTCAGCTTTCTGGGCTTTTTACTCTGTTCATAGGTAGGGTGGTTTTCTTTTCAAAATGTACAAAAGCTCAGTACTTTGTAATTTTCTCCTTAGTCCTTTAATGTCTGCAGTGACTGGGGGAGTGTGGAGTGCACTGATGATGGTAGGTGCAATCAGAGTCACAATTAGACAGTGATTCACATTATGTAAAAGATTCATCATTCCAATTGATGCAGAATGACATGCCATCCTGCCTGGCACTGATTGCCCAATCCTTGAGTCTTAGGAGTTTGGTTATAATCACTTATAGGCAAATACCCTTCCTCTGTGTCATTAAGGTAATCTGGCTTACTATATGTGTGTATGAGCATGTGTGTGTTATTGTGATAGAATTTAAAAAATGTGGTGTGCTGGAGTCATCACAGAATCACTGCCTTGGTTGGACTGGGGGAGTTTTAGCCTATTTTAATCCACATATGAGGGTCATTTCTGGATGGTATAACTGTTACTAATGGACAGTTCCTTCTCAGTGGGACCACAGGCAGGAAGGGAATGCCTTTGTTTTGTTTTTCACTGAATCCCCTCACCCCAATATTTCTAAGCATGAGTCTGATGAGCTGTCCTTATCTTAGAGACACTGTCCTTGTGCCACAAGTGCTTTATAACTTGCTGCTCAAAATGTTCAGGACAAGCAACAGAACAATGAGCCTTGTTTCTCAGCTACCAAATATCAGCAGTGCAATTTCTATAGATACAGTTTGTGCTTCAGGGTTTATGGAAACCCTTCTTTACTCCTCTTCCCTTCCAGTCTCCTCCCACTCTCCCCCCTTTTCATCTTCCTCCAGTTGATCCTTTCCATCCCTGTCCCATCTTCCACCCACCCTCCTCTGCCTCTCTTTTTTGTTTTCCTTCTTGCTCTCTCTTCTTTTCCATCTTCATTTTCTTTTCTTTAAATCACAGTATAAATTAACTAGTTTTAAAGATTAATGTTCAATTTCTTGACACTTTAGAGAAAGTCACAGCAAAACTCCTGTATGGACCAACTACCAACTTAACTCCATTATGGAAAAGGAGGTAATTTTTATCTGAGGAAAAAAAAAATAAAACCTCCACTTTCTTGAGTAGACAAAGCAGCAAAACTGGATGGGTGGTGTCTGTTTTTAGCCTTATAAACTGAAAAGAATAATGAAGGTGGAAAATGAATATGTTTTCTTTGAAATAATATGTAATTTGAGAAAAGAAGACAAATATAAAGATGTTTATGTCTTTGAACTTCAGAATATTTAGTCATTCAAAGGCATAGATGAATATTTATTCATGTAAACAATGCATAAAGCTTATGTCTACCCAAATTACTGGATAAGTAAAAAAAAAAAATAGGTAAAACAGATGGTCTCCTCACATTTTTAAAGATTGTAATTATGAACACATATTAATTGGACAAATTAATGAGATTCACTGTGTTATTTTTATGCACAAATGATAGGAGACGTTATTCTGTATATATGTTTCTCATACTGGTTAATGAATAAAGCACTGTGGCCAATGGGAAAGCAAGATAGGTGGGGCTAGGAGACAAGGAGGAAAGAGGAAGTAGTTAGGAGGAGTCAACATGGAGAGCCCCAAGAGGTAGGACGCCAGCGCCGCTCTGGCAATGTGGAAATACTTAGAATAGTAGAAATGGGTTAATCATTAAGACAGAGCTAGCCAGTAACAAGCTAGTACCTGGCCAACAGCCTTATATCAAATACGGAGTCTCTGCATGCTATTTGGGGATGGCGGGATGGCGGGATGGCGGGACCAGGAGACCGGCGGGCTGGTGGAAAACATACATGCTACACACAAATATATAGTTTGTTTGCCCTGTCGTCTTCTTAGGCCTTTAAGTTTGATTCAGTGAGTTGTGTTTACTTAAAATAAATTTGTGATTTAGGACCAAGTGAAATCTTTATCTATCTATGTATCTATCTATGTATCTATGTATCTATGTATCTATGTATCTATGTATCTATGTCTATGTATCTATCTATCTATCTATCTATCTATCTATCTATCTATCTATCTATCCACCCATTCAGCTGCCTCTCTAATTTCCCCCCATTCTTGCCAAAGATTACATTTAAGAGGCATCATATATAAATATGTCTAGTTGTGAAGGGTGACTTCTCTTTTTTTCAAACAAGGCAGAGTATGGATCCCGATGGCATAGGATTGTTCTGCAGGCAGCAGCTGAGGGCTCATTTCCAAAAGACAAAATGTAACTTTGCTTTCTCTCCATGAGGTTATTGGTCCCAAGTGTTGAGTTAACACAAATGAACAATTTAGCTTTCTTCCAGAATATGAATCTTTTTAATTGTGGGTATGAAGATCAAGTGTGAGCTCCGATCCATTGAATGGGGAAGGGCAAGGCTGGCATTTTCAGACTCTGAGCTAGAATTCCAGACCAGAACTCAGATTCAGGAAATTTGTGGAACCAGGCTAATGGTGTCACATTCAGTGACATCTAATACAATCTTGTAAAACTTAGTTTGAATTTATTAAATATTATTTTGTCTAGTATATGATAAGGATAGAGTTGGGCTATTAGGCATATAGATGATGGGATGGACTAGGTCTATGCTTTTAATGCAGTTTAGATTCTAATGGAGAAGATGTGTTAACTGAAAGAATTAAACAGTGGATATGCAAAGACATATAGATGGTAGCATATGGGCAAATTCTCATTATGCATCAGGGAGGCAGAACTGAGAGTCAGAATCACACTACTCTCAGAAACATAGTGTACTTAGCTTTGATGTACAAAACTACTAGACAAAAATATTAAGCAAAGCAGTATGAAAGTGAAGCTCAAAGTAAATTATGACTCACACAGTAAGATTCCAGTATAGTCCATTCCAGTAGGCCTTCCACTGTCTTCTCTTTTCCCTCCTGTGAAGTGCCTGCTTGTCCCTGTGCAGATCTCTTTCAGATCACCAATTCTCTCCCTTACCATGATTTACATGCTGGAGATTTACATACAAAGAGCTACCAGTTATGTGGAAATTATGAGATGTATTTGTGAACACAATGATAATAAATTGTCCCTCCTGGGATGCCACACAAAGCTCAAATTACAGTGAGTTATTGTCCCATTGTGTGTGTATAGGTGTGTTGGATGTACATATGTGTGAGTGGTGCACAGGTATCTATGTACTCATGCTCTCTGATTGTGGAGGCCAAAAGACAGAAGATGAAAGATAGAGAGGGGGTGACTTCCCCACTTGCCCTTGCCCCTTACTGACTTTTGTGAGCAGCCCACTAGCTCCTCTAGGGTTTTCTTTTCCTAATTGTGAAGGTGAAGTTCTCACTCTCCTTCATCTCTGTCTATCATCTCCATGGAATCCCCTTAGTGACTCTAATTTTCCCTTTGTGTGTGTCATTTTCTGCATAGACCTTGACAGATACATAGCTAAACCTAGTTTTCTTGAGTTATTACAATGAAGTATTTGATTCTCACTCATATCGCATGTATGTTATTGTTTCTTGCAGATGGAGTGACTTTAAAGGTCATGGGACCGGGCACTCTGTTTATAGATGAGGCTGCAAAGATTCAGGAATGAGAAGTGACTCAGTATAAGCAGGGGGAAAGCTGAGGCTTAGTTCAGTGCTGAACAGAATCCATTCTGCAAGCCCCTCTGAAGAAAGTTGGTCCCCTACCCATGACTATCTTTTCCCCAGCTCTTTTTTTCTCCTTCCCTTCCAATACAGCTCTCAAGATTGAGACTTTGGATTACACCCAAGGCCACTCCTGGCATCTGTGAGAACAACTGATTTCCAGCTCAGCATTTTTCTATTTATTTTCCCCTGTAGGATGTCTTGGAAGTTGAACTGGTAGCTTAGTTCACATTCTCCCCCGAATCCCACAGGCTATTTCGACACAACAAAACATTTTGCTCTATGGACTTTGATGGATGCAAATTTATTCTAAATGAGCCTGACTTTCATTAGCATGTAAACATATGTTGTTGGTGGCAGCTTGCTGTGCCACATGCTAGATCGCATAGGTTGATACCCACTGGACACCCCAGCCTGCTTAGGCTTGCATTGCTTCTGGCTAAGGCTCCAGATGTTGTTTTTCTTGCACTACAGGGTCTACATTTTAGCTAAAGGGTCATTTTCTTTCACAAAGGAAACAGGATGAAAGTGTGGAAGGGACATGGGTTTCTATGCTGATGTAGTAGAGGGAGCTTCTTGCTATGTGGAGTACTTAGGCTATTGAATGGGATGCAGCTCTCTCTGCCTCAGGGCTCAGAGTCTCAGCAGGCTAAAGCATAGGCTCGGTTCTAATTCCACCAGCAGAGCTGCTGGTACATCTGCTGCTGTTAGAGATATTTTCACAAAGAGTAGTGGAAAGGAGAGGAGATACTACTCCAAAACAGGAGCAGGAGGCAATGGTGAAGCTGACAAAAGAAAAGTTCTTTGATCTCCCCCTACTTGTCTGAAAGCAGAAAACAGATTTATGAAGGCAAAGGTGTGCCTCCTCCATCTGCATGCAGGACTCAAGTTGCTCATTGAAGAAATGCTTGATTTTCTCCACCCCAGAGACAGCACCAGACACAACTACATAATTAACAGACATCTGCTTCCATTCAAGCATTTTGTTCTTAGAAGCCCTTTCCCTTTGTCTTGTTGTTCCCCTAAAGTCTACTGTTGTTTCTTGGAGATGATTTGTAAACCTCAATTCTGAGCTACCTCTCTGAGAGTTACTCAGTTTTAAAATTTGTTTTGTTTTTATTTTTCAAGACAGGGTTTCTCTGTGTAGTTCTGGGTGTCCTAGAACATACTCTGTAGACCAGGTTGGCCTCAAACACAGAGATCCACCTGCCTCTGACTCCTGAGTGCTGAGATTAAAGAAGTGAACCACTGCTAGAGAATTACTCATTCTTAGTGTGAAGGATAAATCTGATTTTTACCTTGCCATATATTTTTTTTTTAACACACTTAGAAGATAGGCAGAGAAACTCTCCAAATGTGTCTGTGAAGACATTTCTAGAAACAGAATGGGAAACTCTGAACTATCAGTGATTTAATATATTGGTGCATTCAAAATTGGGATGGACCCTTGGGAGATGATAATGTTGTGGTAGGAGGATCCTCCTTGAAGAAAGTGGGTCTCTGGGGGTAGGACTTTAAAGGGCATACCACGATCCAGACCCTTCCTTATTTTCACTAACTTTATGGCCACCATAAGCTGAAAAGCCTCTTCTATTGGCTCCCGCTGCTATGATAATTGATGGGAGATGTTATTCTGTAAATATGTTTCTCATACTGGTTAATTAATAAAGCACCATGGCCAATAGGAAACAAGATAGGTGGGGCTAGGAGACCAGGAGGAGGAAAGAGAAAGTAGTAGGGAGGAGTCAAGATGTAGACCAAGGAGGAAGGAAGACACCAGCCGCGGCTCCCGGATAAGATGAGCCATGTGGAAATAATTAGATAAGTAGAAATGGGTTAATAATTAAGACAGAACTAGCCCATAAACAATAATGGTAACTGGCCAACAGGATTGTATCAAATACAGAGTCTCTGAGTGTTATTTGGGGCTGGTGCAGCTGTGGGCCCAGATTGGCAGCAGGTGGGATGGCAACGGCAGGAAAAATCTGCTGTAACAGTTAATTCCATTTTACTTCAAGCACAATGCTATAAGTCAGTCTGACCATGAGCTAGAACCTGCATCCATGGACTGAAATAAATCATTCTGTCTTTTAAATTGGTTCTTTTTGATAGTTTCTAAATTGTATGTATGTATGTATGTATGTATGTATGTATGTATATACATATATATGTATATATTCATTATGAGTATCTCTTGCAAGCACCTCTCTCTCTCTCTCTCTGTAATAGTACATATGATGTACATAAGAATTTCTGGATCAGATGTTGACTTTACTTGGTTTTATAAGACAATACAATCATTTCTGAAGTATGTATTATATACTAAATATATGCATGCTAACAATAATTATTTTTCTATGGTTCAATTGTATTTTGTTGGGAAACCCACCAAGGAATCTGAGTTGGACAGAAGGAAAAATCACCATGTCTTTAAACAGCATTGTTTTAATACTGGAGAACTGCGATGAAACAACCAACTACCAGGACGTGGCAGCACCCCAGCTTTCTCGGATCCCTCAAAAGATGATCAATGCACCAAGTCAGCAGGAAGCAGTCTTTTGAGAACTCAATGTCCTTATTCCCTAACCTGCCAGCCCAACCCCCACCTTTTTAATAACAATAAGAGGTGGAAATGTTGGGAACCTACAGTCTCCAGACCCCGCCCCTGATGATGGGCGGGACACTCATGGCCATGTCATCACTGTGTCAGGCTTTACCTGGCTGTTTATGTGTTTACCTGGCTGCGCAGGGGACCCAGTTACCCATGCACAAACCCCCCTTTTAAAGCAAGTGCACCAAAAGCATCTCTCTCTCTCTCTGCCCCTCCCCTCTCTCTCTCTCTCTCTCTGTCTCTCTCTGGGGCCCATTCTCTCTTTCTTTGACCCCCTCTCTCTCTCTCTCTCTCTCTCTCTATTTTCAGTTGCCACCACCTACCCCCCTTTCTATCCCTTCTCTCAATAAACTCCACGTGGCCATTGAGTCTCGAGTTTGTGTTTTTTAGGCAGTAGCTGCAGCAAAAGAACAACAGCTGTGATGATAATGGAGTAAACCTTTGTAACTGTGAGCAAATCCCCACATCAATGCTGTCTTTCATAAGAGATGTTTTTGGTTGCCAAGTGGTGGTGGCACATGCCTTTAATCTCAGCACTTGGGAGGCAGAGGCAGTGGTATCTCTGTGAGTTCAAGCCTTTTCTATCTATAGAGTGAGCTCTGTGTATAGGCTCAAAAGCTACACAGAGAAACCATGTCTCAAAATACAAACAAACAAAAACATTGCTTAAGTACTCTGTACAGACACACAAGTTTTCCCTTTTAAGAAAGCACCTCCCACCCATTTCCCTCTTTCACTTCTGTTCCTGGTCAGCCTACACAACCCAGCCCAGCTTCTCTTTCATAATACATTTCTTGTGGGTTTTGTTGAGTTCTGTGGTTTGTTCCTCACTGCTGTAGCTGCAGCATGCAACAACTAAGACACTGACCAATTATGAAATTTGAAGTCATAGCTTGATGTTATCCAAACATAGAGATGTCACATAGCCATCAGAAAATTGTCTCTATCAAGTATTAATTCATTTCTCATAGATATTCTCATTTTTAAAAGCTCTTTTCCATTGCATATCATTTCTAGCTTTTTTTTGTGCTTCCTTGCAAATTCAAGAGAACATGATACTTATGAACATGTTAAAGTGCACAGACTCCCATTCAAAGCAGTGAAGAGAACTGTAGCAGTAGAGAGGGAACACAGATAGACAGTAGGACAGGAAGAAAATGAGAAACACTTGGCAAGCCTTTGTTTCTGAACTCTTTTGCCATCATTCATTCTTTTACCCACCTCTTTTCTTATACAACACAGACTACTTTGAAGATGTTCTCTTTTCATTCTATAGAATTCAAGTTTCAAACATTGGTTTTACAAGTACAAGAGCCATTTACTCATTCAGCTAAGATTTTCTAAATATATTCAGTAGGTACCAAGACTGTCATGACTAGCCAAAATGAGCATGGCTAGTACTCTCATATAATCATAGTCTGATGTAGAATGAATATAAACCCAATAACCATGTCACTGACTTTTTGATTGAAAATTGAGGAAAGGGTAACAAGGAAAAAGGCAAGATAGGTCTTAAGGCACAACGCTATAAAGGAATTTGATATATCATGTGATAAAGGGGTTAAAAAAGGATGCGTTCTAGAAGAGATGGTTCAATTGATATCTAAATGAAAACTAGAGGTTAATTACTGGAGAAATTGAGTGAAGGTGCACTGTAGTACAAAAAGAGGGAAGAATATGTGAAGAATGCCTTTCCTTAAGGAAACATAATATATTTAAGGACACATTGGAGAAACTGGTGATGATGATGACGATGACGACGACAACGATGATGATGATGATGAAGAAAATAAGTATTGCAGTTTCTTAGATATTTCATTGTTTATCCCACAGATAGCTGAATTTTGTTGAAAGTTAATATGATGGTTGTAAAGTATTTTTACGTTATTCAGGGAGTTTTGTAACCTGAAGTATTTCCCCATTTGTATTCTGTTTAAAACTATATAAAACATCTTACTGCAGTATTATTTAATATGGAATTTATATACTATACAGAAAATAAAGTATACTTTCAAAAATAAAATAAAATAATTATAATAAAACATTCAATACCCAACAAAAGAAAAGAAAACAAATCAACTCTTAATGTGGCTTGTGTGAAATCTTTAAGAAAATGACCAGGCATTCAAAGAAATAAAATATACACTGTGTAATGACTGTCAAAAGTCTCCAAGTGAACTCAGAAAAGACTCAGGTGACTGAATTATGAGATGAGAACATTGTGAATGCCATTACAATTATATTACAGGTGGTAAAAATGAGGAAGAAAGATTAAACAGGTTACAATAAGGTTTAAAAGATAGAGGAATCAAATTTTATGAAATTGACAACAGTAACACCACACCCTCCAAATCAACTAACTAAACCAAACCAGATCAAACCAAACATAAAAATCAAAACATAGCAACTCCCTTCTCCTGCTAGATACTGTCATGTGCTGGTGCCACTTAAATTTTGCATGTCTGTGAATTCAATACATTTAATGCTTTCCTCTATTCATTCCCCAGCAATTCTAAAGGCTTCTAGTGGGACATAGATCTGTCATTGTTTTTGAATGACTTTAGATACAATTCATACAGGAAATTATGATACTCTCAATTTTTGAAATACTGCTCTAAACCTCAGAATCTCACCCCTTTCTTTGTATATTACTATGAGATAGCTTCTTGTTTTTAAAATCCTAATTTCAAAACACACAGAACTGCTTCATATTTATGCTGTATTGTTTTTAATTTAGATTCTTAAAAGTTATGTATGTGTATGTGCATATTATGAATATATGTATGTTTGCATGTTTATAGGACATGTGTGTGGGCTACATATACCCATGTTTGTTTAATTGAGTGTGGAGGACAGAGGCCAACCTTTGATGTTGTCCCTCAGGATTGTCCAACTTATTTTGGAGGGGGTCATTGTCTCTCACTGGGACCTGAGCTGACTGATTAGCACAGGTTGGTTAGGCAGTGAGCCCCAGGGATCTTCCTGTCTCCTCCCCAGTGTTGGGATTACAAACTCTGTGAGTACTTGGGTTGAAATTCAGGTCCTCATGCTATCCTAGTAAATACTTTACCCATAGAGCCATCTTGCCAGGTCCTGAATACAGATCCTTACTACCCTATTCATTTGATGATGTAGGTTCCCTACACCAACCTGCACTTCAGGCTATCCATCTTTAAAATTCTGCAAGTGTTCTTTTCACCCATATGATCTTAGAACCAATACAATTTGAAAGAAACTTTAGTGGTTGTCTAGACCATTCCTCTAGCATACATAGAATGTTTTGTGTAATTTGACTCCAGGCAGAAAACCTTACTCTCATTGAAGAAGAGTTTTGTTTATAATGACTTTATAATCTCTCCTGTATGTTACTTTCCCATCTGCACCTCTCATAACTTTTATTCTACCACTTCCTACTCACTAAACCAAGTACTCCATTCACATCACCTTGCTTTCTTCAGGCCAGTTTTTCTGACTCTGTTTTCTGTTACATTGCTCCCTCTGCTGGATATATCATTTTCAAAGATCTGAACATAGAATTTATATGTATTCCTTAGAGAATAATTCAAATACCAATTCCACTAAATTGTCCAGATTCTGCCACAACGTGTCATATCTTGTGTTAACTTGAAGATGGCATTATTTCAGTGAGCATACTTTATTATGTCTTAACTATGTTAATATTAGTTTACCTGTAGGCAGGAGTAAGATTTCATTCACTTTTGTTTCTCCCCTAATGCAAGTGAGTGAGCTTTGTGCAAAGTCACACTGAGAGGTGGCTTTGGCAGTAAAGTGCAGATATTCACTTGTTGTGAAGGTATGACGACCCAACTTCAATGACCAGAATCCAGATAAAATGCCAGGAATGTTGGTAAACACTTTAACCCCACTGTTGCCAAGACAGAGACAGATGGACCTCTGCGGTTTCCTAAAACGCCAGTTTATCCAAATGGGTGGTCATCAGTGTGTGATCCCCTTTCAAAAAGTAAACGAGGGAACGAGGGAATAACTGAGGAGGGCATATGATGTGCACACACACACACACCCCACACACACACACACACATTGAGTATATTGCTGCATGGTTGCATCCTGATGAAAAAGAAGTAATAGATTTATCTCACTATCACCAATAAATATTTAGTCACAGAGACTTAACACCAGCTATGTAATCAAATCCATGTTACCACATGCTTTTGTTATGTACATAGCAACCAAGCCACCAAGTACAATAGAAAAAAATGACTTACGTATTAAACATTTATAACAAAGAGATGGATTTAGTCAGGAGTGAGGTGAAACAGGTTCCAGTAAGTTCAGCATAATCCATTCTAATGAATTATTAGCCGAAGTAGGCCAAGCATTTAAGATTCCTGAAGAAGGGCACACTCATCTTGGATATTTGTTTAACATTTTCTTTCTTGATTCTCTTTCTGAAGGACTGTGTACATTGTTGACCAATGGCCTTAAGGGAAGGATTTGGCCTTAAGGGAAGGATTACAGCTGAGTCCACATACTCTCATCATACTTCAGATAGTTTATATTTCTGTAATTTTCCCTTATTAATTATTTTATAAGGTTTATTCTACCATGACAGTTGTCAACACAGAGCACTGTCTACACAAGGATACTGTTCAAATTTGTGATTACAGGAAATTTGATTACTTGTCTGTTATTATTTTTGTATGTATCTATTTATGTAATTTTTATTAATTTTATTTTTTGACAATTTCATACATGTATGTAATACATTCTCATTAATTTCATCATCCAGACTTTTCTTTCTCTCACCCATCCCTGGTGACACTACTCATTTTCACACAATGGAACAAAATCATGTGAACATAAGAAAAGGATTTGAAAAGAGAAAAGGTCAGTGGACAGGAGGGAGCTGGGACAGGCTGGAGAGGAAAATGGCCTTCTGGGAATACTGGCTATTGTTGTTGAATATTGAATATATTCTCACACAACCCATTTAGTAAATGTTACTCTTATCTTCATTTTACTGATGAAGAAACTGAGAAGAGAGGCTAAGTAGTATTTTAAAAATGGCAAAGCTGGGGATCACGTTAGAATTTGAATCTGGTCAGTCAGACCTAAAGTTTACAGATCAGTTCTCCTTTTCAGTAGGTGGTTCCTGAGGATTGAACTTACTCGGGTCATCAGACTTGGCAGTAAGTACCTTTACCTACTGATTTATCTTGCCACTTCCCTTCAAGTTTACAGTTCTTTCTATTGTAAAGCAAACACCACCAACAGTTATAGCATAAGTTTTCATACATAATTGATAATGAAACACAAATGTTTTCAATGTAAGCACATAAATCTGTAGTAGTAATTATGGTTTCTGTTCATGTTTGAGCTCTCTCCCAGCCTCTTTTGAGAAAGGGTCTTATGTAACCCAGACTGATTTCTAACTCACCATGTAGTTCAGGAATAATTATCCCCCTGCTTTCACTTTCCCTCCCTGAGTGCTGTAATTTCAAGTGGCCATTGCCACTACCTTCTCAGTACTTTGTGTTTGTCATAAAGATGTGAGACCACAGAGAATAAAAACAGAGTTTATAAGAATAGAGTAGGATTTCATCTACAGAATTCATCTGGGAAGTTGTTATAGCAGGAACTGAATGACTATGTAGTTTCCTCATAGATGGACACCTAGGAAAGATATTCTGATTTTCACTGTTATCTCTGTTTGACAAGACCTTGGCATTTCCCAAGCTCTCATCAGCCTGTGCTGTGCTGGACAGGGCCATGGTTCCTGTGCAGCTAAATGCCCTAAGTTGAACTAGGGCCCCTCTGTTTTATATATATATATAATTTTTTTCTGGTCAGAGTTTCCCAAACTCTCTGAAACTTTGTAATTAGAATATCATAGCCCTGATTGGTGCAATGTTGCAATGTTCTAGGATCTTTCTTGGATGTCCAATGGTAGAAGATTGAAAATGCTCTGTGGGGTAGTGGAGATTAGGCAGAGACTCATGGGAAGGGCATCCTTTCTCACCCAGCACAATGCAGTGGAGTAATGACTTTTGTGTGCTCTTTGCAGGACAGCCTCCATCTTTAATGGGAGAGGTGCAGTATTTTATCATGATGAACCCAGGGCACTGGTCAGTCTTCAGGTCCTTTGTGGAACCTCTGGGCCTGCTGGAGCGATCAGTCATTCAGTGCCTTTGAGGAGAATGAGTCCAACCTTGTTGTCCATTCTGCTGACTCTGAAAATGAGACCAAGAAAAGAGAAATTACTTATTACATTACAGACTGAATCATTTTCTTTGAAATTTGGGTGTTCTTTGTGCAAATTTGTGCTGGGAAACTTTATCATTCTGCTAGATCCTTCTTAGAGGAATTGTTGAAAATAGGCTGAGGTCTATTTCTTTGTCTCTTCTTCTTTTCTTCTTTATTTTCTCTTTATTTCCCTCTTCTTGCTGTTGCTGCAAAGAACATTCATGTTTAAAAACATTTTTAATCCACCTTTTGACTTTTTGTGTAATATATTTCCCAAAGTAGATTTATTGCAAAAACTATAGATATTTGACAAGTTGAATTTTAAAGAGGGTGCTTTGTTATATGTGTTATCAAATGTGGCATGATCGTTTCCCATAGTCTCAATTAGACTCTGGCAGAGATGTTGCCAGCATAGTGGCTGCTCTAAGGATGAAATGGTAAAGTCAAATGTTGTCTACCAGTGGGAAGTCGAGTGGATGAGTTATGAGACTGTTGAGAATGACTAAGTATGGTTCATTAACAAAGGATTTTATTCAGAGAATGCCTAGTTTTCCAATGTCTGATAGACTTATTGGAAACATTTTGTATGGGAAAGTAATGACACCTGGGTATCATTCTTAGAAGATTTTAAACTCAATGTATGGTATAAATTGGTAAAACTCATCAATGTTCTTTACCATAGCTGGTGATGGGTGATCTTTATCATTAGTGCTGAATTCAATTAGTTTTTTTGACTGACAAGAAGGGTGATGGGCAAAGATAAAGCATGAAGCCTTGCAGATTAACATGGCCAAAATGTCAATCTTAACTTATACTCTTAGACAATGATTTTTTGTGATAGAGTATGAGAATGACTGGAAGAGGGCTGGGAAGGACTGCACTTATTTCAGAGACTGGGCATGGGCAATGATCAGCTTTTACACAAGGGCATTTCAGTTGTCTTCTTGGAATACTGGCGCTGTCTGTGTAGTGATGTACAATAATTACATATATCTTGGTTTGAGAAGGTAGAAGATGCTAGACAAATTTTGAAATAAGACAAAATGTTCTATTGTAAATGTAAACTCACCTATACTTCAGGTCAATGATCTCAAATAAGTCAACACTCTGTTTGATTTGCCCAAATTAAAGAGACTTTGACCTCTGAAAGAGTTAACCTCACTGTAACATACTGATTCTCCTGCAAGAATTTACAATGGAAGAAATTGATAAAAGATGGGAAACTCCTAATAAAGTATCTTTAAATGTTTTACTTCAAGTGTGTGGCACCAAAACGGGGCATGAGTTTGGGAACATGGGGCTAGACTTGGGCCTAGGATATTCTGTTTTCAAAACCTGTTTAAAACCTTTTTGTTTTGATAGAACTAATTGGGGTGTGTGTACAAAGGTGACCTTTTGTTCTAAGAATGATAACATTGCAATTTGCAAAGGAAGGGAATTAGATTTTGTTATAATTCGTGTAGTAGGACCCTGGAGAGATGACTCAGCAGTTAAGAGCATGTGGTACTGTGGCAGAGAACCTGTGTTTAGTTCCCAGCACCCAGGCTGAGCAGCTCACAACCTCTAGCAGATGCAGCATCTTCTTCTGGAATCCATGGGTACCACATTCATATACATATACCCCACACAATTAAAACAATATTTTAAAAATTCCTGTAGCAATGTTAGCTGTGCTTGTTTTTGTACCACCAAACCGGGAATGTGACTGCTGATTTGTATCCTCTGAAGCAGTGGACCTGTTCCCCTTGAAGTGACGAAGTATCCTCTCTTTCTTTTCTGCTTTCACTGCAGTTTCCCCAAAAGCATGTCATTTTCTCAGTTATCATCATTAGTCTCTTCAATAAAACTCCTTAAGTATTCCATAAACTGAATTTAAGGCTATCCAGGGGACTTCCTGATGTCCATCCATCTTCTCTCTCTTTTATATTAATGGTAAGTGGCCATGACATTGAGATTGTGCCTATTTCATCTTTCCCTAAACTGAGAGTAATACCTGCCCTCTTGTCTCTAAGAGGAAAAGTTCTTGGTATGTTTTGGACGTACTACCCATCTTGGCAAACATGTTTCTCCCCATATTGATTTTTTATTTTTAAGATTCATTTTATTTTTATTTATGTGCATGCATCCCACTTTTTGAATGTGTGCAGGTGCCCAAGAGTCAAGAAGAGAGCATCAGATCTCCTGAAACTGGAGTTACAGGAGATTTGAGTTTTGCAATGTGGTACTAGGAACTGAACTTTGACCGTCTTGCAGGAGTAGCAAGTGCTGTAAATGGCTGAGCCATCTCTCCATCCTTATATAACATTTTCTATTCTAAAAACAGGAGTAGCATTTCTTCCTAATAGTTATTCTATAGCAAATAACTATGTCTGATCCATTTTTTTTTCTCCAAATGGTTTGAAAAGAGCTCCCATTTTGACAGATTTTGTTGACCCCTCCTGGAAGGTATCACCCTCCCTGTGGAGTGGGGGAGGATGGGATGGAAGGGTGGTCTGGGGGCACAGGAGGGGGGAGAGCGAGGGAAAAGAAACTGAAATAGAGTAAAAAACTTTAAAATAATAAAAAAGCTCCTCTTATTTGTAATGCTTATTCATTGCCTAGCAAACATCATAGTTATGATATTTTTTTCTAGGTGAAGGTCAAATATCCTGTATTTTAGATGATATTAGAGTTTATGCTGTTGATTTCCTATTTTAATGTAATATTTTTATATATTCTTTGATAATTTTATACATGTACACAATATTTTCATGGTTCTTCTCTTCCAAATACCCCTTTCATTTTCTGTCCTCTTTGCCTCAAGTAAGTCATTTGGTCACATTATTGTTACCCATATATACATCATATATTGGTAAAACACAGTAAAATCTTGTACCAGATATAACAACAACAGAAATAAACAATGCTGAAACCAAGAAATTGACTAACCAAGCAATACTTTCCCACACAAAATATCCAAGAATCCATAACTTGGTCCCACTAGCTTACTTTGTCCAGATCTATATAATCTCAATTTCTTCCTTGTCTGGTGCAGAAGTGTAACTCTAATGTCAAAGGATAGTTTCATTTAGGTTATTTTTAAAATGTGTCTGTCTGCCTCTGTCTATCTATCTATCTATCTATCTATCTATCTATCTATCTATCTATCTATCTATCTGTCATCTATCATCTACCTACCTATCAATCATCTACCTACCTGTCATATCTCTTCTCTCTCTCTCTCTCTCTCTCTCTCTCTCTCTCTCTCTCTCTCTCTCTCTCTCTCTCTGTGTGTGTGTGTGTGTGTGTGTGTGTGTGAATGTCACACCATGTGTATGGAGGTCAGAGGGCAATTTGTAGAATTAATTCTCTCCTTCACTATTTGGGTACTGGGATTAGAATTCACAAGAAAATTGGCTTGACAGCAAGGACTTTTACCTGTTGAACAATTTTGACAGTCCAGGTTTGGATTTTATATCTTATACTAAATCACATTAAAATTTAAAAATATATTGTATAGGGAAATTAAAATGCTCCTGCAAGACTTGTAGACTACAACCATGTCAACATCAGTCATGAAAAGCCCCCCTTTGACTTGTTGGTCAGGGTACAAAAGACCTCTCAAACATTACAAGATACTTCTATTGCCTTGGTTACCTCTCAGAAGATGAAGATAAGTACATATTACTGAAAGTACCAAGTTCTTCAGACACAGGACCTGGATGATCTGAGCTGAAACTGACCTGAAAGCATTCTTTCTGTGGTTTAACTTTCATAGTACCAGAAGGTAACATGCAAGGTGCCAAGGAATGGAAGCAACCAATATTTCTATCTATCTATAATGCTTATGAGTCACAACAATAACTATTACAGCTCTATAACCCCAATGGCAAACATACTTTGGTGCTAAACACAGAAAGATTTTAAAAACTGGATGACAGGTGGATCTCTGCGAATTCAAGGGCAGCCTGGTCTATAGAGCTAGTTCCCGGACAGCTAGGGCTGTCACACACAGAAACCCTGCCTCAAAACAACAACAACAACAACAACAACAACAACAACAACCAAAAATCCAAACAAAGATCCAAAAAACAAACAGAAAAAAGTGCCATATGAACAGGAAGTCTGCTGTGAGACAGCATCTCTAAGAATTAATGAACTATACTAATGCAGTCTTATCATCATGGCTGCTTAAATAAGATCCAAAAAAGGATGACCCCAACAGCCATGTTAATATGGAAAGAGGGTATCTTATAGGGTACCAACTGTAGTTAAAGAACTAAAGCAACCAAGGAGTTCTGAGAATGGCAGCAAGGAGGACCCCAGCTAAGAATCCAAGCAATAGGGGAAGTCTACCTTAATAGTCTTCCCCTATAATGAGATTGATGACTACCTTATATGCCGTCATAGAGCCTTCATTCAATAGTGTATGGAAGCAGAAGCAGTCACCCACAGCTAAACACTGAGCAGGTCTCTTGGAATCCAGTTGCAGAGAGGGAGGAGTGATGAGCAAAGGAGTTAAGATCATGCTGGGGAAATCCACAGAAACAGTTCACCTGAACAAGGGGGAGCTCATGGACCCAAGTCTGACAGTTTGAAAACCAGCACAGGACAGAACCAGGCCTCCTGCATGTGGGTGACAGTTGGGAGGTCTAGGCAATCTATGGGGCCCCTGGTAATAGAACAGTATTTATACCTAGTGCATTAATGGACATTGGGAGCCCACTCCCATAGAGGGATACTCTCTCAGCTTAGTCATACAGGGAAAAGCCTAGGCCCTACCCCAAATGATGTAACAGACTTTGATGATATCTCATAGAATGCCTCACTCTTTCTATGGGGCAGAAGAGGGATGGGATGGGGTCAGTGGGGGACATGGGAGAATGGGAGGGAGAGGTAACTGGGATTGATATGTAAAATAATTTTTTTTTCTAATTTAAATTAAAAAACAAGAGCAAACTTACCTGTTGGCTGATGGCTCAGTGTATAAGAATGTTTGCTACAGAACCTGGCAATCTGAGTTTAATCCCTAAGACCCACATAGTGGTAAGAGTGTTGATGCCTGCAGTTTTTCCTTTGAGTTCTAGTTCTATTTGTATAATATGGTACACACATACACACACACACACACACACACACACACACACACACACACACACACACACAACCTATCAGCACTACAGTGTTAAAAAAAGGAAGCAACACAATGAGTACAGATCTGGTGAGGGAAGGAAGGACCATGACAAGCTGGACAGATAGCCAAAGTCTCGGTTCATGGAGTGATAGAATGTAGACATTCCTTGAAGGAGGAACAAACCATATTCAGATTCCAAACCATCAATAGAGAAAAAATCCTTTAGATAATATATGAAACAGAAACTTCCAGTCTAGTATTTGAAGGGTAGTGCCTTGGCTTCCTTCCTTATGTCATCAGAGGTCAGCCACATCTTACTCCTCCTGAAGGTGGCATCCCCTTCTCCTTTGGTCCTTCTTCACTGGTGTCTTAGTTAGGGTTTCTATTGCTTTGAAGAGATACCATGACCATAACAACTTTTATGTAGGAAAACATTTCATTGGGGTGGATCAGTTTCAGAGGTTTAGCCCATTACCATCATGCTGAGAAAAGGCAGCGTGCAAGCAGACATGTTGCTGAAGAATAACCTGAACGTTCTACATCTTGATCTTCTGTGTCCCATTGGCCATATTTGAACTTATAAGACATAAAATCCCACCTCCACAGTGATACACTTCTTCTAACAGGGCCACACCTACTCCACAAGGTCACAACTCCTAATAGTACCACTTCTAAGGTAAAAACATTAAAACACACGAGTCTATGGGGGCCATACCTGTTCAAACCACCACAACTGGTCACTCTGATTTTCACCAACTATCTCCTAGTTTGCTTGTATTCCTATCTGGGCAACCCGAGCTATCTGTGATGTGGGGCAGTAATCTCTAAGCAACTAAAAACTCAAAGTGTACTGCAGGGATGTAGAAAGAGCAGACCTCACTTCTTTTTGGCCAAAGCTTTAGAAGTTAGATTTTGCTTCTTGCAGTTATGTTTCACATCTATGAACTGTATTGCTTTGGCAATTAGGCAAGTGTATGAAGGGAAGGGGACAAAGATGGAGAAAAGTAGCATGAAGACACACAGATATATCACTTGTACTCTCTTCTAACTGAGAAAGAGTTCTATTTGTATCACTAACAACTGAAGGAGTTCTCTCTAGTACGTCAGGCTCTGATGAGATTTGACATTTTAAATAACATCTTTGATCCTGGGTTGAATTAAAGAGCAAATAGAATTAACCTATATGAGATCAGTTTTGTAAATGCCAAATGCTAATCTCTGTTATTACTTAAAATGCCATTATTATTGATAATTGTTATTAATTAAAAACCCATACTTTTTAAAAATAAGGAAGCTAGAAAGGTCATTGAAAAAAGTAGAGAAAAATGAATTTATAATTAAACTCATGAAGAGTCAGTGAGGTTTTTGGGAGAAAATGTACAAAGATGAAAGTCTGGGTGAAAGACTATGATCTGGCCAAGACACTTACGTTTGAATGGATGGGAGGTGGTTAGGTACAGAAGCATACTTGAAAGGTACAATGATAGATCAAACCCATCATGAGGAAGCTGTAGTAGTGAGAGCAAGAATGTGTTTGGCTTCCAGAGAAAACATTGTAGGGGCTTGATGTAAGATTGACTTGCTTCATTAGCTACCTGTTCCTGTCTAAAATGTTATTCCTTCATATTTTGTGATGCAGAATCATCACCTCACATAGCTTCTAAGGGTAAGGGATACTTTGTAAGTGAGTTAAAAGGATGAGGATTATTCATCAGGTTGGAGGCAGGCTTCTGGCCTAGACATTATCATGTAAGGACTCAAAAGGACTTAAAGGACTGGATATGTGTTTGCCTAGCACATATGACTCTTTGGCTTCAGTTCTCTGTCACTGCATACACTGGGCTTAGTGGTGGATGCTCATTATTCCACCACTCAGGGAGTGGAGGCAGGAGGTTCAAGAGATTAAGGTTATTTTTTTTTAATAAAGAAGCTTCTCGGTTTCAGAAGGTACAATTTATTAATTGTTGCTCTCAGTGTCTGAGCTACTGGTGTTATATTTAGGAAGTGGTCTTCTGTGCCAATTCATTCAAGGCTACTTCCCACTTTCTTTTCTAAGAGGGTCCACGTGACTGAATTTATACTGAAGGTTTTGATTCATTTGGACTTGAGTTTTGTACATGGGGATATAGATCTATTCTTCTTCTTCTACATGTTGACATCCTGTTATGCCAGCACCATTTGTTGAAGAGGCTTTCTTTCTTCCATTGTATAATTTTAGTTTCTTTGTGAAAATTCAGGTATTCATAGGTGTGGATTAATGTCAGGGTCTTCAATTTGATTCCATTGGTCTACCTATCTGTTTTTTTTTTCTGTCAATTCCATGCCATTTTTATTACTATAGAACTATAGTAGAGCTTGAAATCAGGGATGGTGATGGCTCTGAAAGTTTGTTTATTGTACAGAATTGTTTTGGCTATCCTGGGTTTCTTCATAAGAAACTAAGTATTTTTTTTAAGGTCTGTGAAGAATTGTGCTGGAATTTTGATGGGGTTTATGTTGAATCTGAAGATAGCTTTTGGTAAGATTGCCGCTTTTACTGTGTTAATCCTACCTATCCAAGATCGTGGGGGGTCTTTCCATTTTCTGATATCTTCTTTAATTTATTTCTTTAAAGACTTAAAGTTCTTGTCATACAGGTCTTTCAGTTGAGTTACTCAAAGTTATTTTATGGTATTTGTGGCTATTGTTAAGGATGATGTTTCTCTGATTTCTTTCTATATAATCTGTTGATTTTTTTTGAGTTAATTTTTTATCCTTCCATATTACTGAAGGTGTTTATCAGCTGTAGGAGTTCCCTGGTGGACTTTTTATGGTGTGAAAGTTTGACTTATTTCTTTCAGATTTGTATCTCCTTGACCTCCTTTTGCCGTCTTATTGCTTTAGCTAGAACTTTGAGTACTATATTGAATAGGCATGGAGAGAGTGGACTGTCTTCTTTCTGATTGCAGTGGAATCGCTTTGAGTTTATCACCATTTAGTTTGATGTTGGTTGTTGCCTTGCTGTATATTGCCTTTATTATATTTAGGTATGTTTCTTGTGTCCCTGATCCCTTTAAGACCCTTTCAACATCTATTGAGGTGAACATATTTTCTTTACAGTTCATTTATATGGTGGATTAAATATGTTAAACTATCCCTGAATCTCTGGGATGAAGCCTACTTGATGCTGCTGGATGATTTTTCTGAGATCTTGAAATTTGCAGGCAAATAGATGGAACTAGAAAAAGTCATCCTGAGTGAGGTAACCCAGACCCAGAAAAGGAAATACAATATGTACTCATAAGTGAATATCAGACATAAAGTAAAGAATAACCAGCTTACAGCCTATAACCCCAGAGAAGCTAGGTAACAAGGAAAACTCTAAGAGAGACATACATGGATCCTCTGGGAAGGAAGGGGAAATAGACAAGATCTCCTGAGTAAATCAGTTGTGTGTGCTGGGGAGGGGTGAGGAGAGGGTTGAAGGGGAGGAGGGAGGATAGAAAGAGAGGATGAGAACATGAAGGAACAGGATGGTCAAGTTGGGGGAAGGGCAGAAAAGGAGAGCAAGGAAAGAGCTATCTTTAAAGAGGGAGCTATTATGGATTTAGTGAGAAACCTGGCACTAGGGAAATTCCCAGAAATTCACAAGGATAACCCCAGCAAAGAGAGATAGTCTGAATTGGCCTTCCCCTGTAATCAGATTGATGAGTAACTTAATAGTCATCATAGATCCTTCCATTCAAAAGCTGATGGAAGCAGATGCAGAGACCCACAGTTAAGAACTGGGCTGAGCTCCATGTCCAGTTGAAAAGAGGGAGGAGCGATAATTTGAGCAAAGGGGTCAGGATCATGATGGGGAAATCCACAGAAACAGCTGACCCAAGCTAGTGGGCTCTCACTGATTTGAGACTGACAGCTATGGAACCTGGGTAAGATTGAACTAGGCCCTCTGAATATGTGTGACAATTGTGTGGCTTGGGCAGTTTATGGGGCCATTGGCAGTGAGAACAAGATTTATTGCTAGTGCATGAATTGGCTTTTTAGAGTCATTCCCTGAGGATGGATACCTTGATCAGCCTAGATACAGAGGGGAGAGCCTTGTTCCTGCCTCAGGTTGATGTGACAGACTTTGTTGACTTGCCAAGGGAGGCCTCATCCTCTGTGAGGAGTGGATGGAGGTGGGATGGGGAGGAATGGGGGGAAGGTTATGAGGAGGGGGGGAAGAATAGAGAACTGGGATTTGTATATAAAATTTAAAAAAATGTTAAAAAAACTGAAAAGGAGATTAAGGTCATTCTCAGTTCTATTGTGATTTTGAGTCACATTGAGGATATAAGAGATGCTGTTTCAAAAGAAAAGAAAATAAGGCAACCTGCCACCAAGCTAAGCAGAGAACCTGAGCTTGATTCTCAGGACTCACTGGTGAAAGAGAGAACTGCTCTCCCCAAATTGTCCTATGACACCCATATGTATGCTGTGACACAAGCATATGTACACATTTATACATACCAAATAAACAAATAACGTAATTAAAAATGTACTAAAAATGCATATCTAAGTTTGGCTGTGAGCTATGAGCAACCTTCAGGTCCTTGACATGTGGGTACTCCACCATGACATTTACCACAGTGCATGAAGAGAAATGTGGGAAAATGAATATAATGAAATCTGCTTTCATTCCTACCCAATATTGATAATTATGGACCACAAATCTGTATGCTCTTGAAAGATAAGAAGCTATAAAAGAATGTAAGTTTTCAAAGCAGAACTATGGAGGCCATCTTTGAAGCTGCCTTCTTCACAAAGGAAGTTTTCAAATGAATGTGATAGAGAAGTACTCTGTTTATAATTGAAGCCAAGCCAGGGGCTAGGGGTAGTGGGCTTACAAGACAGTACTGAGTTCTCAAAGGTGAACTTTGTGTTTCTCTAGTCAAAGCAGTTAAGAAATAGTCAGTTCAATGTTGGAGATAAGACAATATAAAAAAGGAAATCCAATTGGAAAGAGATGCAGATGAAAGGAAATGCAGATTGGAAGGAGATACTGGAACTGTAGAAAATGGCAGTATTTTCAACTAGGTTTTAGTATTAGCATGAGCTGGGGTAGACACTACTCTCAATAGAGTGAACACATGAAAACGTATTGGAAGTAATGCTTTTCTCTTGTTTTAGATGGACTTTAGGTAGAAGAAATGAAGATGTCACATATTTTATTACTATTTCTGGTGGTATATTTGATGGAAAACGTGTTTCCTGTGGCTGTGATAAACACCATAGCCAAAAGCAACTTGGGGATGAAAAGGATTATATCAACTTACAGGTCCCAATTCATTATCAAGAGAAGAAAGGCAGGAACACAAGCAAAATTTATGGGAGAATGATGCTTACTAGTTTGCTTCCAGCCTTACATTTAGTCAAGGCAGCACAGGTTTGCCTGCATAGGGACAGCACCATCCACAGTTGTCTGTGATCATCTACATCAATTACCAATCAAGAAATTCCCCACAATCATGCCAACAGGCCAGTCTGATGGAAACAATACTTCAATATGGATTCCTTTTCCCAGGTGTGTCAAGTTGACAAGATTGACCATCATTTACATGAAGATACACAATCAACTAAAATAAGTAAAACAATGTGGACATAAGGATGAAATCTATTGTTCACTTCCTTGTAGCATGTATGTTTTCCGCCAGCCTGCCGGCCACCGGTCTGGGCCCACAGTCGCGCCAGCCCCAAATAACACACTGAGACTCTGTATTTGATACAATCCTGTTGGCCAGTTACCATTATTGTTTATGGGCTAGCTCTGTCTTAATTATTAGCCCATTTCTACCTATATAAGTATTTCCACGTGGTCATCTTATCGGGGAGCGGTGGGCCCGGCATCTTGCTTCCTCTAGCTCTACATGCTGAGTCCTCCTAACTACTTCCTCTTTCCTCCTCCTAGTCTCCTAGCCCCGCCTATCTAGTTTCCTATTGGCCATCAGGGCTTTATTAATTAACCAGTATGAGAAACATATTTACAGAATAACATCTCCCATCATCTTCAACTTCATAGACCTGCAGAACATGGCATTTAAATGTTTTTATATTAGTACTTTGTTGACATGAGACACTGTTGCTCCTGACAGCACTGTGCACTTTCCTGAAAGTATGTTGGACACTGTTGTTGCTCCTTCTGGAGTTCATCCTTGCTTCAGCTAATGGCCTCTTGGGCAAGGAACTGCCTCAACCTTGACCACTGATTTGGACATGCGGTTCTATGTGCTTGCAGGAGACAAACATAAAAGACTGCTAAACCTTGCCAAGTCAGGATAAGACAGCCTTTCTACCTCCCTGCTTTTGTTGTGGTCTGTCAAATACTCCTGGCCTTAGCCAAAACTGGCTGTACCAATGTTGCTGTGAGACCTTGGGTGACTGTCCAGGTAGCTTACTGTTTCTGTCCTCACTGCACCTTTTGGAAGTTGCCCATCCGTACTTTCTGTCTACGCTAGTATCGTTATTTTCTTTTTCAGGTCTTGATGAGGTTGTAGATTAAACTATCATAAGTATTATTCTCTCTTCCTAGTTAGATATATTAGGTACTAGACTTAAGCTTTTCAGCTTAGGACAACTCTATTGTATACTCCCTTCTGCTTTCACCCTAGGACTAGATATGTTTGTGGTTTTGTTCCCGATTTTCCTTTTCTTAGAGCAAGCACACTTGTATTCACTGTTTTGTATATAGTTTTGTATCAAGCTTAAATCTTTTCTTTAGACTAAAAGGGGAATTGTAGTGGGATATTCACTGTGTCTGCTTCTGTGGCACTGACCACACCCATTGAGGGTGTGGAGCCAGGGGCGGAAGTGACCTGTGGGACTGGGGCTCTGAAGGAGGCCAGGAACACTCTTTCTGGTGGGACACAGAGAGAGAAACATCCAGTTCCAACTGCTGTGTTCATCTGTCTGTGTTGTGAGTTGTTTCTCTCTTAATAAACATCTATTCAGCCTATTTGTTTATCCTGACCCTTATTAAACCACAATACTTCCTGATGCTGACAAATTACATCTCTTGTCCTCCTGTTCTTATTTCCTCTGTCCATCCTTTCCCTTCCTCTTCTTTCATTTCAAACAGGTCATTAATTAATTAACTAATTAACAATAGTATTCCGAGTATTTGTATATTTGTTAGAAATCACACAGTAGCTAACCCTAGAGATTCTTTTCTTTTTTGTTTCAATTACTGTGAGCATCAATTTATTTCAAATTGGTGAGTAAAAGTAGAAAAATAAACCTGAAAGAGGGAAAAAAGTAGTAAACATTAGAAATAATAAGTTTCCCACATGTTATATGTTTGTCCTCACTTCTTTTTTCTGAGAGCTTCTGTGTTTTATGTATAAAGCAATTAAACTGGTTTGCTTTGTTTTAAAGTTGAGCTCATTTCTTTGTAGATCTTATGAAGTGGGATAATGTACATTTTCACTGTTTTGTGGAGGAGAAGGGAGTTCATTTCTTCTCTCTGGCCTGAAAGCCCCTGTTCTTTCCTTTCTGCAGCCTGAGTATAATCAGACAGCCCACAGTAAATGGAGCCCATGCTCTAAATGAGGTCTCACACAGTGCAGGAATGATTTCCATGGGCTAATTTGAGCTACCTCCATTTATGCTTGACAGGAAGGCATTTTATCCTGTCTATTCATGATTCTTTTTAACAGCATCCCAACTTTAAGAAATTGATCCTGAATCTAGCATTGCTTGAAGCCTTTCAAAACTGCACATTTGTACTGTGATTTTACATTTGTAATAATATGTGCATGGCTATGTCTATTGATGTTCAAATGGATAGAACAGATTTGCTTGTACACAAAATACATGAAACATGCACCAACATTCTCACTTGCATTCCGTGGGTTCTCTTCAAATTGGATGCTGTACAAAAGAGTTTTATCTTCCAGGGATGCAAAATGCATGAGAATGCTTTTCAGTCAGAGAACTCTCAGGACAGAGAAGGAAGCAGCTTCCAGGAAAGCTGGGCACAGCTGGAGGTGTCTGCTGGTAAATACCAATTCAGACCCCTAAGCTCCTGTCAACTGCCTTCCTGAGAACTGGCAGGTTTTCCAAATGGACTTTGCACATCTACATGTGCAATTTGTAATTAATCTATTGTTCAATGTCTCTCAAATGCATTTGACAGTCTCTACCCCCACCCCAAAACCAAACAGTTCCATTACTGGGCAGTGAGGAGCACTTTCTTGGTTAGTCTTTTCAATGTAATTGTTTTAGGCCAATTCTATTTTAAAGATTCTTGGAAAATGTGTCTGGCATTGTGAATTACATTTTGTTTTGTGTTTTCAGTGGAAGAGGACATGTTGGTTTGGTTTACTGTTTCTTCTCTCTTCAAATCACCACTCTTTTTGTGTTTCTTTTGTCTGTTCCATAACCATGCATCATATACTGACCCATCCAAACACTAACTGCTCTCAAGAACTGATATGAAGATTTTGGAAATCAAATTAGTTAAGGGTTATTTAATCTCTGCCACTGCTAAAGGGAACAGAAAGATGTAGCTGTGGTCCATTTTATGGTTTAATTTTTAAAAATTAATTTAAGCCTATTCCTTGACCATTTCGCATATGTATATAACCCATTCTGATTACTCTCCCTCCCCTATCTTACTTCCTTCCCACCCCATCTTCACCACCAGTCTCTTTCTCAGATTTGTGACTTCTGGTTTTGTTTTGAGACACATTTAGCTTAATCAGGCCGTCTGTGTGACAACTAAATTGGGGCTCACTGATGAGTAAAATAAGAATTTTATTTCTTTATTTCATTTAATTACCATACTCCATTCTCAGACCTCTAGCATTGCAGAAACTATTCCATTTTTGCAATTTTTTTGACTTGATAGAAATTTTAGTATTAGTGTAAGCAAGATGAACATTGCTAATTTGGAATATCTTTTTTTTTAATTTATTTTTTACATTCCAATCTCAGTTCCTCCTGGAATATCATTTTTTAAAAGTAAAATAGAGTCAGAATTAATTTTGATATTAATTCTTATTGCAATCATATATATATTAGGATATATATATATATATATATATATATTCCTAATTTATTGAGTTATCTGTATGTGTGTTTTCAGGGCTGATCAGTTGGCACTAGATAACCAATTGGTGATCTCTTGCCTGAGAAAGACCACTTTTTATACTCCAAACTTTCCTCAGTTGCCTGTTGTTCTTTAGGTAAAGTTGAGGTCTTGTGGGCTTCTCTCTGTCCATTTTGGCATTGTGAGATATTTTCTTGATTAATGACTGATATGGGAGGTGTCCCACCCACTGTTGTGGTGTAATATCTGGGCAGTTGGTCCTGGGGTTATATAGAAATTAAGTCATTATGAATAATGATGCTATGAAAATTGTTGAACAAATGTCCTTGTGGTATGATTGAGCATCCTTTAGGTATATGCCCAAGAGTGGTATTAGTGGGTCTGAGGTAGATTGATTCCCCGTTTTTCAGAAACCACTACACTGATTTCCAAAATGGTTGTGCAAGTTGGCACTCCCACCAACAGTGGAGTATTCACCTGACTCCACCCATACCCTCTCCAACATAATATGTCCTCAGTAATTTTGATCTTAGCCATTCTGACAGGTGTAAGATGGCATGTTTGAGTCATTTTGATTTGCATTTCCCTGATGATTAAGGATGTTGAGCACCATAGCAGCATTACTCATAACAGCCCCTGGATGCCCCTCAACCAAAGAATGGATGAGGAAAAATGTGATACATTTACACAATGGAGTACTACTCATCAGTAAAAAATGATGACCTCATGAAATTGTCAGGCTAATGGACAGAACTGGGAAAAAGCATCCTGAGTGAGGTAACCTAGATTCAGAAAGAAAAACACAGCATGTATTCACTCATAAGTGGATATTAGATGTAAAGTGAAGGATAACTGGATTATTCACAGCTCCAGAGAAGCTAGATAACAGGGAAGACTCCAAGACACATGGGTCACCCTGGGAAGATAAATGAGATGATATCTACGGGGTAAACTGGGGGCAGGGTTGTGGTCTGGGGGAGGGTAGGAGGAGAAGAGAATAGGAGGGAATGAGCTGGCCTAGGTGAGGAAGGATACAGTAGAAGAGCAAAGAAAGAGAAATCTTTTTATTAATTTAGAAACTACCTTATTTTACAAATCAATCCTAGTTCCCTCTCCCTCCAACCCTCAAACACTCCCCATCAACTCCCCATCCATCTTTTATCCACTCCCCAGGGAGGGTAAATCCTTCCATGGTGATCTTCAAAGATTTTCATATCATTTTGGGGAGGGCCTTAGGCCCTCCCCCATGTATCTAGGCTGAGAGAGTAGCCCTCTATCGGGAATAGGCTCTCAAAGTCCATTTGTGCACTAGGTATAAATACTCATTCTATTGTCAGAGGTCTCATAGACAGACCAGGCCTCTTAACTGGCACCCACATTCAGAAGGCTTGAATCCGTCTAATGCTGGTTCTGCAGTTTGATGACTTTGGTCTGTGTGCTCCCATTTTCTCAGGTCAGCTGTGTCTGTGGTTTTCTCCAGCATGGCCTTTACCCCTTTATTCATCCCTCTTTCCTCTCTACAACTGAATTCCAGGAGTTCTGCTCAGTGTTTAATTGTGGGTTGTCTGCTTCTGTTTCTATTGGCTACTGAATGAAGGCTCAAGAAAGGCATATAAGATAGTCATCAGTTTCATTATAGAGTAAGGGCATTTAAGGTAGGCTTTCCACTATTGGTTAGGTTGTTAGATGGGGTCATCCTTGTGCACCTCTGGACATTTCCCCAGAGCCAAATTTCTCTTTAAACCTACAATGGCTCCCTCGATTAAGGTTCTCTTTTTTTGCTCTCTATTCTTCCTCCAACTCAGTCTTCCTGATCCTTAATGTTCTCCTTCCACCTCCTCTTCTCCCCTTCTCTTTCTCCTCCCTCCATCCCCACTTCCCTCTGTTCTCCCAATTTGCTCAGGAGCTCATGTCACATTCCCCTTCTAAGGGGGACCATGTATGTCTCTCTTAGAGTCTTTTTTGTTTCCTAGCTTCTCTGGAAGTGTGGATTGTAGGCAGGTAATAATTTGCTCAATGTCTAATATCCATGTATGAGTGAATAGATACCATGCTTGTCTTTCTGTGACTGGGGTACCTCACTCAGGATGGTTTCTTCTGGTTCTATCCATTTGCCTGCAAATTTCAAGATTTCATTTTATTTTTCCCAATGAGTAGTACTCCATTGTGTAAATGTACCACATCTTCTTTATCCATTCTTCAGTTGAGGGGCAAAAGTTGCTTCCAGGATTGGACTATTACAAATAATGCTGCTATGAACATAGTTGAACGGATGTCCTTGTGTATGTGCATCATTTGGGTATGTGCCTAAGAGTGGTACTGCTGGATCCTGAGGTAGATGGATATCTTAATAGAGAGAGCCACTATGGACTTAGGGTGAAATCTGGTGCTAGAGTAAACTCCAAAGAATCTACAAAAAGGACCAGGCATACTCCTAGCATTAGTAGAGAGGATGTCTAAACTGGTAAACCTCTGTAAACATATTGATGAATATTCCAACTATCATCATCGAGACCTCATCCAATAATTGATGGAACCAGATTCCAAGATCCCCAACCAAGAACTAGGCCAAGCTCTTGGAATCCAGTCAAAGAGAGGGAGAAGGAAATACATGATCAAGGGAGGTCAACATCATGATGGAGAAATCTATAGGGACAGCTGAACCAATTTCAAGGAGACTAATGAACTCCATACCTACAACTGTGGAGATTCCAGGGGACTGACCTATGCCCTCTGTATGTGGGAGGCTGATGGGAGATGTTATTCTGTAAATATGTTTCTCATACTGGTTAATGAATAAACCACTGTTGGCCAATAGGAAAGCAATACAGGTGGGGCTATGAGACTAGGAGGAAAGAGGAAAGAGTAAGGAGGAGTCAGCATGGAGAGACTGGAGAGAATAGCACGTCGGGCTGCCCGCTAAGATGAGCCACGTGGAAATACTTAGATAATAGAAATGGGTTAATCATTAAGACAGAGTTAGCCAGTAAGAAACAAGTAACAGGCCAACAAAATTATATCAAATACAGAGTCTCTGTGTATTATTATTGGGGGCTGACATGGCAGCGGGACCAGACCGGCAGAAAAACCTACTTGTAACAGGAGATAGTTGTGAAGCTTGGACTACCAGAAGGATCCCTGGCAGTAGGACCACGATACAAACCTAGCACATGAATTAGCTTGTTGGAGCCCATTTCCTATGGTGAGATACCATGTTCAGTCTTAATACATGGGAGAGAGGACAGGCCCTGCCCCAACCTATTGTTGCAGACTGTGTTGACTCTTCATGGGAGCACTTACCCTTGAGGAGGAGTAGTCTGCTGCTGGGAGGTGACGGAGGTGGGAGGAGATGAGAGGGGTGAGGAGAGGGGGTGGGAGGGAAAACTATGGTTGGAATGTAAATAAGAAGTAAAAAACAATTAAAAAAATGAAAAAATAGAAAGTCATAAAGTAATAACCAGTAAATTGCATTCCTCTTCAGTTCCTTCTTTGAATTCCTGCCATGGCTTATCATGGTGATGAACTGTAACCTGTGAACTGAGATAAACTTTTTTTCTCAAGTTGCTTTTGGTCAGTGTTTTAACACAACCTCAGAAAACAAACTACAGAAAACAGGATTCCAAAGTTTGGTTGCTTAGATTTCCTTGAATGAACTTTGAATTGTTCTGAACAGGAATTGTTCTTCTGTAATGGGTTTGGGGTAGGGAATGGTTTTAGTGGAGAACCAGGGATGTTTTTAGTGGAGAACCTTGTATGTTATCTTTGGTTAAACCATTCTGTGAGATGCTCTTTCCTCTGAATCTCTGTTTAGGCCAGCTAGTACAGAAGTGCAAGGATGGAAAACTGATAGGAATGCAAATTGTTTTTGTTTGTTGTGATGTATATGAATTTTCTTTGGCAGAGACTCAATTAATTTTCTTTCTATAAAAGACACAACCAGGGACATTATTCTTATATTTGTCAATAGGACTTTTAGGAGTTTTTTTTTTCCCCCCTTAGGAAATTGATTTAGAATTCTGAGTGTCTAGACATATCTTTGTTCACATTTTAGGTTGAATGAGTCAATATTTCATTATTTCTCCCACTTATTAGTGAGTTAAATATGTTCTTTGACAGGTGTTGGTCATATTTTTTATAGGGAATAATACTTGTGTTCTCAAAATATGATACTTGATCACTCCACACATTCAAAGTGTGTGCTATATCCCTTCCTTCTCCTATCTTATTCTGATGGGAGATTTTATTCTGTATACATGTTTCTCTTACTGGTTAATAAAGCTCAGTGGCCAAAGAGATAACAAGATAGGCGGGGCTAGGAGACCAGGAGGAGGAAAGAGGAAATAGAAGGTTAGAGTCGAGACGTAGAGCGGGGAGGAAGGAAGATGCCCGCCGCGGCTCCCCAATAAGATGACCACGTGGAAATACTTAGATAAGTAGAAATGGGTTAGTAATTAAGGCAGAGCTAGCCCATAAACAATAATGGTAATTGGCCAACAGGATTATATCAAATACAGAATCTCTGAGTGTTATTTGGGGCTAGTGCAGCTGAGGGCTCAGACTGGCGGCAGGCGGGATAGAGCTGGCGGGAAGGAACAACATGCTGTAACATTATTCTCTTCCTTTTTCTTCCCACTTCTATTATTTTTGTTGATCTTGCATCAAAGACAGTGAACTTTCATGTTTCTGTATCTCAGAGTTTGATAACACACATCAATACATTGTGAGTTCCAGTCTATGAACAAAGAAATGGAACAGCTAAGTCACCAATCCCAAGTCACCATTAAGTGACCTTGAACTTAGGTGATGCCAGCTCTTGGGAGAGTACTTAACTGACATGGTCTTTACTGTTTTTTTATATAAAAGACATAAATGCTTTCATGTATGTAAGACAACAACAGAAACATGCAAATAGTTCATTATGTTAGCTTTTCTTTGACAAATATTTGTTTTAATGTCATGTTAAATCTTTAGTCAGTTACTGACTTAATATGTTTATATATGAATACAGATAATGTTGTATTCTTTTAAAATTTAGTAATTTATAGTTTTCTATTTAGACTACAGAGTATGAGATTTTACAATAGCATTTGCAAGCTTAATTTAGTTTTGATGGCCCTTCTTTTCTCTTTTATCCTCTTGGCTCTCTTTGTACCTTCTACCCTACTCCATGTAATAATTTGTCCACTTTCATGACACATTTATTCTATTAAACTGATGTATAGTGTATCTGCCATCTTCACAACCAGTATAAAGTGCTTTGGATGACTTTTCTTCAAGAAAAATCTGTCTTATTCCCTAAGCCAAAGTTGGGTTTGCTTCAGTAAGCAACCTTTTGGGATTCGATGTGAATATTACTACTGAAAGCTGGTATTCTTGAGTTACTTCAGTAGAAAACACAAAAAGTGTTTGGATTTATAAAATTTGAATCTTACTTTGTGTCTTATTAGAGCCCCTTAATATATTTAGATGAGGGTGGGAAGATGGTTCAATTGATAAAATGATTGACCCACAAGCATGTGGACATGAGTTTGATGTGTGGAACTCATGAAAAAAGCTGGATATAGCAGTGTGCAATTGTTATCTCAGTGCTGGAGAGATAGATAGGCATATCCCCAGGGCTCACTGGTAAGAGCATTTCCTCAATTGGTGAGCCCTAGATTTCAATCACTGAGGGCCTGTCTCAGAAAAATAAGGTAGACAGTACTTGAGGACATCTAATGTTGTCCCCTGGTCCCTATACACATGTAGGTGCAGCTGCATGCACATACTGTGCGCATGCATGCCGTCTCTCCCCCCCCCCCGCTCCCGCCCCCTGGATTTCAATGTGTGTTAGCTATCCCTGCTTTATTGCAGGTCATCACAGACATTCTTTCAGCCTGTAGGAAATCTTCAAGCTCAGATCTTGCTTGGATGACGCTTCCTATCTGGGATTAGGAGTTAAGAAACATGACTTCTTTTACTAATATTATCTCATTTTAGCCATGTTGCTGAGACTCAGAAATCTGGTAAAAACAAGGGTAATCTTTTGAGCATCTTTTAGCCATATTTCCTGGGCATTTTGGGTCACCAGATTGTGCCTTTGAGGAGAGTATTATTTTTGTTGCTTATCTTATTCACCTACTTGGAATTGTGCTTGGCCAATTGCATACATGAATTTTTTAGTAGCAACCTTCAAGAATACCCAGGAGGTGGTCTCTTGGTTTCTGGAAGTATAAACAGTAAGAAGGTCTTAGTTCAGATCCTAGAACAATTATGCACAAATCTGAGGATGGCTTCAGTCAGAGAGTGCTTGTCAAACTTGTGTGGAAGCTATATAACCAACAGCTGATTTAGACATACAACTAAGATGCCATAGTGGTCCACAAGGCATCTGATCATTTGCACACAAGCTGCAGTGGGGAAAACATAACTCAATAACTGTTCATGGCAGTGGCTGTACTGTGACACTTTGTACAAATACAGCTACCGACAACTTTTGTTTAGTGCACCTCTTCAATTAGAAAAGCCTTTAAGTAAAGACAGTGTAAATTACTGCAGGAACAGAATAACAAGGGGAAATTGAAGACTTTCCTTGGAAAGCCCTACTTTTAATCAAGGCTGTAAGTCAAACTGCCATGTAGCACAACAGTTTAAGGAGGAGGGAAGTGGAGAAGCTATCTATGCTGCATTGCTTAGGGACTCAATTTTACTTCGAAAAAAATTGTAACTGGAAGCTGCCCATGTATGGGACTTGAACACCAGCCTCATACTTTGACCTTGTTTCTTAAATTAAAAGGAAATCAGCTTGATTGATTGCCCACATTATGATGTTTAATCTTGGATGTCACCTTGACTGGTATGGAATCAACTTTCCCGTTTATTTATGTGTGTGTGTGTGTGTGTGTGTGTGTGAATGTGAGTGTAAGTATGTGTGAGAGAGTGTGAGTGTGCATGTGAGTATGAGTGTGTGTGCATGAGTATGTGACTCTGTATTAGTGTGTGTGTATGTGTGTGTGTGTGTGTGTGTGTGTGTGTGTGTGTGTGTGTGTGTGTGCACATGGAAGTATGAGCCGCACAGGAAAGTTAAACTCAGAACCCTGTGTATGCTAGGCAAGCACTACTGAGCCCTCAGCTAGTAGCTGACAGAAACAGAAGCAAACACCCTCAAGTAAACACTGAGCCAAACTGGAATCCAGATGCAGAGAGGGAGGACAAGACCAGGCTGCAGAAATACATAGACATCTTACCTGAACAAGGAGGAGCTATTGGGCCCCCAGACTGATAGCTGGGAATCCAGCATGGGACTGACCCAGACCCCCTGAACATGGGTCTCAGCTATAAGGCCTGAGCAGTCTAAGGGACCTCAGACAGTGGAACCAGGTTGATTCCTGGGCACATCCCCCATGGAGGGATACTCCCTTAACCTAGAGACAGGACAGAAGTCCTAGTCCCTAATCCAAATGACTGGACAGATTTAGATGACCCCTACTGGAGGGCATCACCCTACATATGGATGGGGGGGATGGGAGGGGAGGGTGGTGGGGGTGCAGTGAGGGTGTGAGAGAGGAAAAGAGGGAGGGAGGAAGGGAAGACTGGGATCGATATGTAAAATAAGAAAAGTAAATAAATAGAAAGAAAAAAAAGTATTGTTTTTTTATTTATTTTACATATCGATCCCAGTTCTCCCTCCTTTCCTCTCTCCCTCCCTCCCTCCCTCCCTCCCTTTCTCTTTTCCTCTTTCCCTCTTTCCCTCTCTCCCACCCTCCCATGCCCCCCTCCCATCCCATTCCCTCCCACCCCCCCCCCGCCCCCACTCTACAGATAGGGTAATGCTATCCAAGAGGAGTCAACAACAAAATCTATCAAGTCATTTGGAGTAGGGACTAAGCCCTCCTTCCTGCCTCTAGGTTAAGGGAGTTTCCCTACATGGGGATTGTGCTCCCAAAGTCCTTTCATGCACCAGGGATACATCCTGGTTCTACTGTCCGAGATCCCTTAGCCTGCCCAGGCCTTCTAACTGAGACCCATGTTCAGGGGATCTGAGTTGGTTCAATGCTGGATTCCCAGCTATCAGTCTGGGGGCCCATTATTGTTGGCTCTTGGCATAGAATTTACAGCTTCATATACACCAGACAAATGTTCTGACTCTGAGTTAAAGCTGTATCCTCAGGCCTCATTTTCTCTTTCTCTTTCTTTCTCTTTCTTCCTTTCTTACCCTCTCCCTCCCCCTCTTTCTTTTATGAGACAGATATTTATATATCTGCGTCTCTATCTGACCTGGCTATGAAGTCCAGGCTGGCCTTGGACTCTTGATTCTACTGCCTCCACTCTGTGAGTATTGGGAAGACAGATCTATACCACTACACCTGCCTCTATTTCATTTTTTAAATGAAATTTCTGGGTAAATAATGATATTAGCAGATAGCTAACCCAAATGGCCAGTCAACAGGCAGTGCTAGAGTTTCCTATTTCTCAGAATAAAGACTTTTGCATCAAACAAATCAAGATGTGGCTTGCTAGGGGTCTAGCTCAGTGGCAGGGTACTGATCTAGGACCTGTGAGGCTCTGGGTTTGATCTTTAGCACCATCAAAAAACCAAAACAAACTACTGTGGTTCTCCAGCTAGTTTCTGTCATCACGTTGAAGATGCTTGAGTTTGAGGAAGGAAGAATATACAGATATCTAGAAGACATGACAGGGAAGAAAGCAGACTCCTGTCTTCAGCTTGGGAGAGATGACCCATCGTTTCAAGATTCTGTATATTTACTTCCCCTCCCCAAACAAAAAACAAAAAAACAGGGATGATGGTTGAACACGGTAATCCTGTGGAGAAGGTAATACGTGATATACGGACCATGTGCTTAACTACTGAGCATTGTCTAAGGGGCTAATTGTTCGCTGAGGCTACTGTACTGGCTTTTCCCACAAATACATGGAAACTCACAAGGAATTTTTTGAATCAGATGTTTGTGAACCATGGTGTATCCTATTTCCTGCTCACTAAACTTGTGTGATTCAGTTCTTTAGATGCCTGAGGATTCAATGGCTCAAAGGAACCGGTAACATTTTACATCCAAGGTCACATCTTTCAGGTAATAGAATGCATAACATGTGCAAATAGAACGGTCATAGCAGAGCTTTGTTTGCAGAAAAACCTCTAGGAAAGTCCAGGCATCGCCATCTAAATTCTCAAGAGACAGGAGAAGAGGACAGGGAAATCAGAGCTACTCTGCCTGGAATCTCTAGAGTGGAGGTGATTAAAGGAAATCGGAGAATCCTTCAAGTTCCGCTGCCGCCTGCCACCCAGAGAGGCTGATTGTGACCTGTGGTCCATCTCGACTTTCAGTGTCTCACAGCTTCCCAGGGAACAAACAAATCAGGGTCCTGGTAATTAAAAGTTGTTAATGTCTCCTTTCCTTTCTCTCGTAAATTAAAATGATTTGGCATAGGAAGAAGAGAAGACAGAATTTAGTTATTTTGGGTAATTGCAGTGTCAAACTGATCGTTTTCTCAATTTTCTCACAAAATTGCCTAATTGAGAACAACTAAACAGATGGTCCTTTGTTTTTGCGGCTTTCCCTTACTAGCCCTGTAGCCAGCCCCAGACTTTCTTAGCATCACAAAGCAGCACTGGTGTAGCACGGACTCTAAGGCTGGCCCTCAATCAGGCCAGCTTGGAAACAGCCTCGTGTACTGCCCACTACTTCCAGAAGAGGGCGCTGAAGACATACCCAAGAGCCAAACCGGTTTGTATAGCAGTTTGTCATAAAAACCTTGGCAGAAGTCATTTTCAGCTTCAGGCTGCTGAGCCATTTTTTTTTTTCCTCTTATAATTACCAGGTAAAATACCTTCTTTCTTAAAGTTTACATTTTTTTTTTTTTAATGTCCCCTCTTCAAGGAAGAATTTCCAGGGATGGGAAATAGCTCTGTTGATAGTGTGCACGAGGACCCGAGTTTGTTCCTCTACTACCTGTAACCCATGTAAATAAAGTCAGACACGGTGGCATTCACTTACATCCCATTACTGTGGAGGTGAAGACAAAGCAGATTGTTGTGGCTCGCCGCCCAGCCAGTCTAGCCTAATTGGGTAAAGCTGCAGGGCAATGACAGGAGCCTGTCTCAGAAAACAAGATTATGGCTCATGAGTAATGACATCCAAGGTTGTCCTCTGGCCTCCACAAACACAAGCATATATACTCACACATAGAAATTATCACACACACACACACACACACACACACACACACACACACACACACACACACACAGATAGCTGGTAGATAGCCACCAAGATGGTCATGGCTACACTGGGAGTTCAAACAAGACTCCAAAGTCACTAGGCCACTGACCATACTCAGGAACTTTGGCTTGGACAGTGAAACAGTCATGAATCACCCATATGTGTTCAGAGAGAAATATAGAAGCAGTCACTTTATGGAGTAGGAAAAGGCTGACCCACTGGGGTCGTGGTCAGTGTACTAGTATATGCAATGCTTACTTTCCTCTCCCAATTTACGCCCTAGACAGCATGCATTATACCTACCCCGCTCCTCAGGCTCTGGATTTTTATGGTTGTGCTTTTATGCATTTAGATAGCTGGGAATTTTTCAATTCTTCCATAGCTATACCTGGATCTTCCAGTACTATTGGTCTTTAACCCTAGTAACATATCAGAACTGTCTATTGATCTTTATATGAGGACAGGTTGCCAGGTACTGTGCTGACATATTCTTTCTTATTTTATTTTTTGTTTTATATAGTGCTGTGGGAGTATGTACACACACACACACACACACACACACACACACACACACACACACACACACAAAAGCTTTATAGGAAATACTGACATATTTCCGAGAATCATTCTATTCTGCTGTAGAAAAAATTAGGAATGTGTTTTCCTTGACCATCGTTTTATTATGTAGTTCATCATCCTCAGAGCATCCTCCTGGAGTATGTGCAGAAGTGATGTGAAAGCTGGGGTGGATGAGAGTCTTGTCTGATATCTCTAAAGTATTTGGGAAGTCCTATGACCTTTCCCTGCCTTTGGAAGCCTACCTTGGGAGGCTGGGCGTGGCTTCTGCTTTTCATCCACTGGCTCTGTCCATTGTCTGGATTCTGATTCTTCTCCTGAGATACTCAACTTCCTGTCATTTACCTTTGAAAGGCACCTAGCTTGCTGGATGATCTTGTCAAGGAGGATAAAATTTTCCTAAAATCATTCTCTTTCTTCTGATGTCAACTTTACTGGGACACCTGTTGGATGGGGTCTTTATTCTTTCAGAGCACAAAATAGCATCCTGAGTATTGACAGCATAGGTAGAGCTAGCAAGAAAATGGTCTGAGGTAGTTGTCAAGAATTTCTTTTGGGAAATATGGCATCTGCTCACAATATAATAGCAGATAGAAATGTAATGGAAAAAGTAAGTCACTGAAATACTTATTATGTATGTGCAATTACCATCAGCCAGGGTTCTGAGTGGCTTAGGTTTGAACCAGTGCTGTCTAGACAGTTGTCTATCTTATTTATCATTCTTACATCCTAATGAGGTGTAAATATGTTTGTGTATGCATTCTCATGAATGTGTACAGACAGACAGGTGGGATTTGATGAGGATGGGTTGGGTATGGCAGAATATCAAGAGAGAGGCTGTGAACACAGGCAACGTCATCAAAGGTTATTGCTCTTTAGGACAATCAGAGCTGAGTGAGGACATTCCATTAACATTTCCCAGTTTGATTCTGTAAGATCCAAGGGAGACAGATTTGCAGAAGGCAGACGGTTTACATTGTTCAGGCTCCTTGGTAGTCTTTAGAAACGAATGATCCATTGCTTTCTTTGGAAAAGCAAAATTATTCCAGATGAATAACACTGGCTCTTCAATCATTTTATCTTGGAGATTTTTGTATTTTAAAGCTGTTTGGCTCATACACTTTTCAAAATAACATGAGGTCAGACCCATGCATTATAAATAAAAATAGAAGCAGCTTAATTCAGTGACAGCTGTTAGTGATTTCGCTCTTCACAGAGTTCTTAAACATTGACCCTGAGGCCATGTGTCCACCCACTACACGCCAAGTTGTTTTTGCACAGTGATCTCAGAGGGATGACTGTGGGTGTGTGGGTGGATGTCACAAAGACATCTTTTTTTCTCCCTCTTAATTTACATTTGAACACAGCTATTTCTTCCTCAAATGTGGTCTTCCATTTTGGAACAGTAAGGGTTAAACCTGTATATTTGCCCAAAGTAGCAAGGCTAGGAAATACGAATAAAAGACTTTTATCAATTATATGTCAAAGAATAATGTTTCAAATATTCATTCTAGTTATTTTTTTTCCTATTCACTTGCTACTGGATAGTATGTGGGGTGCTTACTCACCTGTGGACTTTCCTTCTTCTGGCACTTCCTACTCTTTTGTTCTACAGAAGAATTTTACCATTTTTTTTTTTTACAACTAAGCCTATAGGGAACAATTTTATAATAGACATATGGACTTCTTTTTAGGAATAGTTGCCACTGTATGAGACAGCACCCACTTCTACAAAGTCACTTGCATTTTGGAGTAGAAAGAAAAATCTGGGGGACTGAAGAAATGACTCTGGTTAAGAGCATTGACTGCTCCGCTCTTTCAGAGGCCTTGGGTTCAGTTCCCAGCACTCACATAGTGGTATACAACTCCAGTTCCAGGGGATCTGACCCCCTGACACAGACATACGTGCAGGTAAAACATCAATTCCCATAAAATAAATATAAATAAATTAAAAAGAAGAAAAATATTATTTAAAAGGGTTATATTGAGGGATTTCCTCATGGAAGCAAACCAATATTTTCTAAGAGAGAAAAATAGCAGGGTGCATTAAGAATTGTGTTCAGGGCCAGCAAGATGGGTGGCACACACAGGTAGCTACTAGGGAAGCCTAATGACCCGAGTTAGTTTCACATGAACACTATGGCATGCAAACCCCCCTCTCTCTCTCTCTCTCTCTCTCTCTCTCTCTCTCTCTCTCTCTCTCTCTCTCTCTCTCTCACACAAACACATATACACATAGACACAACCATGCATTCTTAAATACCACTACCACTAATAATAATATTGAAAATAATAATAAGAAGATTCAGAAGTCAGATTGTTTGGGTTCACATTTTAACCCTATCACTTCCCAGCTTGGTGTCTAGATGCCAACGCCAGCTCTCTAGGCTCAGTTTCTTACATATTTTTTCTTAGTTTTTCAATTTAAGATAGGGTCTCACATTGCTCATAATGTCCTCAAACTCATGATGTACTTAAGGATGACCCTGAAATTCTGATCTTCCTGTTTCTGCCTCTCAAGTGCTGGGACTACAGGTGTGTGGGAGATCAAACTTAGGGCTTCCTATATGCTACACTCACACTCTACCGGTTGAACTATGGTTAGTAGCCTCAGCCTCTTCATCTCTGCTCTAGCAAAAGTGATCTTTGAATTATGCTGCTGTGTACTAATGTGTGGAACACTATTTAGATGGATGTGCTTCCAGTTATTGTTGACAAACCTATGTTTGTTTCTCCCAGAAATTTACAGGGCAGGAGCTAAGCTTTGACTATGCCTTGTGGTGCCAGGCAACTGTTGGGATTGCTCATGCATCTCTGAAGCCTCTGATTGTATAAGCAGGCCTAGGAAATGAAGAAGTATATCCTTCTAAAAAAATCCTCATCTCTATGCTATTGTCTGACCTTAAATGGTTTCTGTAGGATAAGGAGAACGGTACAAATTTTCCATCAGGATAAACATCTCAGCATAAATTTCACAGCACATTTCCCATTGCCATATTCCATTTTGGTCAACTGAAAGTTCACATTTTTCCTTATCTCAGGAAGTTCAGGTCAGTTTATGGAAAAACTGCTACAGCAAAGTAAATGATTTGGAAGGAAAAAGTCTAACCTCTTCGGAATTGCACTTACAACAACACGATAAAAATAATTGCTGCCGGATTATTTTTGCTCTCTCTCTCTCTCTCTCTCTCTCTCTCTCTCAATATAAAAAAAATATATATATATATATATCTATCTCTCTCTCTCTCTCTTTCCCCCTCTCTCTCTCTGACCTGCCTGCTGACTAGTGATCTCTTAGGTAGAAGAAAACTTTGGATGTATTTAAAGTCAAACCTGTTTGTTGCAGATTAGGAAATGGAGGCTCTAAGAGATGCTTGGCACTTAATTAAAATCAGAATCAACGTTTAATTTGAAACTGTGACTGTATGGTCATAATTTTCCTCCTCCTTCTCCTTCTCCTCTCCTTCCTTGCCCATCCTCCCCATCCTCCCCACCCTCCCCCTCCTCTTCCACCTTCCCCCTCCTTCATTTATAAACCACTCAGAGCACATTTCAGGTTGAAGAGGGGAAAAACTATCAGGGACATAGCCAGGTGTCCCCCTGTCCCTGACATGTTGCTTCCAGCTGGGCAACAAGTGTAACTTCTGCTTTCCTTGGTCTCCTGAGTTCTAGAAATAGAAGCATGCACTATAGAACCTGACTGCCAGGTAGTTTTCAAAATAGCAGCATGAGCAATTTTAGGAGTACATATGTGAGTGTGTGTGTGTGTGTGTGTGTGTGTGTGTGTGTGTGTGTGTGTATGTGGGTGTGTGTGAGTATGCACTTGCTTGTTCATAAAGGCCAGAGGTAGATATTCATGTTTCTGCCCCATGTATGGGGGATGGGATACAGATATGCAGTGCCATGCCTGTATTTTACTGGGAAGCTGGTAATGCATACTCAGGGCCTCATGTTTGTGTGATAAGCACTCTGTTTCCTGAGACATTTCCTCAGCCCCTGGATGCAAGCTTCTTAAAGAATGAGTTTCCACTTGTTCAAGAAATTGACAATAAAGTCACATTAGGGAACTTTTGAAAGTCACTGAGTGCTTGCAGGGACCCTCTACGGAGAGTTTTGAAGAGGTTATCCAGCCTGTGAAAGATTTCTTTGTAGATAAGGAAAGAATGTTTTTCTTCTTGAAATTAATTAGCACTAAGTAGAGAAGCCACGTGGGGATGGAGACAACATATCTTTCTCTTTTCTTCTAGGGGCTGTCAAGACCAGGGAGTTGAGAGTCATGCTTAACTGCTTAACTCAAATTTGGTGTCACTTACATTATCCTGAAAGAAAATAAAATCCTGAAATAGCATTTTATTTTTTATCATTAAAGAGACCTGGGAAAAGAACATCTAGGAGTAGACTCTTTGCAATTGATCTCTAAAGTAGGTTGGTTGAGTTCAGTGAGCCACAGCTTGCATCTAGTGAGGATCACAGCATTCCACATGCCCAGGCAAGGCAACAGTCCTGAAAGAGTTTCAGAAAAATTGGGTCAGAAGCAACTGAGCCCCAAAGAAAAAGGACTATGGAAGCACCCTGTTTGAGGGTCTGGTTCAACAGCTTTTGCTACAGCAGGTGTTTTCTGTCTCCTTCACTCCTGCTGTGACTCACAGTGAAAATCAGGTTACAATAAAAATCTCTAGAGATGTCAGCATTTCCACTCCAAACTGTTAGCTGATAAAGAGCTCGTGATACCGTGAGAGAAGAAAAAATATGTTTGCTCTTCATCCTGTTTCTGGCACAGAGCCCCAGAAACCCATGCTATTTCCAGAATGGAGTTATGATATTTGATTTCTATTCTGTTGCTTGTTCAAGAGCTTCAAACACCCTGGGAATCTCAAGTGATTAGTAGTGTGACCTTTGTATGATTTGACAGTGAAATAACTTGGGCCCAGCAGGTCCTTGCATGATTTCAAGATGCTGGATTTGCTGCAGAAACATCAAGGTATGTCGAGAATGTTGGAACCTTGGTCCAGCCTTCATCGCTGATGAGGGAAGAGGATCTGGGGTATGAAGTTAAACTGCTAACAGCAAATGGTTCAGTTAGTTGCAGTTATACTGTACAGTGAAGTGTCCTACGATCCCTGAAAACAAGTAAGTTTTTCTGATTGGGGATACATGGATGTTTTGAAAATAAGGACTAAATATCCCAACTCTTTAGGGACAAAAGTACAATACTTAAGACCCTTCTATACCTCATCTTGTCTGCTCTCCCATGTGTTGTGTGTGTGTGTGTGTGTGTGTGTGTGTGTGTGTGTGTGTGTGTTTTGTCCAGTGAGGGCTAGAGTAAAACCACAGATGTCGTTCCTGAAGAGGCAACCACATCCACCCCGTATTTTTGAAAGAGACTCTCTCACTGACCTGGATTTCACCAATTCATCCAGACTGGCTGATCAGTGAGCCCCAGAACCTACCTGTCCCTTCCCCCACCCAGTATTGGGATTACAAGCATGTGCTACCATATCAATTTTAATGTTCTTTAGATTTTCATTACAGGCATTTTACTGACTGCACTATTTCCCAAGCCCTTTATAATGTTCTCTGCAATAAATTAGTAAAGACAAAATATTTCTCTTCATTCTGGAGAGTACCTGGTCTCAAGTATATTTATTTTTTCTGGGAACCCCTAGGTTTAGATATTTGTTTGGAGGTATTTGAGTTCTCAGTTTTGAGACTAGCACCTGAAATGGGGACAGATTGTGAGGGGAAATTTAACTTGTAAAGTCTGTGTTAATTTGAGTTGGAAGTGTAGGATATGCAACTGTTTCCAAAGTTTTGGAAGGATGGTTAGTATGAGGTAAAAGTCCCTATTGTGGTTTAATAAGGGTCAGGATAAACAAATAGGCCGAATAGATGTTTATTAAGAGAGAAACAACTCACAACACAGACAGATGAACTCAGCAGTTGGAACTGGATGTTTCTTTCTCTGCGTCCCACTAGCAAGAGAGTGTTCCTCACTTCCTTCAGAGACCTAGTTCCACATGTCACTTCTGCCCCTGGCTCCACACCCTTAATGGGTGTGGTCAGTGCCACAGAAGCAGACACAGTGAATATCCCACTACAATTCCCCTTTTAGTCTAAAGAAAAGATTTAAGCTTGATACAAAACTATATACAAAATAGTGCATAACAAATGTGCTCTAAGAAAAGGAAAATCGAGAACAAAACCACAAACATATCTAGTCCTAGGGTGAAGGCATAAGGGAGTTTACAATAGAGTTGTCCTAAGCTTAAAAGCTTAAGTCTAGTACCTAATATATCTAACTAGGAAGAGAGAATACTACTTGTGATAGTTTAATCTACAACCTCATCAAGACCTGAGAAGGAAGATAACGATACTAGGGTAGACAAGAAGTGTGGATGGGCAACTTCCAAAAGGTGCAGTGAAGACAGAAACAGTAAGCTACCTGGACAATCACCCAAGGTCTCACAGCAACGTTGGTACAGTCAGTTTTGGCTAAGGCCAGGAGTATTTGACAGACCACAACAAAAGCAGGGAGGTAGAAAGGCTGTCTTACCCTGACTTGGCAAGGTTTAGCAGTCTTCTATGTTTGTCTCCTGCAAGCACATAGGACTGCATGTCCAAATCAGTGGTCAAGGTTGAGGCAGTTCCTTGCCCAAGAAGCCATTAGCTGAAGCGAGGATGAACTCCAGAAGGAGCAATAACAGTGTCCAACATACTTTCGGGAAAGTGCACAGTGTTGTCAGGAGCAACAATGTCTCATGTCAACAGAGTACTAATATAAAAACATTTAAATGTCATGTTTTGTAGGTCTATGAAGTGATTGAAGATTAAGTATCTATTTCTGACTAATCTCTTAGGCAAAGGAAACATGGGTGAGGATAATCTGTAATACTCAGGAACTTAGTTAAAAAAAAACCTGAATAAAATTTCCTTGAGTAAAGCAAGGATAAATACCTAAACAATATAACTATGTATACACACACACACACACACACACACACACACACACACACACACATATATATACACATGTAAATTCCTAAAGTAGAGGTAGAGTAGAAATGTACAAGAGGTAGAGCTCTAAAGGACAGCAAGACAAATATCCCAAATTGTATCAATATACAAAATGTCTTAAACACAAAAGTATACATACATAGAATATGACAAGAATAATGTGCATAAAACATCATAAATGGAAAGATTTTACACAATATAACAAAATATAATATACAATTCTTCCAGAAAGGGAATAAACATAATTTTACATAGGTTACCACAGATAAGAATATATAACAATGTAAGCTGTAATACTAATGTCTCACTCTTACTAAATAATTCACAAGAAGATAGGCTAATCTACCTATATCCATTCTGAACCATACCTTTCCCAACCATACCCTATTCCTGTCTAAAAGAGATAACCGAGTCTAAGTATTACCTTCCATACCCAACCCCAAGTAACTAAGACCAACCCTATGAAGATGAATATTATTCCTAAATTTCAAGAGTGGGGAAAGGGGGCCTCGTTTTCTTAAGATTGCTTCCTGTTGAAATAGGATGATGATTTCTTTATGGGATCCTGTAGGAAGAAATTTTTAAGCAATCATTTCTCAACAGAACTGGCTATAACATATGTAGATAGTTTTTATGTTCCATGTTTTGTATTTTACTTGTCAGCTCTCTGTTGCCATTTTTAATATTTTGAACCTTTTTTTTAAAGCATTTTATGTTTTGCGTTTTGTCATTTTTAATGTTTTGAATCCTTGTTACTAAGTCTCCTATGGTTTGTACAAGTCCTTATTGTTAGTGCTAATCTTATACCATTTTTTTTAAAGAATATATATTAATGAAAAATCCCATTACTATTACGAAAAAGTATATATATTGATTTAGTCATAATTTTTTTCTGCTAAGATTTTTTCTATATATGAAGTAAAAAATTTCTAAAGTTCTGCATTGTAAAATTATCTGTCATAGCTATGGAACAAATCTCAGATATTATATCAGTTTACAATGCAAAAGATGTTACAATTACCTTGGGTGTAATTCTGCTGTCCTGGAGCTTTGATCCTTTTAGTTGTAGATCTCAACTTGTTGTAGTTACACTTGGAGGTGTACCAGTAAATAGCGTCTGGCAGCAGAGAATCCTTCCAATTCTGGTTCTACCAAGAATTGCACCACCAAATAGTGTCTAGAAGTGTACTGCCAAATAGCTTCTGGCAGCAGAGGATCCTTTTGATTCCGGTGCCTGTAGAATAGATTTTAACAAACTAAGGCAAGCAAAATTTTGTTAAATGAAGGAGTGAAACGAGCCTTGTACAAATTGTTGAGACCACAGGGATAACAGGAGCTGTCTGCAACTATAGCGTGTGTATTTTCTGCCAGCCCGCAGGCTGCCGCCATTGCCGCCGCTGGAGCCCGCAAGCACATAAACAGGGAAGACCAAGTCCGGGCCTTGTGCAGCAACACAAAAGGCAGGGCTAATGCTTCAGGGCTCTGTGTGAATGCAATCTGAGGGAATGGGCAGAAGATGAGCAGTGGTCTCAGGGCCATGATGGAGATAAAAGGAGTTCTAGTGCAGGGTGTGTTTGCCTGGTTAGGCAAGGGACCCTGCCCATTCAGGGAAGGTGGGGGGAAGGGTTGCGGCTTGTGCCACCTAGGTGAAACCCAGGTGCCGTGAAATCCTGATCCCACTTCTGACACCAGATATTGCAGTTTAATAAGGGTCAGGATAAACAAATAGGCAGAATAGATGTTTATTAAGGGAGAAACAACTCACAATACAGACAGATGAACTCAGCAGTGGGAACTGGATGTTTCTCTGTCTGCATCCCGCCAGCAAGAAAGCGTTCCCCAATTCCTTCGGAGACCTAGTTCCACACGTCACTTCTGCCCCTGGCTCCACACCCTCAATGAGTATGGTCAGTGCCACAGAAGCAGACAGAGTGAATATCCCACTACAAGTCCCCACATATTTGGTGTCAGGTGGCTGGCAGTCTGCTCTTTGATTAGAAGACTTTCTTCGCTTGGACAAGTATAATCTCTGCATTTACTGAGGAGGTTTAGCATTAAGAATAGAGCACATTAGACCCTTTGTCCTGCTGGGCCTGCTGCTCAGGGTGAGAATTGGGTCAGAATATGGGTCCAACACTCCCCCCCCCATTTCTGTAGATCTTTCTGGGTCTTCTCTGAGCACACTGAACCTGCCTACCCATGCCAGACCACCTTGAGGCCTCACTTGCCTGATCTTTGGTCCCCATGGCTGGCTCACTGCAGGAGGTGAGTCTGGGACCAGTTCAGGCTGAATTCCCCCCATACCTTTCCCTGGGAACTCCCTCGGATAGTTCAGCATTTTGCTCCCCCCTGTATCCTGGCCCTGGAAGTACAGTCATGGTACTCTGCACCATAAACCACCCAGAGCCTGCCTTCCCACCCTTTGTTCTGCTGGGCATCCTGATCTGGGTAAGGAATGGGCCAGAGTGTGGGTCCAACAAGATCCCGCCCCACCTCTGTGGAACTTCCTGGGTCTGCTCTGAGCACACAGAACCCACCTATCACACAGGACCACCTTGTGGACATACTGTCCTGATCTTTGGATCCCAACACCAGCCCTCTGCTGGAGGAGAAACCTCCAAGAGAGCTAGGATCATCCAGAGTTGCAGGCATTAAACTCCAGACCCACCTACACCCACCGGGAGAGCAGGGTAGAGAGAGAGAGAGAGAGAGAGAATCCATTGGAAGAAGATGGCAATACAAGAAAATATCCAACAATAGAAAAACCAGTATGACACCAACAGAAGCTAGGGACTCTACACCAATTAAACCTGAACACATCAAAACAGATGAAGCAGAAGAGAAAGACTTAAAAAATAACTTCATAAAAATGACAGAGGCCCTTAAAGATGATATGAGAAAATCCCTTAAAGAAATTGAAGAAAAAACAAATACAAAATTGGAAGAAATAGAGGAAAAACAAAGCAAAAATGCATGAAACGAATATATCTCTTAAAGATAGTAAGGAAAGCCAAGAAAAAACAATCAAATAGATGTAGAAAACAATTCAAACAGTTCAAGACCTGAAAAATGAAATAGAGACAATAAAGAAAACACAAACTGAGGGAATGCTAGAAATGGAAAAAACTGGGTAACGATCAGGAACTACACATGCAAGCATAACCAATAGAACACAAGAGATGGTAGAGAGAATCTCAGGCTCTGAAGATAAATTAGAGGAAATAGATTCATCAACCAAAGAAAATCTTAAATCCAATAAATCCTTAACACAAACATCCAGGAAATGTGAGACACTGTGAAAAGGCCACACTTAAGAATAATAGGCATAGAAGAAGGCAAAGAAGTCCAGCTCAAAGGTGCAGAAAACATATTCAACAAAACCATTGAAGAAAACTTTCCCAATCTGAAGAAGGACATGCCTATGAAAGTACAAGAAGCATACCAAACACCAAATAGACTGGGATAAAAAACAGTTCCCTTACCACATAATAATCAAAACACAAAACATACAGAATAAAGAAAGAATATTAAGGGATTAAGGTCAGAGAAGGAACAAGGCCAGGTAACATAGAAAGGCAGACCTATCAAAATTATACCTTACTTCTCCATGGAAACTTCCAAGGCCAGAAGGTCCTCTATAGATGTACTAAGAGTACATGGATGCCAGCCCAGGCTACTATACCCAGCAAAACTCCCAATCACTATAGACGAAGAAAACAATATATTCAGTGACAAGGCCAGATTTTCACAACACATAACCACAAATTCAGCCCTACAGAAAGTTTTGGAAGGAAACTCCAACCCAAGGAAGTTAACTACACTAAAAAAGACATGGGCAATAGATAATCCCACTTTACTAGAACCCAAAAGAAAAAGCAGGGCAAATATACTCATAATACCTCCACCAACAACAAATCTAGACCAAACAAGGATTAACAATCAATGGTCCTTACTTTCCCTAAACATCAATTGTCTTAACTTGCCTATTAAAACACACAGGCTAATAGAATGAATGCAAAAACAGAATGCATCTTTCTGCTGCATACAAGAAACATATCTAAGCTTTAAAGACAAACATTACTTCAGGGTAAAGAGTTGGAAAATGATCTTCCAATAAAATGGACCTGATGGGAGATGTTATTCTGTATATATGTTTCTCATACTGGTTAACAAAGCTCTGTGGCCAATAGGAAACAAGATAGGCAGGGCAAGGAGACCAGGAGGAGGAAAGAGGAAGTAGTAGGGAGGAGTCGAGATGTAGACCTGAAAGAAAGAAGATGCAGGCTGTAGCTCCCGGATAAGATAACCACATGGAAATACTTAGTTAAGTAGAAATGGGTTAATCATTAAGACAGAGCTAGCCCATAAACAATAATAGTTAACTGGCCAACAGGATTGTATCAAATACAGAGTCTCTGAATGTTATTTGAGGCTGGTGCAGCTGAGGGCCCAGACTGGTGGCAGGACCGGGAGGCCGGTGGGGAGGAACCTGCTGTAACATAATGGTGTGAGAACTGGGATTGAGAACTTTCACTTAAAACTTAACAAAAGCTTAAAAAATAGTTTTTAGAAACAAGGGAACAGAGACTAGGAAGACTTATTGGTAGCAACATTTTCTCGGTTGGATTTGTTTTGCTGTAGACTGAGATTTGCGCAGCTCCTTTAAGGGAGGTTTCCAAAATTAGCATAAGCGGCGAAAAACCCCCTTGCTTTTAAAGAGCTCTGCTAACAATTCATTGATGTGTACGAGAGCTGCAATGAAGGTTTACACTGTGTTTTAAAAATATACACTGGCTTAGGATAGAAAAAGAAACAGGATACAATGGTTTAAAAAGAAAAAAGAAAGTAAAATGGATGGGTATGGTGGCACACGCCATTAATCCCAGCACTCAGCAGACAGAGGCAATCAGATCTCTGTGATTGCAAAGCAAACCTGGTATGCAGTGAATTCCAGGACAGATAAAAGTTACACAGAGAAACCCTGTCTCAAAATATGTAAAAATGGAAGTAGAATAAATAGAGTAATAAAAAAGCCACATAAACATGGAAAGCACAGAGAAATTTTGGATACTATACACGCTTCTGTTGTCTTTAAATTATTTGATTGCTGAGAAAATAACTACTGATAAAAGAAATGCTGCTGGATTAACTCAATTTATATATTTTAAAAATGCTTTGACTCCAAAATTTAAGCCTAAGGACAAGTTACTGGGGAAAAGGATTTCTATTTTTGTTTCCACAGAAAATGAAAAGCTGTGGATTCTTTCCAGACTTATATGGTTTGATCAAGCAAGACCCCCTGAAGCAATGTCTACAGCCAAGATTTCTGCATCTTCTTTGGACCCCCATGACAGCGCCCTCTACCAGCAGGAAGTAGTTTGGAAAGAACAACGCCCAATTTCCCAAAAATTGTTTATAAATGTTTGTTTTCATTTAAATGGACTTGGTTATAAATGGCTATAACCACAAACAATCTTTTTAAAGGTAAAAAGGGAATTATGGTATAGATAGGAATACTTTGCTTTGGAATGGATTTTCTTTTATTGATACAATTTAAGGTCAATTTTGTGATATGTATATTTCTCCTCTTGTTTAGGTATTGTGTTTATATAGTTCTTTGGAAAATGTAATGTATAATTGAGAGTTACCTATGATAATTAAAACTTGGAGTTAAGTTAGTTAGGATTTCTAGATATACAGAAATATATTGCAGATGAATAGGCATTCTTCAAACCTTTCAAAGACCTACAGAATATGGCATTTAAAATGGTTTAGGGATTTTCTTGACAGTGAGGCACAACTGCTCCTGGTAACATCACCTGCGTCAGAAAGGAAGAAGGATATCGAAGAAACATGTTATGGAGTTTGCTTCTAATATGGCAAGACTAGCCATTTGGACAAGGTACTGCTCTTCTAGACTGTTTGACTTTATGTTGTAGAAACTGGACATGCAGGATCCACAAAAAGGTCACTGCTGATGCAAGATGAACATTGCTACAGGATTCCTGCTTCATGGTAGATGCTGTCAGACAGCCAGACAGTCTACAGGACACAGAGAAAAGTTACCTGCCTTGTTGAGGAGTCTGGACACACACTATGGCCTATGGGCTGAAGATGGAACATTACAGAAGAACTTCGGGTGACTGACCAGGCAGTGAGTTGTCTCTGTCATTTCTAGAGTTTATATATTATCCTTCTGTGGTCTTTGAAGGAGTTGAAGACAGATAGTAATGGTTATAGTTTTCCTTAGTAAGGATTAAATATAAGTTACATATATGACTTTAGACTCACAAAGATAGGATGGATGATATTTTCTTTAAGTCTTACAAAATGTTAATGGACTAAATATTGTTAACTGTGATTCTTATTTGATAACTGTTGTATGGTACATTTCGCTTTGTTAAGGTTAAACCCCTTCTTTTACTTTAGACAGAAAAGAGGAGATGATGAGAGTTGTTATTCTGTAAATATGTTTCTCATACTGGTTAATAAAGCTCTGTGGCCAATAGGAAACAAGATAGGCGGGGCTAGGAGACCAGGGGGAGGAAAGAGGAAGTAGTAGGGAGGAGTCGAGATGTAGACCTGAAAGAAAGAAGATGCAGGCTGCGGCTCCCGGATGATATAATCACATGGAAATACTTAGATAAGCAGAAATGGGTTAATAATTAAGACAGAGCTACCCCATAAACAATAATGGTAACTGGCCAACAGGATTGTATCAAATACGGAGTCTCTGAGTGTTATTTGGGGCTGCTGCGGCTGTGGGCCCAGACTGGCGGCAAGCGGGATGGCGCTGGCGGGTAGGAAAAACATGCTGTAACATGGACCCAAGAAACAAGCAGGTGTAGCTATCTTAATATCTAACAAGATAGACTTCAAACCAAAATCAATCAAAAGAGACAAAGAAGAGATATTCATCACAGGAAAAGTCCATCAGTACAAAGTCTCAATTCTGAACATCTATGCCCCAAATACAAAGGCATCCACATTCCTAAAAGAAATGCTACTAACACTCACAGCTCACATAAAACCTAACACACTCATAGTGGGAGACTTCAACACACCACTCTCACTACTAGACAGGACCACCAGTCAGATACTTAACAAAGAAACAAAAGAACTAACATAAGTTATGTCTCAATTGGGTTTCACAGACATCTATAGAACATTTCACCCAAACAGAAAAGTATATACCTTCTTCTCAGCTCCACATGAAACCTTCTCTAAAATCGACCACATATTAGACAACATGACAAACCTCAACAGATACCAAAAATTGGAATAATCCCCTGTATCTTATCAGACTACCATGTTTTAAAGTTGAAATTCAAGAATAACACAAATCGCAGAAACCCTACAAACTCATGGAAACTGAACAATACACAATTGCACCATTCCCGGGTAAAGGAAGAAATAAAAAAAAGTTAAAGATTTCTTAGAATTCAAGGAGAATGAAGACACAACATACCCAAATTTATTGGACACTTTGAAAGTAGTGCTACGAGGAAAGTTCATTGCACTAAGTGCCCATATGAAGAAAATGTAGGATGGTCACATTAGAGCATTAACAGCACAACTGAAAGCCTTAGAACAAAAAGAAGCAAATTTATCCCAGAGGAGTAGACACCAGAAAATAATCAATTTAAGAGCTTAAATCAAGTAGGAACTAGGAAAACAATACAAAGAATGAATGTGACTAAGAGTTTGTTTTTCGAGAAACTCAACAAGGGGGGCAGAGTCAAGATGGAGCTAGGAGGAAGAGAAGGGGAAGAGTGCAAAACATGTGGGACTAGGAATATTCAGTCAGGGAAGGAAGAGGAGAGAGAAGAGAGAGAGAAAGAGAGAGAGAGAGAGAGAGAGAGAGAGAGAGAGAGAGAGAGAGAGAGAGACCATAAAAGAGGGAGCCATCATAGGTTTGAAGAGACAACTGACTCTAGAGAAATGTCCAGAGATCTGCAAGACTGACCTGATGGGGGATGTTATTCTGTAAATATGTTCCTCATACTGGTTAATAAATAAAGCACCGTTGGCCCAATAGGAAAGCAAGATAGGCGGGGCTAGGAGACTAGGAGGAGGATAGAGGAAGTAGTGAGGAGGAGTCAGCATGTAGAGCCTAGAGGAAGCAAGATGCTGGGCCGCCTCTCTGGCTGGTAAGATGAGCCTTGTGGAAATACTTAGATTAGTAGAAATGGGTTAATCATTAAGATAGAGCTACCCATAAGCAATGATAGTAACTGACCAACAGCCTTATGCCAAATACAGAGTCTTAGTGTATTATTTGGGGCTCGAGTGGCAGTGGGACTGGGTGGCTGCAGGTGAGGAACAAAGAGTGTACTGGGCGGCTGGCGGGAAAAACCTGCTCATAACACTGACCCCAACTAACAATCTGAGCAACAGTGGAATAGCTACCATAAATGCCCTTCCCTGATAGTGAGATTGACAACTAACTTATCCACCATCATAGAGCCCTCAGCTATTAGCTGATGGAAACAGAAGCAGACACTCATACCTCAATACTGAGCCAAACTTCTGGAATCCAGTTGCTGAGAGGGAGGAGTGACAAGAAAGGGGTCAAGACCAGGCTACATAGACGGCTTACCTGAACAAGGCTTACCTGAACAAAGGGGAGCTCAGGGACCTCCAGACTGATAGTTGGGATGCCAGAATTGGACTGACTCTGACCCCCTGAACCTAGGTCTTAGTTCAAAGGTCTGGGCAGTCTAAGGGACCTCTGACAGTTGCATCAGGATGTATCCCTGGTGCACCAATGGACTTTGGGAGCATATTCCCAGTGGAGGGATACTCTCTTAGCCTGGAAGCAGGAGGGATGGCCTGGTCCCTAATAGGAATGACTTGACAGATATTGTTGATCCCTCCTGGAAGGCATCACCCTCCCTCTGGAGTGGGATGGGGGAATGGGATGGAAGAAGGGTCTGGGGGCATGGGAGGGGGGGATGAAGAGGGAACTGGGATCTTGCCATACTATCAATATGTTTTTGATTGTTAGGAACACTTTGTTTATACTTCACATTTTGAGTAATTGTAGTATTTAAGAGAATCTGACACAGAGTGTCTAAAGGATTAGACTCAATGTTCCAAATTAAAATGTGCAATTGCACAATTAAATCAGACATCATTTTAAATTGGTTAACATAAGATCACTTATAACACTCATGCATATTACTGGGATGTTTAGGGTAACCTGATAATCACAGCATTTATAATTTTAACTTATTATATTCACTTTATATGTGTGAAATATATCTGAATTTTTTTCTTTATAAGTGAGATCACTGTAGTGAAGATATGTTAACACTGATAAATTAATAAATGCAGCTTGACATATTTGAGTATTTAATTAATAGAGTTTTGAACACCCACATAGTCATATCTACTAACATTTTATACTTATTTGCATAATGAAATAACATAAATCCAACAAATTAAAGTAAAATATTCAATAATATAAAAACTGAATGCTAAATCATAACAACACAAAGAAGATATAATTGTCTGACTGAGTTCTCTCTCATCTGAAGGCACCAAGAAGCTCATTGCAACATTAATTAAGATCATTTAAAATATAAAGTTACTTTTGTTTAAAAATGAATAGTTTTATTGCTTAATGAAAAAGGTGATATACATTCCTATTTCAGACAAAAATTTCATGTGAAGAAAACAGAGTCTATACATAATAGGCTTCTTTAAATCTATAAATTTTTATTGTACTTCTCTTATGCCTACAAGGTGTATTAGATAGCCATGATGCTATTCTTGTTTTGCCTTTCTGGCACTTACATTATGAGTTGATGCCTGAGTCAGTAGGACAACATGCATCAATTCATTAACTAAATGAATAGGCATAAGTGGATGTTAGTCATCCATACTCTAGCCAGGTGTTCGTGTAAATCTTATAAGCATTAAACTGAATGATGAAAGGGGGGGTATTTACTAAACAAGTTGGAGACTGGCAATAAAGAAACATCAATGAACTATCAGGTAGGTAAGCATGACTGTCTGCTTGACTGTTTCTTTCCTAGAGTGATGCAAGCTGTAGGTATTACATGTCAATTTGGTGAAAGAAGGGTAAGACTGGTTGGGAGGGAGCATAACATTAGGAGGCTTCTGGAGCTGAGGAAAGGGAGCCACGGTGCCTGAGAAGAACTGGAGAGTAGCTAGGCAGCTTTGCTCAAGGGTGCCCTGTTGCTACTGCAATAGTGATGCAACTTATACTTCTACATAGATCATGTAGTTTTCATCATTTATGATGTTATCTGATAGCTTGGCTTTCCTGCCAGTTTTTCAAGTAACTGTGCTAACTAGTTGGGTTAGCCTTTCAACACAAGGAGAAACATGGCAGGGGGCTTATATCCAGGCAGGAATTTGGGGGAGAAAGCTGGTTATTTCTAAGTCATGATTAACCTTCGTTGCTAACTTAGAAACTAACAGTTAGGGCCTGCTTCTCTACTGCTTCTAGGAGTAGCTAATTTTCTCTGTGAGAAAGCACAGGTGGATAGCAGGAAAGAAGAAAAGGGAATCTAATTGACCTTTTCCTACTTCTGGAATCATTATTTCTCTATAAGTGTAAATCTTACAGCTTGATTTGTAGTGTTCTGTTAATAACAGTACCATCATCATTTATAGCTCAATATATACTTTCTTATTTACTTGTTCTTTAAAACACTGTAAATATGAACATAATAAATAATGATAGACAGCTGTTCTTCACTCACAAGAATGATATTTCATTTCCTTCCTGATTGAAACCAGATCTCATCTTCTTTCCATATAAGCATACTTGTGCCGCCTAAGTGTTTGTTAGTACAGAGTGCACAAAACAATCTATATAGATCAATGGTCTAGTAATTTTAAATATTGTGTTTGAATAATTATTATTTGGTTGAAATAAGTTACATCTACTTTCTTCAGTTTTTGAAATAATTTAATATTTTTGAAGTACATGCCCTATCTTAAAGGAAGTTTACACAGTGTTTAGGCCAATAAAGAAAAGAATCAAAGATCTTACTTGATAACTTGCCAAGGCTAATTTTTATAAAGCTATTAAAGGTAATTGTATAAGTCTGTTCATTTATGGTTCCTAAAGATACTTGCACATTTTTCAAGATTATTTAAATGTGTTTTAAAGCCATTGGATCATTTATTCAAAATTGTTGTGAAACAACATTTGTGTTTGGTAAGCAAACTCAGCGTAGGCTTGAACAAAATTTTTAGATGTTTGCTAGTTTCTCTTTTATGTGTGTGAGTGTTTTTCCTATATGTGTGTTTGTGCACCATATGCATGCAGTGCACTCAGAGTCCAGAAGAGAGTATCACAACCTAGGAAAGTAGAGTTATAGACAATTGTGAACTTCCATGTGCATGCTGGGAACCAATCTTCGGTCCAGTCCTTTGCTAGTCAATTCTCTTAACTGGTAAGCCATCTCTAGCCCCCAAAATGAACAAATTTAATGATTTTTTAAAAAAATAAGTAAAGTGTTTTTCTACTTCTGAAATCAATTCAGATAATTACTTTGTATAAGTGAGTGATTCTTTGTTAAAAAGGAATGGAAGACATTTCTAATCTACTTACCTCCCCCTCCCAAACTTGACTTTAAATAAGAACACTTACAAAAAAACTGACCATTTCCTGCAAACAAGTCACAGACAATCACAGCAATAATAGTACTGATATTGTGTAATGTTCACTGGTATTTGGAATTTTTACTCCCTGTCATGTTCAGTTCCATCCTTCATTCAAGGATAACTGAAGACACCTGTAGCGAAAGTCCCTTTGTTATAATTTGAAAAGAAAATGTCCTCTGTAGGCTCCTGTGCTGAATGCTTACTCTCAGCTGCTGGCCCCTTTTTGGAGGCTATACTAACATTAGGAGGTATGGCATTGCTGGAGGAAATGGTTCACTAGGGCTATGTCTTCAGGGCCATATCTCTTCTGATTTTTTCTTATATCTCTATGCCTGATGCTAGTTTTCAATAAAGCAAACAACTCAACTACATACTCCTACCAACTTAATATTCTGCCCAATTTCCTGGGACCAAGTGACCATAGACTGAATCTTCTAAAACAGTGAGACAAAAATATATCTTCTTCCTTTAGTTTGTTTCTGTCTGGTGTGTCACAGAAGAAAAGAAGTGGCCCATACATTTTTCTGAGCTTTTGATTGGTCATTGCCATTTTAAGCTAGAAAAAAATAGGTATTAAATATTTTTCTGAAGAATTTAACATGTTATATATGGTCCTATGTCCTTAATTTTGTAAACCTTTATAATCACAACTTCTTTATCAGTCTGGTTGAAACATGTTTATCCCCTAAAGTAATTCACTTTTTCCTTTATTTCATATGAATTGCAAATATCTTTCTAAGAAGAAATTAAGGCTTAAATGTAAAATAATTTCTCATGGCTCATATTTACTTCTTTTTTTTTGGTAAAAATTTTTAAAATTTTTTTATTAATAATATAATTGAAAAAAAATCCTACATGTCAATCCCAGTTTTCCCTCCCTCCTTCCCTCCCTCCCTCCCTCCCTCCCTCCCTCCCTTTTTCTTACCTTCTTTTCCCCCTCTCACATGCAACCTGACCACCCTGCACTCCCATCCCCCCCCCCATTCTACATGCAGGGCTATGCTATCCAGGTGGGATCATGTAAATCTGTCAAGTCATTTGAAGTAAGGACTAGGACTTCTCTCCTGTCTCTAAGTTAAGGGAGTATCCTTCCATGGGGGATGTGTCCGCAAGGTCCTTTTGTGCTTCCTGGCTCTACTGTCTGAGGTCCCCCAGACTGCTCAGTCCTTCTAGCTGAGACCCATATTCAGGGGGTCTGAGTCAGTCCCATGCTGGATTCCCAGCTATCAGTCTGGGGGGGGGCATAAGCTCCTCCTTGTTCAGGTCAGCTGTCTTTGTGTGTTTCTGTAACCTGATCTTGTCCTCTCTCCCTGCATCTGGATTCTGGTTCAACTCTGATGGGAGATGTTATTCTGTATATATGTTTCTCATACTGGTTAATAAATCTCTGTGGCCAATGAGATAGCAAGATAGGTGGGGCTAGGAGACCAGGAGGAGGAAAGAGGAAGTAGTAGGGAGGGGAAGGAGGGTCAAGATGGAGGAAAGAAGACGCCTGCCTCGGCTCCCTGATAAGATGACCACGTGGAAACACTTAGATAAGTAGAAATGGGTTAATCACTAAGGCAGAGCTAGCCTATTAACAATGATAGTCATTGGCCAACAGGATTGTATCAAATACAGAGTCTCTGAGTGTTATTTGGGGCTGGTGCGGCTGTGGACCCAGACTGGCGGTAGGTGGGATGGAGCAGGCGGGAAGGAAAAACATGCCGTAACACAACTCAGTGTTTAGTTATGGGTATTTGCTTCTGTTTCCAACAGGTACTATATGAGGGCTCCATGATGATGGATAATTTAGTTGATGATCTCACTATCAGGGAAGGGCATTTATGGTAGCCTTTCCATGGTTGCTTGAATTATTAGTTGGAGTCAGTCTTGTAATTCTCTAGACCTTTCTTTAGGTTCAGTTTTTCTCTTCAAACCAATAATGGCTCCCTCTTTTATGTCCCTCCCCTCTCACCCTGACTCAATCTATCTAGTCACACGTGTTTTCCTTTCCTCCCCTTCTCTTTCTCCTAGTTCTCTCTCTATTCACTGTTCCCCCCCACTTCCCATGTGCTCTGGGGGACTTGTCCCTTCCCCCTTTTGTAAGGGACATATATGAATCTCTTAGAATACACCTTGTATCCTAGTTCCTCTGGTGGTGTGAATTATAGGCTGGTGATCCTTTGCTCTAGGTCTAAAATCCATATATGAGTGAATACATACCCTTTTCTTTTTTTTTTTTTTTGTGACTAGGTTACCTCATTCAGGATGTTTTCTTCAAGTTCTATCCACTTGCCTGTGAATTTCAAGATTCTATTATTTTTTTTTCTGCAGAGGAGTATTTACGTCTTTGTTTAGTATTTTTATTTTTATCAAATAGATGAAAGCAGGGGATAATTTTTTCCAAGTTCAAAAGCAATGCAAATAAAAGAAAATATGAGTTAGATCCTATTAATTCTCCTAGGTTAGCATTTCTTACCTCATACTATTCTTGACCATGGTTATTTTGAGGTATCAGGACCCTAAGAAGGCTGTTCTTTTTAATCCCACTTTTAGTCTATACTCCTCAATAAAGGCCATGCTTTCTTTGGCAAAGGTAGTGTTTGCAGGTGGCTGACAGTGGGACTTTACAAGGACTGACTAACATGCAGAGTGCCCTCCCGCCTGTGCCTAAGGGCATTTTTGAGTTTATTTCATCGCCAAGTAACACATTGGATTACTGAGAGTGTCATTAATACCTTAAAAAAGGCTGAACCAATATTTTCATAGTTGCTGATTTTGCATCACATGGGTGGTGGGAAGTTTTCTTCCATTCATTCTTCATTCTTTCTTCCCTTTGTGTTTATCCTCAAGCCCTCCTCCCCCAGCTCCTTTCATGTTTGTGGTAACCTAAATGATACCTTTTTCCTGCACCACAGCTTTTTTACCTGGTTTGTTCTCAGATTCAACTTCTAGTATTTGCCTTGCTCTGAAGTCGCAGATGACTGTTACTGGAGCCTTTGCTGTGGAACTTCTGGGGCACTTGGACAGGGAGTTTCCTCTCCCTTGTCTCTTCTCTGAGCATTGTTACCTTTTAGCCTCAGAGAGTGACTTGTAGTCACCCATTATGACAGTTATCTGAATTTTACATACTCTTGGTGTCTGGGAGCTTTCTCCCTTTGTTCCCTTTCTATGCCGAAGGTGCTAAAGACACATGCTATTTTTAACAATATTTTTATTATTTGGGAACTTCACATCACGAACCCAGAGTGCACTCATTTGCCAGTTGTCCCAGGTCTGCCCCCAACTATGTAACTTCCCCCAGAAGAAGAAAAAAAAAGAAAAGAAAAAAGAAGGAAGAGTAGGAGGAAGAGGACAAAGAGGGAGAGGAGAAGGAGGAGGCAAAAAACAAACAAACAAACAAAAAGCAAGTACAGTTTGTGCTGGTCGTATACTCACTGGAGAATGCTCAAAATCCTAGAGGCTAGCCCATTAAAGAAAACTGAGTCCTCTCGTACTAACACCCATGCCAGAAGCCATCACTTGTGGAGAGCTACACTTCAGCATCCTTTTCATGATTTTTAAACGTTCTCTTGGATGGTTTGGGCTGTTACCTTTTTTGGGGGGAGGGGAGTAAGGGTTGTCACAGAAGCCTTCTATGTCCTGTTTCTCATATGAGAGTCTGCAGTCATCAATACTATGTCAAAAGTACCTTCATTGCCCTTAATAGTCAGTGGGCACATGAATCATGGGCTTACACATGGTTTCTGGTGACAGGACGAAGGCATGAGATTTTAGTAACATCTAGACTATTCCATTACTGGTTAGTTTCTCAGTTTCTTCTTCCACATTCACACAGACAATATCTGTTACTTAAATTACACTTTGAAGTACCTAGAACAGACATGTAAAATTTTTAATTATATTATTAAAAAAAGAAGTACCTAGAACAGATTATTTTCTAACTGGATTAAATTATGATGTACCCTGGTTCTGCAGAATTGAATTCCTTAAGACAAATCTGCTAACATCTATTTTATTATTCTAGGATATAAAGGTATCTTAGGACAGATTTGAAAAGAATGGAAAAGAAAAAGGAGGATTATGAATCCTACACTTTAATGATTATAATCACTTATAAGTGAACTTGAGAAAAGAAATTAATTTCTTCATGACAATAAATAACTTTTTCATATGTATTTACAGAGTATTTAATATACCAGGTAGTGTAGCTTTAGCTGTATGCGACAAGACACATACATGAAAGGGGTATAAACAAATAAAACTGCACTTCTGTAAGTATTGATAAATGATATGAAAAAAATAGATTGAGAGCTAAATCACTGGATAGTATAACAGCTTTAGAATGTGAATGTCTTCTGAAGGCTTGATCTCCAGAGAGGTATTCTTGGGAGATAATGAGGTTAGGTCTAATGTAATGAAATAAGGTTAATTAAATTGTGTCCTTGAAATGGATTTAAGTTTCTGTCCTCTTTTTCTTTGAGTTTGTTTCTTATCTGCCATGGGGAGAGAAGCTTCTTATACCATGTGCCACCATTGTGATATGCTGCCTTGTCAAGGACCCAGCAGTCAGCAGTAATAAGGACTAATGATCATGAGTTGAATCCTCTGAAACAGTGAATCAAATACTTGAGAATTCAAGTGTTTCTTGAATTAGCAGGAAGTTGACCAGAATAGAATATGATGGTTTTTTTCTTATTTACTTATTTATTTTATACATACGAATGCTCTGTCTGCATGTGTTCCTTTATGTCGGAAGAGGGCATTAGATCCCATGCTAGATGACTGTCAGCCACCACATGGTTTCTGAGAATCAAACTCAGGACTTCTGGAAAATCAGCTAGTGCTCTTAACCGCTGAGCTATCTCTCCAGCACCCCCATGATGGCTCTTTTCAATGTTGTCTAAGGGAGTTAGAAAACATCTAGAAAGTGATGTTTTTAGAGAGACAATTAGTTCATTGACCAGGTGGTGTCTCTGGTCACTGATCTTACATGAAAGGCCTCATGTAAGTGTTAGTATGAGGTAGTTAACCTCTTATCAGGGTAGCTAGATACTGTCTTGAGTCTGACATTATTTCCATTTTCTTAGGGGTTCATTTGGCTATAGGAAACAAAATGGCTGATGCAAGTAACTAGATATGTGGATGAAGTTCTAGAGAACAGGAAAAGCACTAAGTTCTGCTACTAGGAAGACCTCCAGATCCAAGTTCTTACCCCTCTTCTGTGTCTACTTAGTGTGATTTCCTGGTACTTCATGACTAGAAGACACATGATTACTCTAGGGCATCCTTCCACACTCAAGACAGAAATGAGAGAAGATTCTAAACAGAAGCTTTCATCAGAAAAGTTTCTTGAAATTCCCCATCTAAACTTACATAAGGCTCATGGCAAACTCCCATATCTTATTATACCTCTGTCCTAAGGGAAAGTGAGGGGAGGGAAATCTGCTCTCAGAGACTTAAGAATGAAGAAAGACAAGGAAGGTTATGTGAGGACAGATATCAAGATCTTTAGTGCATTATCAGTGTCCCAGATTCTGTGTTGTGTAGTGCAAATCTACTCACATGTATAAATTAGTGTGCATGAACCGAGGTGGTACTTTCTAATAGTTGGTTTTTATGAATGCAAGTGATCATCAGCTTCAATTATCCTATGCAAGATTCATAAATATACTCTAAAAAGATGGGCAGGGTCGATTAATTTCAAGTTGTCTGTGTGTGAGTCACTTTGGCTCAGGATTAGTGTCTCGTAAATTTGTCATGTCCCAAGGAATGTTGTTTTAGAATATGATTTATGAATTGATATAAAATATGTCAAAAGGCATTATATAAATCAAAGAAAAAGTGGGAAAAATGAATTATTCAGATCATTTGAGTTGAGTTACTTGGAAATTATTTCAGACACTTGAGTAAAAAAAGTCTTTGAGGACTACAGAAAAAATGTTGAGAAAAAATGAACATATCACAAATATTCACAGTTTGTGTTCAGAGAAAGCCAATGCACACCAGGCCTTTTGCTTGATGTTTTAAAAAATATTAAATTTACTGGGATTGTTTCTGTTTTACACATATAGTGGACTTGGGTTATGAAAGCGTTTAGTCAGAGAACCAGCTAGGTTCACAGGTACCAAGAGGATTGTCTCAGGTTCTTCTACATTGTCTGATACTTAGTCATCCATTTAACATGGTAACATCATTTTTGCAAGAAATGTTTGAATTTAAAATTACATTTCTTTATTTATTGTTGTGTGTGTGTGTGTGTGTGTGTGTGTGTGTGTGTGTGTGTACATGAGTGTATGAGCACATGTACCTGTCTGTGCCATGGCATATGTGTGGAGGTCAAAGCTAAACTTGCTAAATTGATTCTCTCCTTCTACTATGATGATTGAACTTATATTATCAGGTCCATTTCTACCCACGGGGCTATGTCACTGGCCTAAGCAATACTTGTTTAATGGTCTTCAGAAGCTCCATCATGACATACAGCACTCACAGGCAGTCAACTCAGGTGAAAGTTAGTGTATGTGGTAAGTTGCTGTGAACATCAAGATAGCTTCCAGTTTGGAAGGCCCCATGCTTCTTTTAATGACTGATGGGAATCAATCTCAGCCCACAATACATATAACTTTCAAGAAATCAAGAAAGTTACAGTGGTGTTTTTTTTTTTTTTTAAAAGAATTGGAGTGATAGTTCTTGAAAGACAATGAAAAAAAACTATACAAATGATCATTTTCTGGGCTTAAAATCTCCACTTGCCAGAGTTCTCTTAGAAGAAAGCCGTGTCTATTTACTTCCATGCTGTTTGTTCATAGTATCTAGCCCCCTTATTTGCTCCCATATAAGGAAGAGCCTTTTTACATTTTTGAGGTTTAATATAAATAATATAAGAGCATGTCTGAAAGCCTAGCACTGGGTGCTTCTAGGCTGCGTGTCTTCTTAAGTTTCAGGGCAGTGTGGCAGCTTTCTGCAGAGCCTTATCTCATAGGCCAAAAGAAGAGTTGCTCACAATAGCAGCTTTTCTTCTCATCTGTGTGTGCATGCTGTGCAGGGAAAGTTCAGCCATCCTGCTTCAAATGGAGTCCTTCAAAGACACGAAGGGAGAAAAAAAAAGAGTGTGGGGAAGAAATGGAAACAAATATTGAGCTATTACAAAGAGTATTTTTTTTTTTTAAGCAAGACATGTTTATTAAGCAGACTTTATTCTCTTCAACACACTCAAAGACATCTGATTAAACCTTGCCAGAGAAATTGACAAAGCTTTTCTTCCCCCCATCTGGTCAGGACAGATAAAGTGTTTCTTGGCTGATTTTTATCATGTCTTAGGCTTTATACTCAGGGAGAAACCCTGACAGTTTATCATATGAAACAGGAGTACCCAACACACAGAACCCAGATCAGAGGCAAACTCCAGGGTGGGAAGGCTGTAGTTGGGATTTGTGATATGTGTTGCCTACAGCTGACAATAATAATAATAATAAATGCACAAGATAATTGAGGCTGATGCCAGGGAGAAATCAGGGGCATTGATGAAAAATAGAGCAAGGAGCAGATCTTTCCAGTAAGTTTGCTTTTGTATGGCTAGGCAAGATTTCCAGGTTTTCAGGAGGACCTGCATAGTTTTGGTGTGCTTGCCACTGGTTTTGTGTTCTTTTCAGTTTATCAGCAGAATGGAGACCAATCAGGGCTGTAGTACCAGTATTTATTACTGTCCAATATTCATGTTGTCAAACTGCCCCACCACCTGCAATAACAAACCAGATTTATATAAGACTTTTCTCTCTTAGATTACAAATACCTTTGGTGCATAAGAACTTCAAATTTTCATAGATCTCTTTTGGACATTATAATAGATTAGACCTTTTTTGGGGAGGTTAGAGATCAAATAATGAAAACACTACAAATGAGAGTGCAATTTCCCTTAGTGCTGATCTTTACATGGGTATCATTTCCAGTGAGGGACATACTTCATTTTTCTGTAATTTGTCTCTACATTTGTGCTGCTCACAGCATGTAGTTTCCTTCATCATACACTCACATTACTATTTTCCTTAATTATATCTCTTGTTCTTCCTGATATTTAGAATTTGATTATCATTAGTTTGGTTCTGATGAGCCCAAAGAATCCCCGTGCTGCAATTTTTAAAAATACAGATAAAATCATTTTGGAAATCCAAGGTCATCTCCCCAACTCAATGTCATTCACTGAATAACAGCTGCAGAATTCTTTTCCATGCAAGGAAACATTCTCATGTTCCAAAGATCAAGACAAGGGCAGCTTTGATGCTATTATTCTGTCTGTTGTGAGTAAAAAAAATGAGGTTAAAATGAAAGCAAAGAAAGTTTTATTTAGTTGTTGAATAGAGTTAGATATTGGGATGTGAAGTTAGATATGGACACCAAATGAGAGCTATGATGATATGAGGGAGGATGAGGATAGAAGTATCTGTTATGAAAGCGAAAAGGGATATGTGTAGTTTGGCCTTCTTTGGAGATAGGCAAGACTGAGTGAGATAATGGGAAAATTAATATGCACAATGATAGATGAAAAATTTATAAAGCCATTGAAATATGCCAAATGGATGGAACTGGAAAAAAAATCTTGAGTGAGATATCCTTACCTCCAAAGACAAACATAGTATGTATTTGCTTATATGTGATTATTAGCTGTTAAGTCAAGGGTAACCAAGCTACAATCTGTAGAACCACAGAGGTTAGGTATTTAGTAAAAGGTCAGAGGGAACAGATAGATCTTATTAGGAAAGGAAAACAGAATAGATAATTATGGATGGATGGGGGGATGGAATGAGAGGCTAAAAGAGGGGAAGGGGAAAAAAGAGGGGTGCACGCGCCTGCCCTCACCAGCAAGGAAGACGCTCTGGGAAGATCTTCTTCATGCAGTTTTAATCAGGGTCCTTGAAACATGTTTCCTCTGACCTGTGAGAGAGTCGGAGGACCTCTGCACAGGCTAAATTACCCTTGTGCTAACCAACCCCAGTGAGCTACATGGACCCTGCAGATAGGCTACTCTAATGCGGAAGCAGACAGGCTGAACAGACTTAACAAAGGCTTGTTTATGCCAGAGAGCCCTCACCAATGGGAAGGTGCAAGGTGTAAGCCAGCACCACTTTAAGGCGTGGCACTTCGAGGCTCTCTACAGAGGGGCATGAGGAGCATATAGGAATAAGCAGTTAAAATTAAGGGCAATTTGAGGGATAATATGGAAACCTAATACAAAAGAAGCTTCCTAGAATATATTCATATATGAAGGCAATCTAAATTAAATTGCAAATAATAGGAGAGACAGAGTCTAGACTGACCATATCTTGTCACCAAAGGAAGCTTCCAGTCCCAGGATTGGGTTGCATCTAATCTATGCTGGACAAAGAGTTGTGGACAAAGAGGTCCCATAGGGATCCTCAAACAACTCAGGCTGTTGCCAAGACTATAAGTTGCTCCTTGCAAACTGACAGCAATTGCTGAAGACAACACTCATATAACTCACTAAATATGAAAAAGTAGAGTTGTTGCCTATGTAGAGCCTTCACCCCATAAATTCTAGCATCTGTGGTACAGGAAGATAGTCTGCATGCTATCAAAAGAGAAATATAGACACCAAGACAGCTGCAAAGTCTTTATGTTAGCCTGCTCTCAAGATATGTGAGGGCAATGGTGATAGAACGGTTTTAGAAGTAACCAACCAGCCCTTTCCCCCAACCTGTGCCCTACTTAGCTCACTGTCACAGTGCTCTGGTTGAGCACTGGAACAGAGGGCAGATCCAACAATCCTACCACCTTTGGGGAACTCTCTGGAGCTGCTCTGAGCACACTACACCTGCCTAGCCACAAGGGACCACCATGAGTTCCCGCCTGCCTGATCTCTGACACCCACCACTGGTCCTCTGTTGGAGCTCCGGGCCAAGGCCAGAGATCTGCCTATCTCTGCAGGACCATCCTGAGTCCCTGCCTGCTGGATCTTTGACCCCCAATGTCGGGCCTCTGCTGGAAGGGCCTGATTTTTGACCCCTATTTTCAGGCCCCTGCCTCAGGAGAGACTTCCAAGAGAGCTTGGACCACCTAGAACTAAAGGCATTAAACTTCTGACTCACCTAAGCCCACCAGGGGAGTAGCATAGAGAGAGAGAGAGAGAGACCCCACCTGAACCCACTGGAAGAAGCAATGGGAAGATGGCAATACAAGAAAACACATAACAATAGAACAAAAAGCATTATATCACCAGAATCTAGGGATTCAACACCAACTAGATGAAGTAGAAGAGAACAACTTAAAAAATATCTTCATAAAAATGATAGAGGCCCTCAAAGATGATGTAAAAATCCCTTAAAGAAATGGAAGAAAACACAAACAAAAATTGGAAGAAATGAACAAATCTCTTAAAGAAAGTCAAGAAAAAACAATTAAACAGATTAAAGAAACAGTTCAAGACTTGAAAACTGAAACAGAGACAATAAAGGAAACACAAATAGAAGGAATGCTAGAAATAGAAAAACTGGGCAAATGATTGGGAACTATAAGTGCAAGCATAACCAACAGAATACAAGAGATGGATGAGAAAATCTCAAGTGCAGAAGATAAACTAGAGGAAATAGATTCATCGACCAAATAAAATCTTAAATCCAACAAATCCTTAACACAAAACATCCAGGAAATGTGGGACACCGTGAAAAGGCCAAACTTAAGAATAATAGACATAGAAGAAGGTGAAGAAGCCCAGTTCAAAGGTGCAGAAAATATATTCAACAAAATCATTAAAGAAAACTTTCCCAATCTGAAGAAGGACATGCCCATGAAAGTACAAGAAACATATTGAACACAAAATAGACTGGACCAAAGAAAAAAGACCCCGTGATACATAATAATCAAAACACCTAATATGGAGGATAAAGAAAGAATATTAAGAGCAGCGAAGGAAAAAGGCCAGGTAACACATAGAGGAAGACCTATCAAAATCACACCTGATTTTCCCATGGAAACTCTCAAGGCCAGGAGGTCCTGGATCAATGTTCTATAAGTACTAAGAGTTCACGGATGCCAGCCCAGGCTACTATATTCACAATACCACCACCACCACCACCAATTCTAAAACAAACAAGCATTAACAATCAGTGGTACTTAACTTTCCTTCAACATTAATTGTCTTAACTTGCTTATAAAAAGACACAGGCTAACAGAATGGATATGAAACACATCTAAGCTTCAAAGACAGACATTAACTCAGGGTAAAGGCTTGGGAAAAGATCTTCCAATTAAGTGGCCCCAAGAAGCAAGAAGGTGTGGTTATTCTAATATCTAACAAGTTATACTTCAAACCAAAATCAATCAAAAGAGATGAAGAAGGTCATTTCATATTCATCACAGGAAAAGTCAATCAGTACAAAGTCTCAATTCTGAACATCTATGTCCCAAATACAAAGGCAACCACATTCCTAAAAGAAATGTTACTAAAACATCTCACATAAAACCTCACACACTCATAGTGGGAGACTTCAACACCCTACTCTCACTACTAGACAGGATCACCAGTCAGAAACTTAACAAAGAAACAAAAGAACTAACATAAGTTATGTCTCAACTGGGTTTCATAGACATCTATAGACCATTCCATCCAAACACAAAAGAATATACCTTCTTCTCTACTCCACATGGAACCTTCTTTAAATCCACCACATGCTAGGTGACATAACAGACCTCAACATATACAAAAAACCTGGAATTTTTTAAAAAAAATACCCTGTATTTTATCAGATCACCATGCTTTAAAGTTGGAATTCAAGAACAACACAAAATGCAGAAACCCTACATACTGAGGAAAACTGAACCATGTGCAGTTGCACCATTCCTGGGTCACAGAAGAAATAAAGAAATAAATTAAGTACTTCCTAAAATTCAAAGAGAATGAGGACACAAACATATCTGAACTTAGGGGTATTTGAAAGCACTTTGAAAGTAGTGCTATGAGGAAAGTTCCTTGCACTAAGTGCCCATATGAAGAAAACAGAGGATAGTCACATTAGAGAATTAACAGCACAACTGAAAGCCTTAGAACAAAAAGAAGCAAACTCACCTCAGAGGAGTAGACACCAAGAAATATTCAACTTGAGGGCTGAAATCAATAAAGTAGAACCAGGAAAACAATAAGAAAATCAATGCAACAAAAAGTTGGTTTTTTGAGAAAACCAACAAGATAGACAACACTTTATCCAAACTAATCAAAAAGCAGAGAGAGAGCATGCAAATGAACAAAATCAGAAATGAAAAAGGGGTCATAACAACAGACACTGAGGAAATCCAGACAATTTTCAGGCCATATTTTGAAAACCCATAGTCCACAAAATTAAAAAATTCCAACGAAATGAACAAATATCTGGTTAGCTATCACTTACCAAAATTAAATCAAGAATGAATAAGCAACTTAAATAGACCTTTAACCCCTAATGAAATAGAAGCAATCATCACAAGTCTCCCAACCAAAAAAAAAAATCCCAAGGCCTGTTACGAGCAGGTTTTTACCTTCCCGTTTTGTTCCACCACCACGCCAGCCCCAGTTAACACACAGAGATTCTGTATTTGATATAATTCTGTTGGCCAGTTACTTGTTTCTTATCAGCTATCTCTGTCTTAATTATTAACCCATTTCTATTAATCTAAGTATTTCCACATGGTCTCATCTTACCGGAGAGAGGGCTGGTGTTCTGTACTTTCCAGTCTCTCCATGTTGACTCCTCCCAACTGCAACCTCTTTTCTCCTTGTCTCCTAGTCCCTCCTATCTTCCTTTCCTATTGGCTAACAGTGCTTTATTCATTAACCAATACAAGAAACATATTTACAGAATGACATCTCCCATCAAAGGCCAAATGGCTTCAATGCAGATTTCTACGAAAAATTCAAGAAAGAGCTAATACCAATACTCCACAAATTGTTTCACACAATAGAAACAGAAGGCTCATTACCAAACTCTTTTTATGAGGTCACAATCACCTTGGTACCCAAGCCACACAAAGACACAACTAAGAAAGGAAACTACAGACATAATATCCCTCATGAAAATTGATGCAAAAATACTCAATAAAATGCTGGTAAATGAACCCAAGAATATATCAGAGAAATCATCCACAATGACCAAGTAGGCTCCATCCCTGGGTTGCAGTAATAGTTTCACATACAGAAATCTATCAAGTGATCCACCACATAAACAAACTAAGAAAGAAAAATCACATAATCATTTCACTCGATGCTGAAAATGCCTTCAAAAAAATTCAACACCCTTTCATGATAAAGGTCTTGGAGAGACCAGGGATAACAGGAACATACCTAAACATAATAAAAACAATGCATAGTAAACCAACAGCCAACATCAAACTGAATGGAGAGAAGTGTAAGGTGGTTCCTCTTAAATCAGGAATAAGACAAAGCAGCCCTCTCTCTTCATATCTCTTCAATATTGTACTTGAAGTTCTAGCTAAAGCAATAAGACAACAAAAGGGGATACAAATTGGAAAGGAAGAAGTAAAACTGTCACTATTTGCAGATCATATGATAGTTGACATGAATGACCCACCAAAACTTTACCAGGGAACTCTTTCAGCTGTTAAAACCTTTAAGCAAACTACCAGAATACAACATAAACTCAAAAAGAAAAATCAGTAGCCCTACCATATACAGAAGGCAAAGGGGCTAAGAAAGAAATTAGAGAAATATGATCCTTTATAGTAGCTACAACCAACATAAAGTATCTTGGGGTAATGCTTAACAAACAAAGAGGAAGAGCTATATAGCAAGAACTTTGTGTCTTTAAAGAAAGAAATTAAAGAAGATACCAGAAAATGGAAAGATCTCCCATGATCTTGGATTAGAAGGATAAATATAGTAAAAATGGCAATCTTGCCAAAAGCAATCTACAGATTCAATGCAATCCCCATTAAAATCCCAGCACAATTCTTCACTGACCTTAAAATGATAATAATCAATTGTATATGGAAAAACAAAAGACCCAGGATAACCAAAACAATCCTGTACAGTAAAATAATTTCAGGAGGCATCACCATCCCTGACTTTAAGTTTTACTACAGAGCTCTACTTCTGAAAACAGCCTGGCATTGGCATAAAAATAGACAGGTAGACCAATGGAATCTAATAGAAAATCCTGATATTAATCCACATACCTATGACCACCTGATTTTTGACAAAACACTTAAAAGAATACAATGGGGGAGAAAAGCATCTTCAACAAATGGTGCTGGCACAATTGTATGATGGTGTGTAGAAGACTGCAGATAGACCCATCAAATGGACGGATCAAAGACCTCAACATAAAGCCAGTCACACTGAACCTGTTAGAAGAGAATGTAGGAGGTACCACTGAGCAAATTGGAGACCATTTCCTGAACATAACTCCAGTAACACAGACACTGAGATAGACAATTAAGAAATGGGACCTCCTCAAACTGAGAAGTTTCTTTGAGGCAAAGGACACAGTGGACAACACCAAATGGCAGCCCACAGACTGGGAAAAGATTTTCACCAATCCTACATCTGACAAAGTGCTGATCTACAAAATATGCAAAGAACTCAAGAAACTAGTTACCAAAATACTAAATAACCCAATTAAAAATGGGGTACCGAACTGAATAGAGAATTCTCAATAGAGGAAATCAAAAACGCTGAAAGACATTTAGGAAAGTGCTCAACATCCTTAGCTATCAGGAAAATGCAAATCAAAACTCTGAGATATTGTCTTACTTTTGCCAGAATGGCTAAAATTAGAAACACCAATGACAACTTATGCTGGAGAGGATGTGCAGAAAGGAGAACACTGGTGGGAGTGCAAATTTTTACAGCCATTTTGGACATCAGTAAGGTGTTCCTCAGGAAAATCGCAATCAGTCTACTACAGGACCTGGCAATCCCACATGATTGCATATACCCAAATGATCTACATTCATGCAACAAAGACATGTGTTCAACTATGTTCATAGCAGTATTATTTGTAATAGCAAGAACTTGGAATCAACCTTGATGCCCCTCAACTGAAGAATGGATAAAGAAGATGTGGTACATTTACACAATGGAATACCACTCGGTGGTAAAAACAACAGAATCTTGAAATCTGAAGGCAAATGGATGGAACTTGAAGAAACCATCCTGAATGAGGTAACTCAGTCACAAAAAAGAAGATCATGGTATGTACTCACTCATATATGGATTTTAGACCTAGATCAAAGAATCACCAGCCTATAATTCACACTGCCAGAGAAACTAGAATACATGGAGTATTCTAAGAGATTTATATAAGGTTCCTCAGAGAAGGGGAAATGGACAAGATCTCCTGAGCATATTGGAAGTGGGGGGGTCAGTGAGTGATGAAGGAGCTAAGAGAATGTGAAGGGGAGAAGTGGAAATCGTGTGGGACTAGGAAGATTGAGCCAGGGGTGAATAAATGAGAGAAAGAAAGACTCTCTCTCTCTCTCTCTCTCTCTCTCTCTCTCTCTCTCTCTCTCTCTCTCTCTCTCTCTCACACACACACACACACACACACACACAGAGTGAGAGAGAGAGAATAAAAGAGGGAATCATTATATGTTTGAAGAGAAAACTGAATCTAGAGAAATGTCCAAAGACCTACAAGACTGACCTCCAACTAGCAATTTTAGCAACAGTGGAAAGGGTATCATAAATGCTCTTCCCTGATAATGATAATGATGACTAACTTATCTACCATCATAAAGGCCTCATCTAGTAACTGATGGAAACAGAAGCGCACATAAAAAACTAAACACTGAGCGGAACTGAAATCCACATGCAGTGAGGGAGGACAAGATCAGGCTACAGAAACACATAGAGAGAGCTGACCTAAACAAGGAGGAGCTAATGGCTCCCCAGACTGATATCTGGGAATCCAGCATGGGACTGACTCAGACCCCCTGAACATGGATCTCTGTTTGAAGGCCTGTTTAGTCTAAGGGACATCGGACAGTGGAACCAGGATGTATCCCTGGTCCACAAATGGACTTTGGGAGCACATTCCCCATAGAGGGATACTCCATTAACCTAGAGACAGAAGAGGAGGCCCAGCCCCTACTCCAAATGACTTGACAAATTTAGATGAACCCTCCTGGAAGGCATCACCCTACATGTGGATTGGGGGTGGGGTGGGAGTGGAGAGTGGTTGGGGTACACGGGAGGGTGGGAGAGAGGGAAAGTTGGAGGGAGTGGGAACTGGGATTAATATGTAAAATAAAAATAATAAAAAGAAGTAACCAACCAATACCTGGCTTAATGTCCATTATACAATATGGAACTCATACCTGATACTGCTTGGATAACCAAGAGCCAGAGAGTAGATATCCCAGGGACCTTGGGTAAAACCAAATACTATTCATCTAAGAAAAGAAAAAGAAAACCAAACAAAAAGAAAAACAAAAATGCAGTGATGAAATGACTCCTAATGACATTCTGCTATATTCATAGTTGAGTACCTTTGTCGTCCACCATCAGAGATGCTTCCTCCTGTAACAAATGGGAACAAATACAGAGATCCACAGTCAGACATTATGCAGAGAGTGAGAGACTTTGTAATATTCTGTTCTAAAGGAGATCTTGCCTTCAAATTCCTCCCCTCAGAACTCAGGGAACCTGTGATAGATGAGGTGGACAGACTGCAAGAGTCAGAGAGAATGGAGGACACTAAAAAACAAGGCCATTTAAACCCATATGAGCAAAGATCATATGAAGTCACAGAGACTGTAGCAGTTTGCACAGGGTCTGCCTGTGTCTGAACCAGGTCATCTCTGTGTTTATTATGTTTTCCTGGTTAGTGTTTTTATTGGATTCCTGAGTGTTTTAACTACTGGTTCCCTGATCTTCGTGCTTTGTCTTGGGCTCTTTTTCCTTCTGTTGATTTGTCCTGTTCAACTTAATGTGACAGCTTTGTTTTATTATATTTTATTTTGCTAATTTTTTGCTAAGTTTTATTAGAAACCATCTCTTTTATAGTGGGAAACAGAAAGGGAATTGATTCAGATACCTTATCACCATGGGAATAACATTGGTCAGGAAAATGTAGAATGAAAGTGGTGAGAACAAGAGACTTGAGAGACTCACTCAATAACCCAGGAAATCTAAGCCAATGAGATGGTGTATAAGTATTTTCTGCTATCATAACAGAATACCCTAAGCCAGATAATTTATAATGGACAGAGATTTATTTGACACACAGACACACAATTCTTACTGCTTGGAAGTTCAAGATTGGGGACTACAACTAATTAGGGCATTTTCCTGCACCATAATAGTTTGAAGGTATGACATACAGAGAGTCGACACTCTTGTCACTTCACACACTGTCTGTACAATATAAACGTGTCATCAATTATTGTGTGTAAGACCTAGGAGAACCTTAGAGCAAACGTGTACAGAATGTCTGGATCAAACAGAGGATTTCAAAGCAATAGAATGTGATCCAAAATTTGAGCTTTAAACAGTTGGTCTCACTGTGAAGGAAAGATTGTTGATGGACCTTTAAGTGTTGGTGTTTAATTTGAAACTCACAGTCTTGTTTTCATAATGTTAAGTACACAAACCAAGCTCAGAAGAATGTCTATGTAATACCAGGAATGATAGAAGAGAGAAAACACAGGTTGGCAAGAATGAAAGAAGCAGAGGGACTCATGTTGAAATAAATTTCCCAATATAGTAGTCTTCATGAAATTTATAATAAGGAAATTGGACCTTTAGAGAATGATCTTATCCACTAGCCAATCATCATTTCTGTCTTGATGACCTATTAAATCTGTTCTTATTGCACATTCGGGGTCCCTGCTGGAAGCAGGAAAGTGGTTGATTTGATAGTATTTGCATTGTGAATTTTCTGGAGGTGATGTGTTACCGAATACTAATCCAAAGGGTATCTCCAAGGATAATGTTACACTTACTAATTATATCAAAGGTATTTTTTTTTATCCCTGTAATGTGTATACACTGGTGTTGTCTTACTACCCTTAGGGTTGATTTAGAGTATGTGAATAATGTTTTCTCATTATTATATGTTATAGAAATGTATGTTATAGAAATGGACAGTGGAGTTTAGTAAAATCAGAGTATCCACAGATGTCTTTTCTAACTCTAATATATGTAATAAAACTATGAGTAAGAATGGAAACCAGAAGAGCAAAGCTGGCAATTTATACCAGTGTAACGAGGATATCAAGCCTCTGGCATGTCTCCACTTTCATGTTTCTTTACTGAACAAGGAGTTGAATTGGAAATGCCTCATCAGCACAGCATGGTTACAAGTAGGCATCCCAATGGGGTAGCCTCAGGCTTCTCACAGGATCTTATAAAATACTTATACTAAGCAGGGTTAATTCTGAAAAGAGTGAAACAGAAGGGAAAGGTGCAGAAAAAATAAGAACACAGCTGGACTTAGGGAAGAACTAAATGTATAGATAAGCCTAAGATTTTGAAGAGGGAAGGCGGATATAAGGGATAGAAACCAGGTTGGAAAGACTCACTAAGAGAAGGTTAGAAATTAGAAGTGAAGGGATAGCCCACTTAGAGAAAAGGAGTATTTCTGTGGGTTTTTACCATGTTTTTTTACTCTTTGATTATTTCATGTATGCATATACTGAATTTTGGGCATTTTCACTTCCATAACTCTTCCATATTATCTCCCTTCTAGAGAAAATCCTTCTTTCCCCCAACAAGCCCCATTGTATTTTAATGGCTTGCTTTTAACTTTTGACCTACTGAGTTTAATTATGATTTCTTGCTTGAGCATGTGTGTGTGTGTGTGTGTGTGTGTGTGTGTGTGTGTGTGTGTGTGTATTATCAGACACACAGAGGAGAAACAGGAAAGGGAACTGAATAACTGGATGGAGGGGCTAGACTAACACAGAGGAGCTGAGACTAGACTGAAGGTCAGGCATCCAACAAGGCCATTGTGATTACTGCTGACTGACTGAACTTTGGGCACATGGGATAAATGGAGACATTCTGCTGAATTCCTTGAGAGTTCAGTTGGGTCTTTAGTCCTGATAGTAGTAGAATTGGGCTGACAGTTGTGGGTGACAAGATGGTGACTAACTTGACCATTTAGAGTTATTTGTAACTTCAAGCCCACAAACATATCAGACTGCATTTATTATATCTGAGATTGGAAGTTACAGGCTCTAATTATGAGTTTTTATATACCTTGATTTTTTTAAGGTATCCGGACTGCCTATTAATATGTAAAATCCTGACATTCACTTTGGTTTCTCCCAGACCCCTTTCCTTCCCTCTCACAGCCAAACCTTAGTTTGGAATAATCCTTTGATACACCGTGAATATGTATTATTCTCATTGGTTAATAAAAAGCTGACAGGGTCATAGCCAGACACAAAATATAGGTGGGACAGCCAGACACAGACAGAATGCTGGGATAAAAAGGGGCAGAAGTTAGGGAGATACCAACCAGCTGCCAAGCAAACAGGATGTATTGAAAATTAAGAAACAAGCCATGAGCCATGTGGCAAAGCATAAATAAAAACATAGGTTAATTTAAATGTAAGAGTTAGCAAGTAACATGCCTGAGCTATAAGCTGAGCATTTAAAAATATGTGGTAATTTGGAAGCAGCTGCAGGAATGAGAAAATTACAAAATCTCTTACCTGTTAAATATTTTTTATATTTATTATTTTTCTTATTTTACATATTGATCTCAGTTCCTCCTCCTTCCCTCCCTCCTTCCCTCCCTCCCTCCCCCCCCTCCCTCCCTCCCTCCCTCCCTCCCTCCCTCTCTCCCTTCCTTCCTCCTTCCTTTGCTTCCTCCCTCCATCCTGCTTTCCCCTGTGACATGCACCCTGGCCATCCTCCTCTCTCATCCCCCCACCTCCATTCCACTTGTAGGGCTATGCTATCCTGGTTGGGTCATGTAAATCTGTCAAGTCATTTGAAGTAGGGACTAGGACTTCTCTCCTGTCTCTAGGTTAAGGGGGTATCCCTCCATGGGGGATGTGTCTGCAAGGTCCTTTTGTGCACTAGGAATAGATCCTGTTTCTACTGTCTGAGGTCCCTCCAGACTGCTTAGTCCTTCAAGCTGAGACCCATAGTCAGGGGGTTTGAGTCAGTCCCATGCTGGATTCCCAGCTATCAGTCTTGGGGAGGCATTAGCTCCTCCTTGTTCAGGTCAGATGTCTTTGTGTGTTTCTGCAACCTGGTCTTGTCCGCTCTCTCTGTATCTGGATTCTAGTTCGACTCAGTGTTTGGTTATGTGTGTTTGCTTCTGTTTCCTACAGGTACTAGATAAGGGCTCCATGATAGTGGATTAATTTAGTTGATGATCTCACTTTCAGGGAAGGACATTTATGGTAGACTTTCCACGGTTGCTGGAATTGTTAGTTGGAGTCAGTCTTGTAGGTCTCTAGACCTTTCTTTAGGTTCAGTTTTCTCTTCAAACCAATAATGGCTCCCTCTTTTATGTCCCTCCCCCCTCACTATGACACAATCTATCTAGTCACACGTGCTTTCCTCTCCTCTCCCTCTCTTTCTCCTAGTTCTCTCTACATTCACTGCTCCCCCCATTTCCTATGTGCTCTGGGGGACTTGTCCCTTCCCCCTTTTGTGAGGGACCATATATGAATCTCTTAGAATACACCTTGTATCCCAGTTCATCTGGAGGTGTGTATTATAGACTGGCGATCCTTTGCTCTATGTCTAAAATCCATATATGAGCGAGTAAATACCCTGTTCCTCTTTTTGTGACTGGGTTACCTCCCTCATTCAGGATGGTTTCTTCAAGTTCCATCCACTTGCCTGTGAATTTCAAGATTCCATTATTTTTTTCTGCAGAGTAGTATTCCATTGTGTAGATGTGCCACATCTTCTTTATCCATTCTTCAGTTGAGGTGCAACTAGGTTCTTGCTATTACAAATAATGCTGCTATGAACATAGTTGAACACATGTCTTTGTTGCATGGGTGTGGGTCATTTGGGTATATACCTAAGAGTGGAATTGCTGGTCCTGTGGTAAGCTAATTCCCATTTGACTGAGGAACCGCCATACTGATCTACAAAATGGTTGTACCAGTTTTCACTCCCACCAGCAGTGAAGGAGTGTTCCCCTTTCTCCACATCCTCTCCAATATAAGTTGTCATTGGTGTTTCTTATTTTAGCCATTCTGGCAGGAGTAAGATGGTATCTCAAAGTTGTTTTCATTTGCATTTCCCTGATAGCTAAGGATGATTAACACTTTCTTAAGTGTCTTTCAGCCTCTTTGATTTCTTCTATTGAGAATTGTTTCTTCAATTCTGTGCCCCATTTTTTAATAGGGCTATTTGGTGTTTTGTTGATTAGTTTGTTGAGTTCTATGTATATTTTGGAGATCCACCCTTTGTCAGATGTAGGATTGGTAAAAACTTTTTTCCCAGTCTGTGGCCTGCTGTTTGGTCTTGTCAACTGTGTCCTTTGCCTTACAGAAGCTTCTAAGTTTGAGAAGGTCCCACTTTTAATTATTGATGGAGTTATGTTCAGGAAGCGGTCTCTTATACCAGTTTATTCAAGGGTACCTCCTACTTTCTCTTCTAAGAAGTTCAATGTGGCTGGATTTATGTTGAGGTCTTTGATCCATTTGGACTTGAGTTTTGTGAAAGGCAATAGACATGGGTCTATCTACAGTCTTCTACACACCATCATCCAATTGTGCCAGCACCATTTGTTGAAGATGCTTTCCTCCCCCCATTGTATTATTTTAGCTGTTTTGTCGAAAATCAGGTGTTCATAGGTGTGTGGGTTAATATCAGGATTTTCAATTCAATTCCATTGGTCTACCTGTCTATTTTTGTGTCAATACCAGGCTGTTTCCAGGACTATAACTCTGCAGTAGAACTTAAAGTCAGGGATGGTGATGCCTCCTGAAGTTCTTTTATTGTACAGGGTTGTTTTGGCTATCCTGTGTCTTTTCTTTTCCCATATAAAGTTGATTATTATCTTTTCAATATCACTGAAGAATTGTGCTGGGATTTTAATGGGGATTGCATTGAATCTGTAGATTGCTTTTGGCAAGATTGCCATTTTTACTATATTTGTTCTTCCAATCCAAAAGCATGGGAGATCTTTCCATTTTCTGGTATCTTCTTTAATTTCTTTCTTATTGTATTTATGTAAACCATAAAGTTCTTATTGTATAGGTTTTTCACATGTTTGGTAAACGTTACCACGAGATATTTTATGTTGTTTGTGGCTATTGTAAAGACGGATCTTTCTCTGATTTCTTTCTCAGCCTCTTTGTTGTCTGAATAAAGCAGGGCTTCTGATTTTTTTTTTTTGAGTTTTTTTTTGGTGATTGTTTCTTTTTATCCATTCAGCCATTCCTGATACAGGTCTCTGTGCGGGCCCATATAACTTTCTTGGTCTCTCTCTCTCTCTCTCTCTCTCTCTCTCTCTCTCTCTCTCTCTGTCTCTCTCTCTCTCTCCCTGCCTCCCTCCTTCTGTCTCTCTTTCTCCCTTCCTCCCTCCCTCCTTCTCTTCCTCTCTTCTTTCCCTTTTCTCCCTCCCTCCCTAATGTTGTCAGAAGTGGAACTGAGAACTTTCACTTAAAACTAATAAAAGCTTAAAAAATGTTTTAGGAACAAAGGAACAGAGACTAGCAAGACCTCTTGGTAGCAGCGTTTTCTCCATTGGATTTGTTTTGTGATAGACAGAGATTTACGTGGCTCCTTTAAGGGAGGCTTCCAAAATTAGCATAAGCGGCAAAAAACCACCTTGCTTTTAAAGAGCTCTGTTAACAATTCATTGGTGTGTATGAGAGCTGCAATGGAGGTTTACACTGTGTTTTAAAAATATGTAGGCTTGGGAGAGAAAGAGAAAAGAAATAAAATGGTTTTAAAAAGACAGAGGGTGGCTGGGTGTGGTGGCACACGCCATTAATCCTAGCACTTGGGAGGCAGAGGCAAACAGATCTCTGTGATTTCAAAGTAAACCTGGTATGCAGTGAATTCCAGGACAGATAAAAGTTAGACAGAGAAACCCTGTCTCAAAATACGTAAAAATAGAAGTAGATGAAATAGAGTAATAAAAAAGCCACCTAAAGATGGAAAGCACAGAGAAATTTTGGATACTATACGCGATTTTGTTGTCTTTAAATTACTTGATTGCTGAGAAAATAACAACTACTGATAAAAGAAATGCTGCTGTATTAATTCAATTCATACATTTTAAAAATGCTTTGACTCCAAAATTTAAGTTTAAGGACAAGTTACTGGGGAAAAAGATTTCTATTTTTGTTTCCACAGAAAATGAAAAGCTGTGGATTTCTTTCAGATTAATGTGGTTTGATCAAGCAAGACCCCCTGAAGCAATGTCAATGGGACATTGCAACCTTACAGAATACTACAGCCAGGATTTCTGGGTCTTCTTTGGACCCCCATGAGAGCACCCTCTACCAGCAGGAAGTAGTTTGGAAAGAACAACGCCCAAATTCCCAAAAATTGTTTATAAATGTTTGTTTTCATTTAAATGGGCTTGGTTATAAATTGCTATAACCACAAGCAATCTTTTTAAAGGTAGAAAGGGAATTATGGTATAGATATTAATACTTTGCTTTGGAATGGACTTTCTTTTATTGATACAATTTAAAGTCAATTTTGTGATATGTATATTTCTCCTCTTGTTTAGGTATTGTGTTTATATAGCTCATTTAGAAATGTAATGTGTAATTTAGTACAGATTATAGAGAGTTACCTATGATAGTTAAAACTTGGAGTTAAGTTATTTAGGATTTCTAGATATGCAGAGATGTATTTGAGATAAATAGGCATTCTTCAAACCTTTCAAAGACCTACAGAATATGGTATTTAAAATGGTTTAATATGGCATTTAAAAGACCTACAGAATATGGCATTTAAAATGTTTTTTCTTCACAGTGAGGCACAACTGCTCCTGGTAACACCATGTGCATCAGAAAAAAAGATGGACATTGAAGAAACACATTATGGAGTTTGCTTCTAATATGGCAAGACTGGCCATTTTGACAAGGTACTGCTCTTCTGGACTGTTTGTCTTTATGTTGTAGAAACTGGACATGCAGGACCCACAAAAAGGTGACTGCTGATGCAAGATGGACATTGCTACAGGATTCCTGCTTCATGGAAGAGGCTGCCTGCCAGACAGTCTACAGGCCACAGAGAAAAGTGACTGACAAACTGCCAATACAGGTGGACAGTTTAAAGTTTCCTGCCTTGTTGAGGAGTCTGGACACACATTATGGCCTGTGGGCTGAAGATGGAACTTTACAGAAGAACTTCGGGTGACTGACCAGGCAATGAGTTGTCTCTGTCATTTCTAGAGTTTATATATTATCCTTCTGTGGTCTTTGAAGGAGTTGAAGACAGATAGTTATGGTCATAGTTTTCCTTAGTTAGGATTAAAGATAAGTTACATATAGGACTTTAGACTCACAAAGATAGGATGGATGATATTTTCTTTAAGTCTTACAAAATATTAATGGACTAAATATTGTTAACTGTGATTCTTATTTGATAACTGTTGTATGATACATTTTGCTATGTCAAGGTTAAAACCTTTTTATTTTAGACAGAAAAGAGGAGATGATGGGAGATGTTATTCTGTAAATATGTTTCTCATACTGGTTTATTAATAAAGCACCGTGGCCAATAGGAAACAAGATAGGCGGGGCTAGGAGACAAGGAGGAAAGAGGAAGTGGTTAGGAGGAGTCAAGATGGAGACCTGGGAGAAAGAAGATTCCGGCGGCGCCTCCTGGATAAGATGACCATGTGGAAATAGTTAGATAAGTAGAAATAGGTTAATAATTAAGACAGAGCTAGCCCATAAACAATAATGGTAAATGGCCAAAAGGATTGTATCAAATACAGAGTCTCTGAGTGTTATTTGGGCCTGGTGCAGCTGTGGGCAGACTGGGGGCAGGCGGGATGGCGGGCCGACGGGAAAAACCTTCCCGTAACACTCTGTCTCTCTCTCTTTCTCCCTTCCTCCCTCCCTCCTTCTCTTCCTCCCTTCTTTCCCTTTTCTCCCTCCCTCTCTTTCTTTTTGTGCTCATTAATGTGGGTATTAATAAGTGAGAATTTGTTTTCTGCCAATATGATTGAGGCAGATATTTAGAAGGAATCACCTTTAAATCATGTTCTATGATGACACAACTCTCGGTCGAGCTGTCTGCAGTGGATGGCTGCTTCTGAACTTACCCTCTGCTTCTCTGCTATGTCTGACCATCATCCTTTGCTTTTACCAAGGCTGAGTTCTCTGCCACCACAGTCCTTCCCTGTCCCATTCATATTCTCCTCTCTCGCTTGAACCCAGAGCTAGGACCTTTCTGATCTAACCCCTTAGTTCCTCTGAGGTTGATATGCCCTGTCAGATTCTCAACTTTTCTGAAAGCCCATATTCCCTACCATTTCCCTCATATCTTTGCTACATTTACTTACATGTCAATCAATTCTCCTTAAACTTTTGCATCTTAAAAACAAATATTTTCATATCATCTCCCCATGTTTTAAATTTTTTTCTTGATAGATAAAAGGAGATATAGTTATGTTAAATGCATTAGGCATCCTTGACATGGAGGCTGACTCCTGCCTGAATTAAGCAAAAATGAAGAGCTAGCAGACAAGTTTCTTTGGCCACAATTCTTGAACAGTGTCTTTGATGTACCCAAAGACTTTACTGAAATCCAGCTCCTGGATGAAACAAAAATTCTCATGTTGACTAAGTACTCCAGGATGTTTGATGCTGACTTAAGATCTGCATAATACCAGCTCAGTGGAGAACAGGGGCCTTCTGTGAAACTGTTTAACTCTCACTTTAGTCCAAAGAATCCATCCTCAAGGTGAGGATGGGCCTCATGTAGGTCCAGATGCACCCCATGGGTCACACTTTAGGAAACACTAATGTAGATCTTGATTGCCCTCTGCTTCCTCTTTGTTTTCCTGACTTATTTCTAGATATCCATGTTAAATGTTCTAAATTATCATCTAGAGAGAAAGTGAGAGGCTTAAAGGGAAAATATTTTTCATAGAGTGAAAATGCTTCTCGAAAATATAACCTTTTTCTTCTGGACATGGGGCTAAGCAAAAAATGAAGACCGGATGAAGTATTATTTTCTATTATTGGCAGCCTCCAGTGTTCCAAATCCCCCAGTATCTGAAAAATGTAGTTTAAATGACGTAAAAATGTTCTCCTCAGCTGGTAGCTTGAGATTTATCTCACACTGATTTTTACAGCTAAATTATAAAGCTCTAACAATAGGGCTTTAATAACAGAAGCACAGACAGCTCGAAGCAGAGGCACTTTGAATAGCCATCGTTGTGACTGTGATCTTGCTGAGAAGGCCCAATCAGTTGGAATCGAAAGTCACAGAGGAACCATGATCAGGGAGATATTAGGCCCAGCTTCTTTGTAAGAAATCCTTCATTTATGCAGCTTTTCCCCCCAACAGGACAGAGTCCTGAAACTCCCAAATATCAAAAGGGTTCAGTATCTTATAGCAGAGGTATTTAAAGAAAATTGGCCCTTGAATCACTGTGCTCCCGTCAGATGTTCTTATTCAGCTCATATAATGCTTTAGTTGAAGCTATTTTTAAAGACTTTTTTAAAAAGATAACTTTGTGTGTCATCATCAAGTAGCTCTCTCTCTCTCTCTCTCTCTCTCTCTCTCTCTCTCTCTCTCGTGTGTGTGTGTGTGTGTGTGTGTGTGTGTGTGTGTGTGTGTGTAAGCCAAGATGGCCTAGAACTCATTGTATAGCCAATTTACCTTGAAATAATGTCCATCCTCCTGTCTCAGCCTCCTGAGTGCTGGGAATTTTGATCTGGTCATTTTACCTGGCTTGTATATTCCTTTAAGATATAATAATTTAAATTAAACTCAGACTGGTCTTCATTGTGAGATGCACAGCCAAGTTTCTCATCTTACTTAGTGACTCTTATGCATAGGAAATTAGGGACAAAGATCTAGAGCGCTGAGCTGTGCAATTTCTCTATGTAAACATAGGTTCCTGGAGAATTGGACAACACTGCAAAATGCTGAGCAATGAACACAGCTGAGTAATAGAGGTAACAGTTGAGGCTAGTGACACTATTCAGCAAGGAAGAGACTGCCTCTTCTAGCCTGATCCTTCCCCTGGGAAAACCTGACTACATTTTCTAAACATAGTCCCTATTCTGAGGCAAAAACTAGACTGGAATCTTGCATACACGATACCTAAATGGAGGCAAGGAAAATGATGCATCTTCTAGGTATGGTTCCCCCTCTTTGACAAGAAGCAGACTGCATCATCCAGGCATGATCCTTAATCTTGGGTAAAGAGTAGACGATGTCATCTGATGTGGTTCAATGTTTGAAGCAAAGCTCATACCCCAGCTTACAAACATGGCCTTTACAGCATCTTCCAGGCACTTGCCTCTCCTCTTTACTGTATAGTGGTCCACATCCTTGACCCTTAGTGTAGTATTCAGAGAACTTTCTGTAGAGCTAAAGAAGCCTAACAGGTAAGTGATATGTACCACATTAATAAAACTACCCAGTAATCCAGTGATTCCAGAATTGTCTGAATCAGGAGGACTCGCTAGCTGTTTTTGATTTTTTAAAACTACCTACAAGTCTCCATTCACATCCTTGGACAGCTCTGAAGTTTAAACTCCCAACTATGCCTCTGAAGGAGGTGGCCAGGGCCTGGAAGAGGAGAATGGAGTAGATCACATTGTGGTGTGTAGGCAACAGCTTGTCCAAGAGAAATCCCATGGGGGGCATGTGTCTTTCAAGAAGGGCTTTGAAACGCTCTGACATTTCTTTCCTCTTTTTTGTTTATTTTTTTTAAGAGACAGGTTTTGTGCAGTGCTGGAATCAGACCTATGACACTGCATACTAGTTAAGTGCTCTTCTATTTAAGCTACATCCTCACAGCCCTTTCTTTTGCTTGTTTGCTGTACTGGAATTAATTCAAGGATCTTGCATTTCCTAAGGAACGACTCTATCACTGAGCTATATTCCAATATTCTTAAGTTTTTTTCTTTTGAGAAAAGGTCTTTCTAAGTTACCGAAGTTGGCTATGACTGTTCTCTATAGGTCAGGTAAGCCTTGAACTTGTGATCCCTTGCCTCAGCCTCCTAGTGGCTGAGAATACAAGCTCATGTTATCAGACCTGGCTTCAGTTTTTTCTTCATAATTTAATGCTTTAATTATTTGGATAATGAATGATTCTAAGCTACTTTTAACACAGGATGGCTTATGATAATGTCCAAGGAAGTTTTGAGAAACTGAGGTTTACACTGTAGGAAAAATCTATAATTTATCTGTTTCTTTCCTGGAAAGTCTTTCATGAAGGAAAATTTCAGAGTTGGCTTTAAGAACTTTGAGATCCTCAAAGGGAGACAAACTGTATTTGAGAAATTTCCACCCTCTGAAATTGATTTCATTACTGAAGAAACCACTGAAAGAAAGGAGTCCAGGACATGGGTTATATTTTCTGCAAAGGCTTTCAAAAGGCATTTGATAAAGTATCAGAGAGATGCCTCACATGAAAGTGAGGATTTAAGAATTACAGAAAAAAAGAAGGCACTTGAAAATTAGGTAGAGAGGAGAGCCAGGAGCATGATTAGTTAGCCTGACAAACAGTTGAAAATAGGGCCCAGCATGGTTGCTTTAGAGAACTTCTGTCCCCATAAGCAGTGGCTGCAGGCTCTGCCCTCTCTAGTAAGTCAGGGAAGGAGACAACCCTTTTTCTCATAAGCAAGGTTTTTTATTTATCTGAAATCCACTGGCATGCTGGTGTCATGGAGATTGGAGGGTTCTCTATGGCATAGATGCAGAGCTCCCCAGCATTCAACCAGTTACAGTTTGTCTTGGCAGCTTTGGGGACTTGGCCAAGGGTCTGTTGACTTCTTCAATTTGTAGTGACAGAAGGGCAGGCGTAATTACTGATCAGTGTTCTGTCTGTCTAGGAATATTTAGCCCTTAGAGCTGGGCATCTTCTTAAGTGCATATCTGCACAGGGTTTGTTGTTCTAAGAACTTAAAGTATGAGCAGGTTTTAGGTAGGACAGGTCTGTATTGCCTCTGGGTCAGCTCCAGTGGCAGGGCTATGACCTTGCCTAGAGTTTGGCTTATTACATCATCATTATAAACTTTAAAATTGCTTAGTAATCTATGAATGAAGGGTGATTTAGTTTCTATGATCAAATCAGATAGTGTTATGAACTCCAAATGGAAATTCCATGGAAACAAATATACAATAGGAAAATATATTATTGCCTCCTATTGTTACATTCATTGTCAGAAGTTGAAGAAACCACTAGAAGTGAATATTACTTTGAATATAAAAAGTGGGCCATTGGAAAGTTACAGTTCTATTATTTTTAATAATATATTTGTGTTGTACAAAAATGGGTTTTCTCATGGTCCTTTCTTTCTTTCTCTTTTCTACCTTTGTAGACTCTTTACTAGGGAGTTTATGGCCCCAGACATGGGTTCTTGGCCTGGTACACAGAACCCTGCATTAGCTTCTGTGTCTGTGGACAGCAGCTGGCTACCCCAATGACATTCACTGTGGTGGTTTAAAAGAGAATGTCCCCCCAAAAGAATGACACTATTAGGAGGTGTGGCCATGTTGAAGTAAGTATGACCCAGTTGGAGGAATCTGTCACCATGGGCGCAGGATTTGAGGTCTCTATTGGTCAAGCTTCAGGCAGTGTGACAGACAGTTGACTTCCTGTTGCCTGCAAGGTGAAAGATAATGGGTTATTTTTCCAGCATCATGTCTGCCTGCATACTGCCATACTCCCCACCATGATGATAATAGACTAAGCTCCTGAAATTGTAAGTGTGTCACTTGAATTAAATGTTTTTTTTTCTTTTTTCTTTTTTCTTTTTTTTTGTAAGAGTTGTCATGGTCATGGTATCTCTTCACAGCAATAGAAACCCTAACTAAGACAGAAGTTGGTACCAGGTACTGAGGTATTGTTGTCATAGCCCTGGCCATTCATTTGTTTGGAATAATATGGACTTTGGCAATGTGGATTAAAAAAGCAGTTGAATGTTTTAAATGTTGTTTAATGGGCTGTACTAGTATGAGCATGAAAGACATTGGTGCTGAGTGTGATTTGATGTAGTATGGGTGATCACTTAAGAAGTTCCACAAAAGAATTTGAGAGATCATTGCCTAGAGAGCCATTCTTGTGATATTTTGGTCAAGAAAGTGGCTGCTTTTTGCTCTTATCCAAAGAGTTTGCCTGAGGGTAAACTCAAGAGTTTTGGATTAATTTAGTAGGCAGAGGAAATCTCAAAACAGCTTAGCATAGACTCTGTTTTGTGGTTACCAGTGTTAACTATAATGAAGGGAGCCAACTGAGCAAATTAAACTACAAAATGTAAATTTTGAGAAGAAAACAAGTACTAGGAAGTGGAATGGAAATAAATCATATGTTCAAAAAGATAAACAGAGTAGAAATTGGAATAAAGGGAATGGTGACCTCAGGGCAAGATCCCACTCAGCTAGGTTTCCAACTTGTGAAAATAAATTAAGAAAAGTTTAGAGCTGGGTGTGGTGGTGCATGCTTTTAATCTGAGCACTGAGAAGGCAAAGACTGGTGGATCTCTGAGTACCAGGCCAGTCTGACCTGTAGAGTGCCGCCCTGCCGCCATCTTGTTGTTTACTAGTTTGCTGCTGCCATTTGGTGATTCTGCCTCTGCCTTGCTCAGCACTGTTTCACGTGCCTTGCTCAGCGCTGTTTCACATGCCCTCTCGAGTGGCAAGATCCAGCCTTGGCCTATCATGTACTGACCTGTTTGCTCAGGAGAGGCCTGGACCAATCAGACACGGATGTGTCATGGCTTTTGTTCTGCACTGTTTATAAGCAGTGCACACCTGGGGTCTGGGTCCTTCTGCTTCAACTCTTCAAAGAAATGTGCTCCAATAAAGCATGTACTGAGAAAAATCCTGTTGTGGTTGTCTTTTCTGCTGGCGGACAAGGTGCGCCACACTGACCTGCAGAACACATTTCAGGACAGCCAAGCTTGGGGAGTTGAGGATAGAAACCTGAAGATGTAATTGAATGAGGGAGATATGTTTCTGTCTCAGTAAGTAGCAGAACTTGGCAGTTTTGGCCACATGTTTCTGGCTTTAGATTTAAGGATAGAAGAAACAGGTTGTGGAATTTGCCCAAAGAAAACCATAGAGATCAGACAATGTCTGGAGTGTTCCTGAATGGAGTCCTACAGAGGCCATTTCATGAAGCTGTGAAGTTGAAGCCTGGATTACCTCAGAGAACCCAAGATGTTATATATGCCAGAGTAGTGGGATACGTGCTGGGGAAAAGTGCTAACAGGGAGTGGAACCACCCCTTCTCTTGGGCTGTTAACAGTCAACAAAGCTGAACAGAGTTGGGTATCTGAAAAGCATTTCAACATCAGACATGAAGATGCAGAGTTTGGAGTTTGCCTAGCTGGTTTCATTATTGCTTTGGTCCAGTATTTTCTCACTATACCCCCTTCCCTATATTTTGTAATGGTAGTGTATATCTGGTACCATTATATGTCAGAAGTATGTGATCTCTTTTATTATTTTGATTTTATAGGGGATTACAGTTAAGAGATTGCATGAATCTCAGAAGAGACTTTGGACTTTTTAACACTGTTGAGACTTTTATAGACTATGGAAATTTTGAAGTTGGAGTAAATGAATTTTGTGTTATGTTGTTGTTGTAAGCTAATGGGGGACAGTGAATGGAAAGTGGTAGTTTGAATGTAATTGGCCATAATAATCTCATAGAGAGTGGCTCTGTTAGGAGGTGTGGCTTTGTTTGAGTGTGTAAGGACTTGTTGGAAGATGTGTGTCACTATGGAGGCAGGCTATTAGTTAACTTCCCATTGACTGCAGGATGTAGGACTTTCAGCTATTTCTCCAGCACCATGTCTTGCTGCCTGCTGCCATATTCCCTGCAATAATGAATTGAACCTCTCAAACTACAAGTTATTTCCTTCAATGAAATGCTTACCTTATAAGAATTGCCATGATTATCATATCAATAGAAACCTCAACTAAAACATTCATGCTACTATTGCACACAGGGTGTATCTTGTCAGATTAGTCACTATTACAGGTTTTAGGGTTCACGACTGGGTAAGACTGTTGATTTTTCTGTGCAAGTAGATCACATTACATATTCAGGTACTATGCATTTTCATACATGTTTAGAATGTACTTTATCTGTATATACCTTTTCATCTCTCTCTCTCTCTCTCTCTCTCTCTCTCTCTCTCTCTCTCTCCAAAACATTTCCTTTTTATTTACATGTACTCTTAGTCCTTCTTCCATACATTCTTGTATGGTCTCAGTGTCCTTCCTGTATAATAGACCTCGGCCACCAGCATGGCCCCATTACTTCTTTCCATGGGGAAAAAAATCACACAACAAGGGGTATGTAGTATATGAGCTAAGATGATACAAGCAGGCATGGAAATAGATCTCCTCCTAGTCCTTCAGCTTACACACATTCACTTCACGGTAGTGCCAAAGCAATATGCATTTGGGAAGAATCTCACTTGGAATTTTTTCTGAGTGAGTCATACACAAAGCTATATTCTCACAATGCTGGGCAGTTGCAGTTAGCTATAGCTAACAGTCAGTTACACGAGTTAGCTAACTAAAACCCTACAGAGAAATTTGTTGGTGAGCTACTACATTGGGTTGGTTAGCTATGTAAAATGCATTCAAATTACAATGTTCCCAATTGGTTATAGGCTTACCAGGCTGTAAAACCTCTGCAAGTTGAGGAGTACATGTTCTTCAATTGCTGTTAGGGTACCTGTATTCCACATATTTGCTTTGGGTGTCACTACCTGGTGATGGAAACTACCAAGACCCAGGCACTACTAAGCACAGATATAGCTTCTTCACACAGTGGGATCCCTTCATCAGAATATATCATGACTCCTTCAGTCTTCTCCCATACATGCTTCCAGGGAGAACTCCTGGTTCTTCTTATAATTTGCAGGTGGCTTTTCCTGTCATGCAATCAAGGCATTTTCCCCAGTGCCTGTGAACCCTACAGGTGCATAACTGAGGCTCAAGCCTGATGGGAGATGTTATTCTGTATATATGTTTCTCATACTGGTTAATAAAGCACTGTGGCCAATAGAAAACTAGATAGGCAGGGCTAGGAGACTAGGAGGAGGAAGAGGAAGTAGTAGGTAGGAGTCGAGATGTAGCCCGGGGAAGGAGCAGGACGCCTGCCGCGAGGCTCCCCGATAAGATGACCACGTGGAAATACTTAGATAAGTAGAAATGGGTTAATAATTAAGGCAGAGCTAGCCCATAAACAGTAATGGTAATTGGCCAACAGGATTATATCAAATACAGAGTCTCTGAGTGTTATTTGGGGCTGACACGGCAGAGGGCCCAGAGGGCCCACGTGGCGACAGGACCGGGAGGCCGGCGGGGAGACCTACTGTAACACAAGCCGGTTGCATCTTTAGCTCTATTTCAAATTCTCAGTAAAGCTTCACACTCAGGAAGTTAATGAAGAGAAAAATATACTGCCATTAGAGCAGTGTCTCTGCTGCTTTTAACCAATCAAGAGGAGACATTAACTAGTACAATTTTATTATGCTAAAGATGCGACTTAGCCAAGAGAAAAATGAAGGAAGGGTGAATGTTATCCAAGTACATTGTGTGAATGTATTAAATTGTTCTAAGAAAACCTATTATTCTACACAATTAATATACACTAATAGAAACTAAAAATCCACTTAGTTTTTGTGTGCATTATGGGTTAAAACAGCATTGTTAAGGATGAACTCTTATATGGACTCAACTATGTGGTAATAATGTCATAAGGATAATCTTTTTTATGGGGGGGTAAAAACTGAAAGATCAGAGATGTTTTTATTATTTTTTCTTACTTTACATATCAACCCTATTTCCCTCTACCTTCCATTCTCCCCTGCCCCACACTCTTCCTTATATCCCATTCACCACCCACTTTACAGGGAGGGTGAGGCCTTCTAGGAGGGACCATCAAAATCTGTCAAGTCATTTGGAGTAGGGCCTAGGCCCTCCCCCCTGTCTCAAGGTTAAGGGAATATGCGTCCATGGGGAATGTGCTCCCAAAATCCCATAAGGATAATCTTATGTATTCCCTTTTTTTGTAGAATGGACAGGAATTCTATATGTACTTAGTAAACTGATGAGTTTTCTATGTTGGTTACCACACAGGTTAAAAATCAAATTCTGTTAACAGTGTCCTTGTTCCTAAACAGTAGCCTTTGACAGAAGGCATGGCTGTTCCCCTTCTGGGCTTACATAAGCTTAAAGAATGAGTAAGAAATGCACATTTATTTTGATAAATTTATATATGCAGCTGTAATAAAAAGTAATACTTGAGTAGTAATGACTGACCATGGCTGAAGATAGGCAAAGTGAATTAGTGAAAAGATAGGCAAAGTGAATTAGTGAATTCCAAGTTTGCTAAGAGAATTTATCTCAAAAAATAAGGCAGAGAGTGACCTAAGAAGATACCAGGCATTGACATGTGGACTTACTCACTGTTCATGTATGCACACACATGAGCACAATACACTTACACAATATACCTGAACATTTGCAGAAGTTAGGAGGACTTGTCTAATATACTTTGGATATCAGAATGCATAGCCTACATGATGGTGGTGAAGTCATTGAATCATTGATGACAGACAGGCAGAGAACCTTGGCTACTGAGTCCTTTCCTATGAGCTTCACGTGTTCACTCTTTTAACACTCATAGAAATCCTGCAGGTGGTTCCACCTGAGTATGAACTATCAATACATATCATACTTTAAAAGCACAACTCTTATTTAGGATACCTCACTGTTTCTGATTTTCTGGTGCTACACAGATGAAACATTGTTTTTATTTTTTATTTTTTTGCTTTGGTGATCCTGAGTTTCTAGGTTCCTCCTGAACTCTCTCTCTCTCTCTCTCTCTCTCTCTCTCTCTCTCTCTCTCTCTCTCTCTCTCTCTTTTTCTGGTTACTCTTTCTCCTTTCAGCTTACAACTAAGAGTAAGGATGTCATCACTGGCTTTCTCAAAACCATCTTCAGGGATGATGATGTCGCTCAGTTGGCACAGTGCTTGTCTAGCATTTTTGAAGCCCTAGGTCTGATCTCTAGTGCCAAGTAAAACAGAAATAAATCAGATTTGAAGTATTATTCATTCTCATAATCATAGCAGTCTAAAGGTAGAGGCAAGTGGATCAGAAGATCAAGATCATCTTTGTCTACATGCAGTGAATTTAAAGGCAGTCTAAGGAACATGGGATCCTGTCTCAAATAGCAACCAAAAACAGGTCTTCACATTTTCTGATATTCAACATACCCAAAGGATTCACTTAAAACCTACACGTGTGTGTGTTCTAGTTACATATTTGGCAACTTGACACAAAGTAGAATATCTGGGAAGAGGGAAACTCATTTGAGAAATGCCCCCATCAGACTGGCCTATAGGCAAGTCTGTAAGGCATTTTTTTTTTTTCAGATTAGTGATTGAAATAAAAAGTCCCAGCCCACTATGGGAGGTGTCAATCTTGGACAGGTAATTCTATGGAATATAAGAAAGCAGGCTGAGCAAGTCATGGGGAGTAAGCCAGTAATAAGTGATTTACCATAGTCTTTGCTTTAATTCCTACCTTCAGATTCCTTCTTTGAGTTCCTGATCTGACTTTCCTCCATGATGGACTATAACATGTAAACTGAGATAAATTCTTTTAAAGTATTTTTGGTCATGGTATTTTATCACAACAGTAGAATGCAAACTAAGACAAGATGACTTTTGGACCAGTCTTGAGCTCTGAAATCTGAGTTTTATATCTGAATCTTTAACACTGGAGTGATCATTTTGTACACAGTCTGCAATGACGTGTCATTTTCCTAGGAACTCATTGGGTTGTCCCTGTTCTTGACACTGACACCAAGATCTTCCCATTAAAAGACATTAAGTTCACCTCAGATTAGCACTTCTGTTCATTCTTCAATTTCGGAGAATTACCTCATTCTGCAATTTCTAGAATTTCACTTTTTCAATACAGTGTTCATTACAGTTTCTCCTCTGAAGCTCAACTTTGAGAATTTAGAGAACATTATACTTTACCTTCTGGCAATTTTATTTCTTTTTGAATTTGATATAATTCAGAAATAGGATTCAATCTTTATTTTATATGTATGAGATGTGGATGGGAACATGTGTATTTAGTTTCCTTAAAGCCTCAGTGTGTTAATCAATAGTCTTTCTTTAAAATTCTAAACAATGCCTTTTGACAGAAATATACTAGGAGGCATCAATGCTTCAAGGGAAATGATTTATTACCTTAATAATGACTGCACAATATGTGAAATGTTATTTATAGTGACTAATGAATGACACTCAGTAGGTCTAACTGATATTTAATGCTGTCTTACCAAGCCACAAACATAGGGATAAAGTCTTATTAGTTCATCAGATATTATTTAGAACACTATTATTTGTCTAAGGAATGTTTACTAGTCAGTATATATGGGTTCCAACTCCTTGTTCTGGAGTGTGGTACAGCCCAAGGTTACATGCAGAGCCCTGTGCATGCTAAGCCAGCACTCTCCCATTGAGACCTAAGATCAGACCTTACCCCTGACTTTAAGTCCACATTTGAAGGATCTTGGAGTTCTTGAGCTGCAAAGAGAAGAAATTTAAAATTAAGGTATTCTGAGTCAGCTGTCCACCAAAACCAAACTCAGAACACTGAACTTTCATCATAGAAAGGTGACAAAAGTTGTAGCTGGGTCCTTGATGAAGGTCCTTGCTCTGTCACCCACTTTTGATAAGAGTCAGGACCCTGAACAGCTTTCATTTTCACATGATAAACTTATATTTATTTATGTTTATTATTTTTCTTATTTTACATATTGATCCTGGTTACCTCTTCCTTCCTCCCTCTCATGCCACCTGACCCCTCTTCCATCCCATTTCTCCCCCACTCCACAGGGAGGGTCATGCCTTCCAAGAGGGATCATCAAAATCTGTCAACTCATTTGGAGTAGGGAGTAGGCCCTCCCTCCTGCCTCTAGGCTAGGGGAGTATTCCTCTATGGGGAATTTTCTCCCAAAGTCCTTTTGTGCACCAGGGATACATCCTGGTTTCACTGTCAGAGGTCCCTTAGACTGCCTAGGCCTTCTAACTGAGACCCATGTTTAGGGGATCTGAGTTAGTTCAATGCTTGTTTCCCAGCTATCAGTCTAGGGGTCCATGAGCTCCTCCTTGTTCAGGCCAGCTGTCTCTGTGGGTTTCTGTAGCCTGATCTTCATCCCTTTTCTTATCACCCCTCCTTCTCTGCAACTGGATTCTAGGAGTTTGTCTCAGTGTTCAGCTGTGGTTGTCTGCTTCTTTTTCCATCAGCTACTAGGTGAGGCCTCTATGATGGCATATGCGTTGGTTATCAATCTCATTATCAGGGAAGGTCATTTAAGGTAGCCTTTCCTCCTTTCCACTGTTGCTCAGTTTGTTAGTTGAGGTCATCCATGTAGGTCTCTGGACATTTCTCTAGAGTTAGGTTTTTCTTCAAACCTATAATGGCTCCCTCTATTATGAGCTCTCTCTCTCTCTCTCTCTCTCTCTCTCTCTCTCTCTCTCTCTCTCTCTCTCTCTCTCTCTCTCTCTCTGCTCTGTTTCCTGACTCAATCTTCCTAGTCCCACATGTTTTCCTCACCTCCCCTTCTCTTTCTCCTAACTCCCTCTTCAGTTACTGCCTTTGCCACTCCTAATATGCTCAAGAGATCTTCTCCCTTTCCCCTTCTGTGAGGGACCTTGTATGAATCTCTTAGGTTCCTCCTTGTATCCTAGTTTCTTTGGTGGTGTGATTTGAAGGTTGGTGATCTTTGCTTTATGTGTAAAATTCATATATGAATGAGTACATTCCATGTTACTGTTTTTGTGACTGGGTTATCTCACTTGGATGGTTTCTTCAAGTTCTATCCATTTGCTTGTGAATTTCAAGATTCCATTGTTTTTTTTTTCTTCTGAGTAGTATTCCATTGTGTAAATGTGCCACATCTTCTTTATCTATTCTTCAGTTGAGGGTATCTATGTTGCTTCCAGGTTCTTGCTGGAAAATAATGCTGCTATGAACATAGTTGAACAGATGTCTTTGTTGCATGAATGTGGATCATTTGGATATATGCATAAGAGTGGAATTGTCAGGTCCTCTTGAAGACTTGGTAGACTGGTTCCAATTTTCCTGAGAAACTGTCATACTGATCTCCAAAATAGCTAGACAAGTTTGCTTTTCCACAAGCAGTGGTGCAGTGTTCTCCTTTCTCCACATTCTTTTCAGCATAAGCTGCCATTGATGTTTCTGATTTTAGCCATTCTGGCAAGAGTAAGATGGTACCTCAGAGTTGTTTTGATTTGCGTTTCTCTGATGGTTAAGGATATTGAACACTTTCTTAAGTGTTTTTCAGCCATTTTGGAATTCTCTATTGAGAATTCTCTATTCAGTGATCTACTTTTTAATAGGGTTATTTGGTGTTTTGGTGATTAGTTTCTTGAGTTCTTTGTATATTTTGGAAATCAATTTTTTGTCAGATGTGGGGTTAGTGAAGATCTTTTCCAAGGCTGTGGCTGCCATTTGATCTTGTTGACTGTGTCCTTTGCCTTATAAAAGCTTCTCAGTTTGAGGAGGTCCAATTTATTAATTGTTAATCTTAGTGTCTGTGCTACTGGAGTTATGTTCAGGAAGTGGTTTCCTGTACCAATTTGTTCAAGGATACCTCCCATTTTTTCTGAGAGGTTCAGTGTGGCTGGATTTATATTGATGTCTTTGATCCAATTGGACTTAAGTTTTGTGCATGGCAATAGACATGGGACTATTTGCATTTTCAACTTTTAAATGAGTCTTCAAAACATGTTTATAATGTTTTCCTTCCTGTAGAAGATCTTCTATTTTATTATTGTGTAAGCAAAATTTGGAAACATGCATGCATGCATGCACAAACACATACATGCATACACAAACTCAAGCACACTTCTGTTTATTAATGAATATATACACAAGGAATCTTTCTGATTTCTCCTCTCCAAGGCTTCTCTTTTCTTGGACTCTGGTGAAGACTCTGGAGAGGAGAGAAAATGGGTGGTGCTCTGTTGGAAAGGCTTATCTTATCAGACACAATCACAAAACTATAAAATTAAGTTTGCCCCTGAGCTGAGATTCCCTCAGTGACCTGTGTTAGGCAGCCAGTGCCCACCGGAACACTTTTCTCAACAGTAGGAGGAAACTTATCTGATTGGTTTTCTCACAATTCTGTTCCAAAAGCAGAATTGATGTGCTTTACATATAAACCATGTTTTATTAGGGAGTTACATTTGGCTTTAGAGTATGCTTTCAATGGCTATCTTTGTCCACAGTGTGACTAGTTATAGTCCCAAATTCCACTCTGCTCTCTTGTTAGGTGAGGTGCGGGTATATCTTTAAGCCTCACTGTCCTTATTCATTAGTGTAGTCAATAAAATCTAGTATTTGCCTAACTCAGTGTCTGAAAAACCCAAAGTAGGGTAAATCCTAGAGAGGTAGAAACAACTGATGTTTGTACTAGGTTACCTAATGCAGCCTTCCACTGTCTTTGGCAGTACCGGTCTTTTTCTGCTTCTCAAAACCCTTCCTTCCTTGCCTCTTAAGGAAACATTGTTTTAGATGTGCATATGACCATGCGTGGCTTTTTAAATGAATGCTGGGGTCCCAAGCTTAGATCCCTATGCTTGTCCAATGAGTACTCTCACTGCATTACTCTTGAATCCTTCAAGAGTAATCTTTGCAAAGCAAAAGAAGGGCCATGTTTGCAGCCCCTTGCAAGGCTTGTGGGTTTAGCTGGAATCTAGGAGGATACTGGTTGCCACGGTATGCAACTTCTCAGACGACAGACCTAGGTTCTCTGGGCAGATTAGCATCTGAGATCATTGTGATGGGACAAATTAAAGACTCTGTAGCAGAAGATCCACTTTAACTTATTGACACGTGACTGAGAAGCAAATATGTCACTCCAGAGCAGAAACAATAGTGAGGTGAGCACAAATGAAAGCATCTCCTATTATTCGGCAGGTGTTGAAGGAAAGCTGATCTATGAATGGCAGCTCTTGGAACTTGGGTCCTGTTTCTTATGAGGAAGAGACTGCAGGCCAGGTGAGGCTAAAGTCACCAGTCTTAAGTCTTAAGTCTCGGGGAAGCTTAAGTCACCAGTGCTCTTCTGAGGTGCTTCCTTTTCTGTTTGTCTGGTTCATCTCTCTAGTTCCTTGCCCTGAAATGCTGGGGTGTGCTATGTGAATGTCATTCCAATCATAGTCATTTAGATGAACTACTTAAGATTGATGTCTAATTAGCATGCAGCTCATAGACAATTATGTATATCATCAAACATGTGTCAGGGAATCTTTGTTGCTCATTTTATCTGATTAAGACACTAACTGCTGCACTGTTAGTCACGTAGGCTGGTAGACTCGCTTTTTCTATTTTGTTGCCTCCTAGGATGGTGATTTTCACATTTACCTTCTTTGCTTATCCTTGATCAAATAGGGCTTTTCGTAGTTGAAAGTTCTGATCTCTCTTTCCTGGGTCCCTCTATAATGTTTCTGCTCCCCTTTGTCTTGGTCTATAATTTACCTATCCTAAGGCAATTGCACACAACTCTGAAGGCAGAATTAAGAAGCTCCCTCCCTTGCTCTCTTTCTCTTTTTTCCTCATCACCCCTCTCAGCTTTTCAGCATTATATGGGTCTTTGCTAGGTGCCAAGCTTTCACAATATGTCCTCTATCTGTCAGACCACCTTAATTGAGAGACTGAAAGCAAGATAGCAGAGCTGGATTACACGTTGACCAGGACTGTTTAGTTGTGACTCCCTCTTGCCTTCTCTTTAACCTCATTCTCAAGTTAGGACCCCAAAAGGTGGGCTGGGACTCACTGTATCTCTTTGTCTCACTTCCCAGTGTGACACATTGAATAAATCTTTTTTTGTTTTTTCAATATTAATTTGGTCCCTTTAGTTGGCTTTTGAGGACAGGTGTTAAATCTGGCTTGTTAGGGCAATTAAAGGTAAATGACCTGACTCTAACTCTAGTAACATCAGGTTCCATCATGGTATTAAAACAATACTTAAGTTTGGTTTTTCTCCACCCCTTTTCTCTCTCCTTTGTCCTTGTCCCCTTTTTCTGCTCAGTAGCCTCTTTACCATTTACATGTCACTTATAAGACAGGCATCTTAGGTGCAAGGGAAATGTTGGTTTATGTAGCACAGACTGTTCCCAATGCCTACACAAGTGTTTAAAATATTACAAAAAAGACCATTAAAAGATAGGTTACATCTGAGCTAGTTCAGACATTAAGTATATAAACTTCAGCATGACATGTGATCAAGCAGAAGTAATGATATATAATAAACTTGTAACACTTTACTCCAGGGTTACTTCGTTTCTACATAAGGTCTAGAACATGACTCTTTCCTATTCAGATTAGCCCAACATTTGACTGTGTCCCAAGCCTGTGTGTGTGTGTGTGTGTGTGTGTGTGTGTGTGTGTGTGTGTGTGTGTGTGGTTGTGCATGGGTGCCTATGTCTATGTGTGTATGGGAGAGTGTTTCAAGCTTTTGGATCCAAAGCTTTTCATAAGTAATTCAGTTTAAGAAGAAAGCTAATGCTTTCATGCTAATTGCAGGTCCATTCTTTGTGTGTAGCTGTTGAAAGGTCACTTTGCAAGCATTCATCAACCCTGAGAAAGGCTGTTGCTCCCTTCCAATCTATGGCATGCAGAATGCCAGTTCAGGAGCACTCAGTGTCTTTCTGTTTACTCAGCTGGTGCTTTCCTGTGATACTTCTGCCCTGCTGTGCCTCTGCTTTTAAAGTCAGGTTATGATACTTGGAAGGGTTACTTGAAAATTGGTAGCAGAGACCAATGTTTTTGCCTTCTTCTCAGGATATGACTTTGTATTCCAGTATACTGTAAATGATATCAGTGGCATCACAGAAAGTGCCTCAGGTCAGCCTAGTCTGGATTCTGTTTAAGCACATACCATGTTAGCTGCAGAGCCTGAGATATGTGCAGCAGTAATACTGGGATTGCTGATAGTTGTTTTATTCACCAATTCCCACAATTCCAGGGCTAAATGGGTCTCTGGAAGTCAGGGAGCTTCCTCAAAGCACAACAGGCCACTGACTAATTCATATTTTTGTGGGTGGCAGGTGGGGATTTTTATTTATTTTTTATAAGGAGATATTCTTTAATTTTTCTTAATTTTTGAAATTAAGATGTATTTATCTCATTCCGATTTTCTTTTTCTGTCTTCATCCCTACCCATGTACATACCCTCTTGCTTGCTCTCAAAGTCATGGCTTCTATTTATTTAGTCGTTACACACATACACACACACTTCTCAATACAACCTGTGGAGTCCATATAAAGTTACTTGTAAGTATATGATTCTGAGCTGATCACTTGTTATCAGATAATTAGATTTCATACCTTGTCAACAAAATTTCTTCACATAATGTTATAGATCATTATACCAGATCATAATGCATAGATGAGTGGCTGCCCTGTGCCTAGTCCGAAGTGTTGCATCTAAAATACAACCTCTTCACCTAAAGCTCAGGGGAGATGGTGGAAGAGTGTCAGAAAGACTGCAAAAGCCCATGGAACCGGACACTTGCTCTGAGATTTTTGTTTCCTAGAAATGTCAGAGAAACCACCCTTGTGACTTATGCATTATTAATGCATAAGAGAATGAATAAATGAGCTAGTAACTGTAGCAATAGTCTTCACTTATTTGAAGCTTGTATTTATTGGTTATACTCTGATATGTAAATGGTTCCAGATTCTAGGATGTTATAGTCTCCCTAGTTCATACACTGAAGTCCTAAAGCCTAGTACCTATGAATTTGAGCACATCTGGAGAAAGGAGTTTAAATGGCAATTAAGTTAAAATGTACCTGCCAGGGTAAGCAATATACTTGATGTTCTTTTTAGAGAGAGAGAGATTGGCATACACAGAGACCCAAGGAATGCAGTGTAGCCAAAAGAGGTCACAGGAAAAAAAATGACACTGCTACTTGCTCCCAGAACTATGAGAAAGTAAACAACTGCCATTTAAGTCATCCAGTATGTGATATTTGTCTGCAGAAGTCCCAGAAAACTAATCCATAATGTATGCTAAATGACTCACATGTATTAATGCATTAAATTCTTGCAGCAACTCCATGGTATGCAAATACATATCCAATTCTACAAAGAAATTGAGGATAGAAAAGTTAGTTATCTTGTTTAACATCATACATAACATATGTTCCAGAAGAGAACTGGAAAACAAACTATCTTCATTTAAGCCATGTTCTTTCAATGTTAACATACTATAGTATTTTCTATAAGATGAGATACCTATACACAGGTTCATAAAAATCATTAGCCATTACAATAATACAATATGCTGGATTAGAGAGTTGATGAAAACATACTTGAATTTAGTCTCACTTCTTTCTCTTTGCCCTTTTTCTTGTTTATTTATTTATTTATTTATTTATTTATTTATTTTACATATCGATCCCAGTTCCCGCTTCCTCCCTCCCTCCTTTCTTCCCTCCCTCTTTCCCTCTTTTCCACTCCCTCATGCCCCCTGACCACCCTCCCCTCCCATTCACCTCCCCCCACTCTACTTGTAGGGTGATGCCCTCCAGGAGAGGTCATCTAAATCTGTCAAGTCATTTGGAGTAGGGACTAGGCCTTCTCTCCTGTTTCTAGGTTAAGGGAGTATCCCTCCATGGGGAATGTGCCCCCAAAGTCCTTTTATGCACCAGGAATGCATCCTGGTTCCACTGTCTGAGGTCCCTTAGATTGCTCAGGCCTTCTAGCTATGGCCCATCTTCAGGGGGTATGAGTCAGTCCCATGCTGGATTCTCAGCTATCAGACTGGGGCCCATTAGCTCTTCCTTGCTCAGGTCTTCTGTCTCTATGTGCTTTTGCAGCCTGGTCTTGTCCTCCCTCTCTGCATCTGGATTCCATTCAGCTCAGTGTTTAGCTGTGGGTGTTTGCTTCTGTTTCCATCAGAAATGAGCAAAGTACTTAAAGAAACCACAGAAAGCCAAGAAAAAACAATTTAATAGTAGAATGAAACAGTTCAAAATTTGAAAACTGCAATAGAGACAATAAAGAAAACATAAACTGAAGGAATGCTGGAAATAGAAAAACTGGGCAAATGATCGGGAACTACAGACACAAGCATAACCAACAGAATACAAGAGATGGAAGAGTCAGGTAAACTAGATAAAGAGTTAGATAAACTAGATAAACTAGAGGAAATAGATTAATCAATCTAAGAAAATCTTAAATACAATAAATCCTTAACACAAACATCCAGGAAATGTGGGACACTGTGAAAAGGCCAAACCTAAGAATAATAGGCATAGAGGAAGGTGAGGAAGCCCATCTCAAAGGTGCGGAGAGCACATTCAACAAAATCATTGACAAAAACTTTCCCAATCTGAAGAAGGACATGCCCATAAAAGTACAAGAAGCATACTGAACACCAAATAGATTGGACCAAAGAAAAAAGACCCCTTGACACATAATAATCAAAACACCTAACAGAGAGAGTAAAGAAAGAATATTAAGATCAGCAAAGGAAAAAGGCCCGGTAGCATATAAAGGTAGACCCATAAAAGTTACACCTGACTTTTCCATGGAAACTTTCAAGGCCAGAAGGTCCTGGATAGATGTTCTACAAGTACTAAGATTCCACAGATGCCAGCCCAGGCTGCTATACCCAGCAAAACTCTCTTTGCCTTTTTAAAATACTAATGAGGCAGGCTAGGAAGATAGGTAAAATTCAGGAGGCATGGAAGAGAAAGAATCCATACTGTCTGATTCCTGTAGCCACAAACTTCTGTATGGTGGATCAAATCAAAATTGCCCACAGAGACTGGCCTTCTTTCTCTAAAGACACTGTGAATGGGACAAGAAAAACAATAGAATGCATTACATTTGCTTTGAACAAGAATATCAGTGACTTTTGATTTTGGGCATATTAATGCTCTTCTTTCATGCCTAAATATGAAAAGTATGCCCCTCAGGAAACACATTACAATTTTATGTACAAAGGAAAGTTTAAGATGAGGAAAGAAAGAAGGAAAGATGTAAAATAGCTTATAGTTGTGTTTTTTTTTTATTTTTAAAGTTTATTCAAACTTTAAATTTCACTTAAGCTTTTAAGATAAATCTAAATTATATCATCGGGACAAGGGTTACTTCAAAAATCACATAATCATCAGAGTAGCACTCATGAAAACTCTCAGATATTGGTCTTAATCTCATGAGAAGCATGTGCCCTTGTCCTGAAAGTGAATGGCTGTCCTTTTGTTGGAAGTCTCTCTGTTTCTCTCTGTTTCTCTCTGTTTCTCTCTCTCTCTCTCTCTCTCTCTCTCTCTCTCTCTCTCTCTCTCTCTCTCTCTCTCTCTCTCTCTCTCTCTGGATACTCTTGCCTAAATCTAAAGCATGCACAAACTCTTATCTCTACTAAGTAAACTCTGCTTATGGATTCACTCTAAAATTCTTCTGTGCTGCAGAGTCAATATTCTGTCCTCTTCTGAGTGGAAACCCCTAGGAGAGGCCCCAGTTCCAAGCCTTTTCTCATTTTCTCAGATGTGGCAGCATGTAAAAGGGAACACAGATGTGGACCCTGAAATGTCTGACAGATGTTCACATTATTAAAAGATGTTTTCTATTGAATCTTTGTAGAGAATTATTGATGTTAGACCAAAGAATATAAAGAAATTCAGGAAATCTACAGGCAGACAAAAGAATACTTTTCCACACCATACTTCCATGCCTTCTCTGTAGAATACAGTGATTTCCTCAGCTATAGCCACTTAGTTTGAGGGTGACCAACAGAACCTAAAAGAGAAACAAGAGTTGTCATTGAGTTTTGACCGTGGGTGGATACTGCACCCTAGGACAGGAAACCATTGTGCTGGCAGTGGTGAGGGGACACAGACATATCTCTGAACTTCCATCTTCCCTAGCCGAGAATTTGCTCTAGAATTTTAGGGAACTCATCTCAGATCAAATCAGGGTTGGCAACTCCAACAGTGAAAAAAATTTTCAGATTGGTCAGGTTAGTGAAGTAGAGATAAAAATTTTATTAAAGATATTTTTAATACAAGCTACATAGGAGGGCTAAAACAAAGAGGCACTCAAAAGAAATTAAGACACACCTAAATGGGGGAATATGCTTCCCAAGGGAGAACAGAGAAAAGTAATATGTGGGTAAGAGTAGGTGTGGGCTTCTCAAGGGAGAGTAAGGAGTAAGGAATAACTTGCCTTAGAATGGACTAGGTATTGACTTTCAAGGTTACATCTGAAAAGGTTTCTGAGGAACCCATTTCCCACCCCTTCTCCCTTCTTCTCACTCTTTTATAATTTGATCTGTTACAGGAAAATATCATAAATTAGATGTCATTAAACAAAAAACTTAGTTCTGGACTCAGGGATGTCTGAACTCAAGCATGGATAGATGCTATATTTGGGGATATTCCCACTCCTGATTTAGGGTAATCATCTTTTTTTCTGTGTCTTTATAGAGTAGAAAGAGTAAGAGAACACTCTGGGGTGTCTTTTATATGGCATTAATCCTGTCATCCTAGTCTAATTAACTCTTAGTCCCACTTCCTGATGTAATTACATTGATCATTACAGTTTCAATATGTGAATTTTGAGGGGATACATTCAGTCTACTGCATAGAATGAGGTGGTAAATTAGAGTTGAATCATTTCTCTCTATTTATCTGTGATTTGCTATACTTTTAATTTTTCTCTATATCAGAACTCTGTTATTTTCTCTTTATTTAAAAAAAAGTATGTGTATGTTGTGTGTCTGTTTGCATGTGAGATCATGTGCCTACAGAGACCAGAAGATGCTGTTGGATTACTGGAGTCTGTGTGCCACCCAATGTGTGTACTAGAAACTGAACTTGCATCCTCTGGAAGAGCAATGAGTGCGTGAATGCTCTTAACTGCTAAGCCACTTCTTCAGCCCCAAGGCCATTGTTTTGAACTGTGATTCCTCCTAGGATGGCTTCTTCTTTTCAGGATCCAGTTCAGGTTCTCACATGGTTACAACTCTGTCTATGTTGAATCCCACTGTGTTGTAGCTTCATCCCTTCCTCCTACAGGGGTGTGCTCATGAAGTGTGGGATGTTAGAAAGACTAAGACATTTTGTGGATGGAAACTTCTAGAGCCATTAATTGAGATCCAGGAGTATGGGGTCCTTAAAATTTAGGTGATGTCTTTGGACATGTGCTTGTGTGGGGTCGGTCTTGTCATCTTTCAGGCTTTCTTCTGGGCCAGGAATCATGCTCTTTGTAAGCAGAGTCAACCTTCAGGGAATAATTCTATGACTGACTACTGGTTCTGTTATTGCTAGTGAGCCTGATAAGTAGTTATACTCTTGGACTCCAGCTGAGAAAATTCTCCCGAATTCATGCTAAACCTTCCAGTTTAAATTTTTAAGAGAACACTTTGAATTTTCTGAAACCTGAGTGATACCAATGCTAATTTCTATTTTAAAGAAATAAGATCCCCGTCTAAAGGGACATTGTCCTTGAACCTACTTTAGTTATTGATAAGAGCAGTGAAATTACATAAACCACAGGATTTTTTTGGAATAGGGTGACAGCCTCTAGGAAGAAGGACTAGTTGATTGTCTGGAATTATAAGGGAGATGCAGTGTTTCTTAGAAAAGCAGAGGTAGAATTTGAGTTAAAGTTTCAACATGAATTTAGGAGTGGAAAAGGGTCCTTGCTTTTTGTTCTGTAGCTTGTTAATCTGCTAACATTCTCCATCTCCCCTTCTATCTTCCATTCTTGTAATTAAATTTAGACTTCTCAGAATTTGTCTCTTACTGAGGTAAAGCCTTCAATTCCCACTTGTTCATTTGTTTTCACAAGTTATTTATCCCCTTGCAGTCAGAGGAATTTAAAGAGATCCAGGAGTTAAGAGCCAATAAATAACATGCATTTCTTTAAACTGAGTTTACATAAAAACAGACACTTTATGTGGGGAAATCAACAGCCCAGCTCTACTTGCGCAAAAGACATGTATTATGGGCATTCCAATATTTCTCCTCAATTTTGAACAACACTGTCCCCTTCAAACCTGTCCAAGAGCAGAATTGATCCCAAGATCCCAAGATCAGTGCCTTGAATTCCCAAGATTCAAGTGTCTTGAATGAATCTTGTTCTGTAGGACAAGATGCACAGCTGAGGTTTTGCCTAGGGGTTTGTTACTGAGTAAACTTGGCTGCTTCCTTCAACCTAAAGCACTTTAGATTTCATGCTTCTCAGGAGTAATGTGAGAGAGGAAATACAATCAAGCCCTGCTTGAATACCAAGGAGAAATAAGGGTAAAGGACCGATGTGAGAGAGAAGTTTAAGAGGTCTATGAATTTTTTTTACTTTGTGTACATATACATATATATGCAGACATATGCATATGCATAGATACATGTGGAAGCCAGAGGCAATATTCGGGGGTTTCTCTCTCAGTCACCCTCTACCTTTATTTGTGATACAGAGTCTCTCACTCAATTTGGATCTCACCAGTTTGGCTAGACTAAGCATCTATTGAATCCCTGGAAATCCTCTTATTTTTGCATCCCCAGTGTTGTGATTCAGCTATACTTTTTTTTTTTTGCATGGGTTCTGGGCATCTGAACTCAAGTTCTCAGATTGCACAGATAACCCAATATTGACTGAGCCATCCCCCAGCACTAGAACTACACATTTTAGTTAAAAACATAGATAGATGGGGGGCATAGGAAGACTTGTGATTTCTAAATCTTTCTCATGAAAACAAATACTGGAAAACTATCATGAAAGGGACAAGTATGTATGTGTACCATGTGCATGGAGTGTCAGAAGAGGCCAGCAGACAGATATGAGTTGGCATATAGGTGCTGGGATAGAACTGGTGTCTTCTGAAAGCTCAACAAGTACTCTTTTATTAGTATTATTTTTTTATTTTACATATTGATCCCAGTTCCTTCTCAACCTCCTATCCTCCAAAGACCCTAACCCCCCTCCCATCCCATTACCCACCCACTCCACAGGCATAGTGAGGCCTTCCAGGAGGGATCATCAAAATCTGTCAAGTCATTTGGCGTAAGGCCTAACCCCTCCCTCCTGTCTCTGGGTTAAGAGAGTATCCCTCCATGGGGAATGTGCTCCCAAAGTCCTTTCTTGTACCAGGGATACATCTCGGTTCTACTTTCAGAGGTACTGTTGACTGCCAAGGACTTCTGACTGAGACCCACGTTCAGGGAGTCTGGGTCAGTTCAATGCTGGTTTCCCAGCTCTCAGTTTGGGGTCCATGAGCTCCCCATTGTTCCGGTCAGCTGCCTCTGTGGATTTCTGTAGCCCGGTCTTCACCCCTTTGGTCATCACTTCTCCCTCTCTGCAAATGGATTCCAGGAGTTTGGCTCAGTGTTTAGCTGTGGGTGTCTGCTGCTGTTTGCATCAGCTATTGGATGAGGGCTCTATGATGGCATATACGTTAGTTATCAATCTCATTATCAGGGAAGGGCATTTAAGGTAGCCTTTCCACTGTTGCTTAGATTGCTAGTTTGGGTCATCCTTGTAGGTCTCTGGACATTTCTCTAGTGTCAGTTTTCTCTTCAAACCTATAGTGGCTCCCTCTATTATGATATCTCTTTTCTCATTCTCGTCTGTCATCCCACGACTCAATCTTCCAGATCCCTTGATGGGAAATGTTATTCTGTAAATATGTTTCTCATACTGGTTAATTAATAAAGCCCCATTGGCCAATAGGAAACTAGATAGGCAGGGCTAGGAGACAAGGAGGAAAGAGGAAGTGGGAAGGAGGAGTCAAGATGTAGACCAGGGAGGAAGGAAGACGCCGGCTGCGGCTCCTGGATAAGATGAGCCATGTGGAAATAATTAGATAAGTAGAAATGGGTTAATAATTAAGACAGAGCTAGCCTATAAACAATAATGATAATTGGCCAACAGGATTGTATCAAATATGGAGTCTCAGAGTGTTACTTGGGGCTGGTGCTGCTGTGGGCCCGGACTGGCGGGCTGGCGGGCTGGCGGAAACATACATGCTACAATCCCTCATGTTCTCTTCTCCCCTCCACCTCTCCCCTCCTCTTCTCTCCTGTTTCTCCTAATTCACTTTCAACACACTGCCCCCTGCCACTGCTCCCAATATGCTCACTCCTGTACCTTTCCCCTTCTGTACGGGACCTTGTATGACTCTCTTAGTGTCCTCGTTGTATCCTAGCTTCTCTGGTGGTGTGGATTGTAGGCTGGTGATCATTTGTGCTGTGTCTAAAATCCATATATGAATGAGTACATGCCATGCTCCTCTTTTTTGTGACTGGGTAACCTCACTCAGGATGGTTTTTACAAGTTCCATCCATTTGCCTGAGCATTTCAAGATTTCACTGTTATTTTTTTTCTTTCTGCCGAGTAGTATTCCATTGTGTAAATGTACCCCATCTTTATCCATTCTTCATTTGCAGGGCATCTAGGTTGCTTCCAGGTTCTTGCTATTACAAATAATGCTGCTATGCATATAGCTGAACAGATATCTTTGTTGCATGGATATGGATTTTTTGGTTATGTGCTTAAAAGTGGAATTGACAAATCCTGACTGATTCCCATTTTCCTGAGAAACAACCATACTGATTTCCAAAATGGCTGTACAAGTTTTCACTCCCACCATCAGTGGAGGAGTGTTCTCCTCTCTTCACATCCTCTCCAGCATAAACTGTCATTGGTGTTTCTGATTTTAGCCATACTGACAGGAGTAAGATAGTCTCAGAGTTGCCTTGATTTACATTTCCCTGATGGATAAGGATGCTCAACAAGTACTCTCATTTAATTATTTTTGAAATCATACTTTCAGTCTGCTACTGAGTTCGATACACTTGGAAGCTGGGAGTTGATTGCAGATTTGTTTAAAGCTACATATTAAAAATTTAGGTTTTTTTTCTGTAAGGCAAAAAACATTGTCAATAGGACAAAACAAAAGTCTATAGAATGGGAAAAGATCTTCACAAATCCCACATTTGACAGAGGGTGGATTGCCAAAATATACAAAGAACTCAAGAAACTAGATATCACAAAACTAAATAATCCAATTCAAAAAGGGGTACTGATGTAAACAGAGAGTTTTCAACAGAAGAAATACAAATAAATGTTCAACATCCTTAGATATCATGGAAATGCAAATCAATATGACTCTGAGACTCCACCTTACATCTGTCTGATAGGAGATGTCATTCTGTAAGTATGTTTCTCTTATTTACAGAATAAGAGAATTCTGTTAATGAATTCTCTGAGACTCCACCTTACATCTGTCTGATAGGAGATGCCATTCTGTAAATATGTTTCTCTTTACAGAATAAGAGAATTCTGTTAATGAATAAAGCACTGCTAGCAAATAGTAAGGCAAGATAGGCAGGACTAGGAGGCAAGGAGGATTCTGGGAGGTATAGTAGGCAATTTAAGATGTAGGGACTACAAAAGAAGAAGTCCAGACTCTCTCTCTGGTAAGATAAGACCATGTGGAAATACTTAGATAGATAGAAATGAGTTAATATTTAAGACAGCTAGCCAATAAGAAACACTAGTAACAGGCCAACAGATTTATATCTAATACAGTGTCTCTGCATTGTATTTGGGGCTGACTCTGCTGTGTGACCAGTCTTGTGGGAAAACTGCTGGGTACACCTGACAGAATAGCTAAGAGCAAAACCACAAATAACAGGTTATGCTGGAGAGAATGTGGAGCAAGGTGAACACTCCTCCACTGCTGGTGGGAGCTCAAAGTTTTATAGCTATTTTGGAAATTAATATGTTGGTTTCTTGGAAAATTGGGACTCAATCTACCTCAAGAGTCAGCAAAACCATTCTTGTGAATATACCCAAAGAATATTCAATCATACCTACCACAAGGTCACTGGCTCAGCTATGTTCATAGTAGCTTTACTGGTAATAGACAGAACCTGGAAAAAAACCTAGATGCCACTCAACCGAAGTATGAATAAAGAAAACGTAGTACACTTACACAATGGAGTATTACTCTGCTTTTAAGACCAAATAAGTACTGTTCACATGTTAAAAAGTCAGGGAATTTGAAGGTAAATTGATGGAACTAGAAAAACTCATTGTGAGTAAGGTAACTCAGACCTAGGAATACACAATGATTACCCCAGCTAAGACTCCTAGTAGTAGTGAAGAGGGTGCCTGAACTGGTCATCTCCAGCAATCTGATTGGTGACTATCCCTATGTCATCACAGAGCTGCCATCCAGTAACAGATGGAAGCAGACACATAGACACACAGCCAAACTCAGGGAATTCTGATGAAAAGAGGAAGGAAGAATTTTAGGAACCATAGGTGTAAAGGACATCACAAGAAAACCCACATAAACCACTAACCTGGCTTTAAGAATCTACAGAGTCTAAATCAGCAACCAGGGAGCTTTCAAGGGACATAAGCCCTCTACATATATTGACAGATGTGTAGCTTGCTCTATTTCTGACAATGGGAACAGAGTCTTTCCCTAATGCTTTGACTTACTCTTGTAACCTATTCCTCATACTGGTTTGCTTCACCCAAACTAAGTACAAGGGAAGTGCTTAGCCATATTAAAACTTGATATGCTATGCTTTGCTGATACCCATGTCTCTTTCTTAGCAGGAACAGATGAGGGATAGATTGAGGGAGATGCATAGGGGAGGAGGGAGGAAGGAGTGGAGGGAAAGGAGGGAGGGGAAACTGTGGTCTGAATGTAAAATTAATAAGTAAAATAATAAAAATATAGTCTTCTTCATGGGAGTTTCATTGGGGAACAAAGTATTTTCCCCTTCCCCCAAAACAGGCTTTCATGTATTACTTTTTACTTTTAAGTTCAGGCCATATTCTCAGCAGTAGATGGCCAAGAGAAAAATGTACTTAACAGTTTCTTTGGAGGTTCCTCATCTTAGAATGTTGTCTCAGGGCCTTTTATTTGTTTTTGATTTGGTTGTTTTAAAACTATTTTTATTTTTATTCTCTCTCTCAATCCTACAGATGCTTTCATATATATTATGACTTCTGGTATTATGTTTTATTGAGATTCCTATGTGTATGGACAAGTGGGTCTCTGTGTCTATACCTGTTTCTTGTGCTTTTTTGGGGTTCTTTTCCTTCTGTTTGTTTTGTCCTTTTGCGATGTGCTTGCTTTTGTTTTCATTTTATTATTCTCTCTTAGAAACATGTTTGTTTTTTTAATGAGAGACGGAAAGGAGATGATCTAGATAGGAGAAGTGGGGAGGAACTGGGAGATACATGGGGAAGTAAAACCATAGTCAGGGTATATTATTATAAGAGAGGAGAAAATCTGTTTTCAATAAAAGAAGAAAATGCTCAAGTGGTATAAATAAAAACCTGAGTGGGAACAGTCTTTTGAACAATTGTTTCAGTCAAACTTACTGTCCTCTTTGGCCACAATGTGATGCTTTTTATATATAAATATAACTGATCATAATCAGAGCTAATGTCTGTTGGTGCTTCTAAACTGATGGAAAACATTTGACCTTGAGTTCTCCACTGTCCTGAGATACTGTTTATGTTGGTTTATCTTCCTTCTTCTCTTCTTCCTCCTTTTCTTCTTCCCCTCCTCTTCACCCTTCTTCCTCCACCACATACTCTTCTCTTTATTTGTTTCCTTTTCCTTTTACTTGATAGCAGCACAGAGATCAACTTTATTTTATGTTTCATCTTTCTAATGTGAGTTGATGTTGTTGACAGTACTTTGACTCATGAGTAAGTCTCTGAAAGAATTAGGTCACTGAAATGCGAATCGAATGTAAAACAAAATCTGCATCCAAATATTTCATATATTTTTAGCTTAAAGTATAGGATAAAGATGTGTATGTGTATATATATTTTGAGTCTCTTTTAAATAATATATTTTGATTGATAAATATTAGGTAAAATTAAGTATATTATGATTTAGAATAAGATTAATAAAACCTAAAGACCGTTGGTTGTTAAACTCATTTTAGAGATGTGAGAAAGTATAGAAAATTGGAGTCATTATTTTAAAATAAGTAATTTGCATATGCAAATGGACTTGATGGCAAGGTACCTGTGGTTGTCATGCAGGACTGTCTTTTAGGCAGGTATTAAACAAGTGTCAAGCCTTCAAGAGAAGTGCCATGGCAACCCTGTTATCAATATACAAGAATCCCAGCACAGTGGCACATCTTTGACATGCCAGGAAAATGTTCAAATGTGGTGAATGAAATCTCCAGGAGGGTCATAAATCCTGGGCAACAAATTATACACTAACAGGTTCTTACGGGAATTCAAATAAATCCTCACAACCGCTTAGCAGGTAATCTCCAGATCAGATTCCCATTTTTCTTAAGAGCAAAATAATATATGACTTCTTATACTCTCCTAGTGAAATGCTATATATCAAAGATATGAATTCAGTCGAAATATTGATCTTAAGCCAAAGTGAAACTAAAAGAAAGTTTAATGTATTTCACCTGAAAAGGGAAGAGTGAGGGGTATGTGCTTAAAGCACTCTTTATGGAGTGAAGCCTCCTGGAGGAGAATAGAAAAACTTAGACAGAGAAATATTGTTATGCTGTGTGAATCAATTTAAATGAGATTTATCCACTCCAAATTTTATAATTTAAAATGTTGGAACCAGATCCAGTGTCTTTAAGGGGAAGATGCTCCTATGATGGGTGATGACTCCTGAAAATCTGGCGAGACATTCTTTGGTGTGTCTCAGCAGAGAGATGAACAAGTCCTTCAAATCATTCCATAAACACCATCTACATGATGAACTATTTAAGCACATGTTCAATTTCACTAGCCTAAAAATCTGGATAAGCATAATGGATAAATGTATCTTCCCTTCTCCCTCATTTGCCAAAATGAATCAACCCTTGCCAAACTCCTTGCAACATATATTAACCTGTAATTTCAGGGGGCAAGCCCTTAGAGGAAGCTTTAACAACAACAAGAAAAACAAAAAAGAACCACAAGGAGAGCCTTTAGTTTTTCTCAGAAGCACCTTCCTAAAGTCATTTGCTACTTAGCTGTCTGTGTGCTGAATCTGGTTGGGAAGGGAGTAGGGAACTTCAGAGAAACAAAGCTGGAGATCAAAACAGAATTTCTCTTCTATGAAATACACACCAAGCTAACACAGTGGTAGGCTGGTTATCATTTTTGCTTTTAATATCTGAACCCAGATGGGAGACACAGCAACTACTGTCCTCTGACTTGCGTTTCTACACTCCAGCATCGAAAGTCCTAGGTAAACCAAAGTAGCTTTTCTAAATAGGCCATTATTTATTTATTTGAGAGATTTACAAAAATGTGGCCACCACACAGAGCCTCTGGGTATATGAATAATGCAAAAGTACAAAGCATTAAGAAACAGAAACAAGCAGAGGCCAAACATGGAGTTCTATTTCTTTCAACAGGAACCACTTTGCTGATCAATACATTGAATTACAAAGAGGAATTGCTAAAAAATGCAAATGGGGAATTTAATAGGACGTAAAAGGTTTAGTTATCAAATGAAAGCTTTGCTGCCTCATCTAACCTGTAAGGATGGCTATCAGGGGAGTGTTGTAGATGACTTCATGAGGAAGTGACAAAGTTGTTGACTTACAGATTTCATAATGAAAGGGTCGGAAGGGGAAAACACTCAACTCTTTAACACTGCAAGTCAGAGGCCAGTGCAGGGTGTCCATGATGCACACAAGCTTGGAACACAGGTTATTTTCAAAGCTGGGAACATAGTTTAGCATTTTATTTTCTCTCTCTGTCTTAGTACCTGGAGTTTCAGATGTCTTTCTCTTTTCTTGCTTGGACCTTCTCATCACTGTTCCATTTTCTGAGGCAGTTTCAGTCTTTGTGTTGACACTCTTCCATGGTGACGCCACTTATGGCAACTCAGTTCTGTATATTTGGATGGAGATTTTGCTAAAAAAAATTTTATTTTCATTTGAGTGTTCATCTTCTGTAGCAGAAGCACCTACTTCAGTCTCTTCTTGCCTTAATTTATCAGTTCTTTTTATATCTTCTGTTGTGAGATATCCCTTCATTTGTTCTGAACTTTCACAACCTCAATATTAAAAAAAAAACAATTATTTATTTTGATGCATGTGGGTGTGTGCAAGCTGTAGTGAATGTGTGAGGTCACAGAACAACTTGAGGAAATTGATTTTCTTCTTTTACTATGTGAGTCCTTTGGATTAAACTCAAGTGTTAGCCTTTGTCATTTACTGCCTTTGTCTGATGACTCATCCTGAAGGACCAGCTTTCAGGTTTCAAGGTTGTAGGGTCATGATTTTTTTGTTAACTTCTCTTACTCTGGATGTATCTGAGTGTGTCCACATTCTACAATTACATTCTGAATGTTTGGTGGGACTATAACAGAAGCCATACTTTGCTTTCCCTGTTCTTGCTTATCAGGTTTATAGCTGGCTCTCATCTCTCTTGCATTGATTGTGATTATTTTGTTTGGATAGCTGATGTGTAGCTTAGTAGCTCCTTTACTATCCTCATACTATTTCTATGAAAAAGTTCTCTTTTGTGACTCATTCCATGTGGATATGTTTGAGGCCATTGTTGCCACCATATGTATCCAATGTCATCTTCATCTCAGTAATAATGTCTTTATGTGGTTCCTCTTTCATGGAACAAGCAAGCATTGTGTGAGCAGTAGGATAATGTATATACATGTCATTATATGATTTCTATGGTTAGAACATAAAAATATATACTGAAGTCTCTGCCTTACGCTCTGTTGGATCAGTCACACTAGAAAAGCTCAATGCTATGTTGTTGTTCAGGCAGCCTTAAGAGGAGGTTCATGTACACTATAGTCTCATGTCAACAACCACAGGGGTGCCAGATCTTGGAAGAAAGGCTCTCTAGTCCACTCCTGGCTTCTTGTCCTACAGAAACAGTGAGGTTCCTATCTTCATTGTTAAGTTCTCCTGTAACTAGTTCAGCAGTGATGAAATAAAATGATGTAAATATTTTATTGGTTTATTTATGTAATATTGTTTCCAATGTAACTTGGCAAGTTTATACTTCCTATTATCATCTTTTGAGCCAGTGTTTTGGAGAGTGTCAAAGTTGGCTTTACTTCCTTTTGCTAAATTTATATTTTGAGCACTTCTAACATTCTGACAGACAAAATTTGAAGTTACTTTTAAAATTTCCCTTCTTGGGAAAGGGACAAGATCTCCTTAGTAAATATGGGAGCATGGTGGGGGAGAGGGATGTAGGAGAAAGAGGAGGGGAGAAGGAAGGGAGGAGGAGCACATGAGTGATCAGGAAGGCGGGATCAGAGGAAGAACAGAAAAGGAGAGAAGAGAAAAGGATACTTTAATAGAGGGAGCCATCATGGGCTTAATGAGAAACCTGACACTAAGGAAATGTTCAGGAATCTATAAGGATGACCCCAACTGAGAATCTAAGCAATAGTGAAGAGGCCACCTTAAATGCCCTTCCCCTATAATGAGATTGATGACTACCTTAAAGCCATCCTAGAGCCTTCATCCAGTAGCTGATGGAAGCAGAAGTAGACATCCACTGCTAAACACTGAGCCAAACTTTTAGAATTCAGTTATAGAGAGGGAGGAGTGGTGAACAAAGGGGTCAAGACCATATTGGGGAAAGCCACCAAAATAGCTGATCTGAGCAAGTGGGAGCTCATGAACTCCAGTCTGAGAGCTGGACAACCAGCATAAGAACCAGCCCCCCTGAATGTGGGTGGGAGTTGGTAGGCTTGGGCAGCCCATGGGGCCACTGGCAGTGGAACCAGTTGTTATGAGTAGGTTTTTCCCTGCTGCCAGTCTGGTCCCGCTGCCATGCCAGGCCCCAATAACATGCAGAGACTCTGTATTTGATACAATATGTTGACCAGTTACTATAATTGTTTATCAGCTAGCTCTGTCTTAATGATTAACCCATTTCTACAATTCTAAGTATTTCCACGTGGCTCATCTTACTGGCCAGAGCAGCTGGCATGCTACCTCTCCAGGCTTTCCATGTTGACTCCTCCCTCCTACTTCCTCTTTCCTCCTTGTCTCCTAGCCCTGCCCATCTTGCTTTCCTATTGGCCAACAGGGCTTTATTCATTAACCAGTATGAGAAACATATTTACAGAATAACATCTCCTGTCATGTCCTCTTTTCTGTCTAAAATAAAAAGAAGGGTTTTAACCTTACCATAGCAAAATATATCACAAAACAGCTATCAAATAAGAATCATAGTTAACAATATTTAGTCCATTAACATTTAGTAAGACTTAAAGAAAATATCATCGCTCCTATCTTTGTGAGTCTTAAGTCCTATATGTAACTTATCTTTAATCCTAACAAAAGAAAACTATAACCATAGCTATCTGTCTTCAACTCCATCAAAGACCACAGAAGGATTATATATAAACTCTAGAATGACAGAGTCAACTCACTGCCTGGTCTGTCACCCAAAGTTCTTCTGTAATTTTCCATCTTCAGCCCGTAGGCCATAGTGTGTCTGGCAGACTCTTTCATGAAGCAGGAACCCTGTAGCACTGTCCATCTTATTTCAGCAGTCACTTTTCTGTGGGTCCTGCATGTCCAGTTTATACAGCATAAAGTCAGACAGTCTAGACAAGAGCAGTATCTTGCTCAAATGACTAGTCTTGCCATATTGAAAGCAATCTTTGTAACGAGTTTCTTCTATGTCCATCTTCCTTTCTGATGCAGATGGTGTTTCCAGGAGCAGTTGTGCCTCACTGTCAAGAAAAACCCTAAACCATTTTGAATGCCATATTCTGTAGGACTTTGAAAGGTTTGAAGAATGCCTATTTATCTCAAATACATCTCTGTATATCTAGAAATCCTAAGTAACAACTCTTAGTTTTCACTATCATAGGGAACTCTCTATAATCTGTACTAAATTATACATTTCTAACCTATAATTTATACCTAAACAAGAGGAGAAATATACATGTTACAAAATTGACCTTAAATTGTATCAATAAATGAAAATCCATTCCAAAACAAAGCATTCATATCTATACCATAATTCCCCTTTTACCTTTAAAAAGATTGGCTGTGGTCGTTAACCATTTATAACCAAGCCCACTTAAATGAAAACAAACATTTATAAACAATATTTGGGAATTTGGGCATCATTCTCTCCTACTTCCTGCTGGTAGGGGGCACTGTCATGGGGAATCCTAAGAAGACACAGAAATCCTGGCTGTAGTCTGGTGCTTTGTCCCAACTGCATGGAATGTTGGATCACCTGGGGCACTGTTTCAGGGGATCTGGCTTGATCTAACCACATTAGTATGGAAGGAATCCACAGCTTTTCATATTCTGTGGAAACAAAAATAGAAATCCTTTTCCCCAGTAACTTGTCCTTAGGATTAAATTTTGGAGTCAAAGTATTTTTAAAATATATAAATTAGATTAATCCAGCAGCCTTTCTTTTATCAGTAGTTGTTATTTCTCAGCAGTCAAACAATTTAAAGATAACAGAACAGCATACAATATCCAAAGTTTCTCTATGTTTTTCATCTTTACATGGGTTTTTATTACTCTATTTCTTTTACTTCTATTTTTCATATTTTGAGACAGGGGTTCTCTGTGTAACTTTTATCTGTCCTGGAATTTACACTGTATACCAGGTTTCCTTTGAAATCACAGAGATGTGTTTGTCTCTGCTTCCGGAGTGGTGGGATTAAATGCGTGTGCCACCATACCCAGCCACACTGTCTTTTTTTAAACCATTTTATTCTTTTTCTCTCCAAAGCCTACATATACTTTAAAACACACTGTAAACCTTTAGCGATTTTTCTTAATGTGAATCTGTCTTTACTGTAAATCTTTATATTTTTCTGGCCATGCGTCTCTTATCTGCTGAACAACAACATTGCTAAAATGAAAGCCACAGTTGTTTCAGCCTCGGGCTTTCCAAGATGGTGGCAGCTATTTTACCGCCAGCACTGAGAGCTGTGCTCACTGCCTTGGTCTAGGCTGCATCTGATAGCATGCTGCTGGCTTGGAGATATGGTCACTGCCATTGCCAGCTCTCATACATACCAATAAATTTTTAGCAGAACTCTTTAAAAGTCGTGCGGTTTTTGCCACTTATGCTGAGTCAGGAAACCTCCCTTAAAGGAGCTGTGCAAATCTCTGTCTCTAGCAAAACAAACTTCAACCGAGAAAAATGTTGCTACCAAGAAGCCTTGCTTGTCTTTGTTCCTTTGTTTCTAAAACATTTCTTAAGCTTTTCTTAGTTTTAAGTGGAAGTTCTTAATCCCACTTCTGACACCATTATGTTATGAGTAGGTTTTTCCCTGCCGCCAGTCTGGTCCTGCCGCCACGCCAGCCCCAATAACATTCAGAGACTCTGTATTTGATACGATATGTTGACCAGCTACTATCATTGTTTATCAACTAGCTCTGTCTTAATGATTAACCCACTTCTATTATTATAAGTATTTCCACGTGGCTCATCTTACTGGCCAGAGCAGCTGGTGTGCTACCTCTCTCGGCTCTCCATCTTGACTTTTCCCTCCTACTTCCTCTTTTGTCCTTGTCTCTGAGCCCTGCCCATCTTGCTTTCCCATTGGCCAACAGGGCTTTATTCATTAACCAGTATGAGAAACATATTTACAGAATAACATCTCCCATCAACTAGTATTTATCTCTAGTGCACAAATGAGCTTTTGGACCCCATTCCCTATGGAGGGACACTCTCAGCCTAGATACAGGAGAGGGGCCCTCAGTCCTGCCCCAAATGATGTGACAGACTTTGATGATCCGTTATGGGAGACCTCATCCTCCCTGGGGAGTGGATGAGTGGTGGGGATGAGGGGTTGGTGGAAGGAATGGGAGCTTGGAGGGAAAGGGAACTGGGATTGGTATGTAAAATAAGATTACTTTTAATTTAAATAAAAATTAATTTAAACATTTTCCTTCTTTAGCGCTGGAATTAGAAATTTGTTAAATGAGCCATGGTTTATTTTTGTTAGGGAATTCCATTAAAATATTAAGGCCAGAATCCCTCATCTAAGCACAAATTTGTTGACAAGAATGATGAATGTGTGATCTCTCTCTCTCTCTCTCTCTCTCTCTCTCTCTCTCTCTCTCTCTCTCTCTCTCTCTCTCTCTCTCTCTCTCTCTCTCTCTCTCTCTCGCTTTCCTGCTCCCTGTCTCTGAGGTAGCCAAAAAAACAATTTCAAAATACTATTTAGGTCTTTTCATGATTTTCCTTCTGTGCAGAGGGTGTGGAAAATTATGTTATAGAGGACTGATAAAGACAGATACTAGTCTTCAAGTGAATGCCAACTGTTCGTGTGTGTGTGTGTGTGTGTGTGTGTGTGTGTGTGTTTGTGTGTGTGTACAATATTAGTATATGAGTGTGTTCATGCGGATGTGGAGGTAAGAGGACAACCTCAGTTTCCATGTTTGAGATGCTGTCTACCTTTTCCTCTGTGTGTTTTATGACAGGGTGTCTCAGTGGTTTGGGTCCTACTAAGTAGTCTAGGTTGGCTAGCCAGGGACCTCCAGTGGTCTGACTGTCTCAGACTCCCCAGGACTGGGTTACATGCATGGGCCCTCATGCTTGGCTTTTTTTTTTTTGATGCATGTTTTAAAGATAACTCAGGTCCTTACTTGCAAGGCTATGTCTCTAACCCCTCCCCCCCACCAAGTTTTTTTGGTTGCTTTCCCTTGTTCCAACATGCATGGCATCATGGGATATAAATATAGTCTGGTGATCAAGACAAATGAATTTTAGAATGTCCAGTTGCCAATGAATACTTTTGCTGAGAGATCTTCCAATGACACTTTTTCACAGAGAACTCTCAAACCAACCCAACTATTTCTCTAGCTTGGCTTCCTCAGTGATGGTTTATGTGTGTCTCTTCATCACCAAGAAAGTCATCTCTGATTTCCTTCCCTGTAAACTCTCAGAGGACTTGGTCCCTGAGGTACTTGCTAAGCAGAACTAATCAAAATGGGTTTTCAGGAAGGACTGTGTACCTTGGGAGTCTGCTATGACTGATTTATATGGCATTTGTTTTGTCACAGGCATCTTTCTGATTAAAACTAATAAATCACCACAACTTGTTTAAATGACAATGACTGTTGGATTGCTAGTTTTGCTTCAAGAAAATCTACTGTTGAAAAAAATCAATTCACTCTGTCTCGGAGAAAAAAGGTAAGTTAGACACTGGAGTAGGTATACATAGCATTCATATCAGTCAGTCACTAAGGATCTCTGGTGTGCCTGCATCTTGCTCTGGTGGATGCATTATTCTTTACGAAGGACAGTCATTTACCAGAGTCTTCCTTGGAAATGGTCATTTTCCCCATAACTAATAAAAGCCATTGTTGTCCTTTTTGATACTTCAAGATCTTTGTTCCTTCTTAAATTTCCAGTGTAATCATATAATCATATTATATTTTCCCCACAGTGCTTAAAATACTTTTTTCTTGCTCTTTGAAGATGTCATACATGTGTGCCAGGGATCTTGATCATGTCCATCTTCTTTCATTTTCCCTAGAACTCTTCAATACAACTTGCTTTCAATTTCATGCTGTCGTGTTTTTTTATCTTATTAATAGTTTTTTAACCCAGTGAGTCTAATAAGTCAAGCCCATATGGACATAAAATCCATTGGGGCATAGAGAACCTACAAGTGGTTTTCTTTCCAAAGAACAGTGACCCTCATTTTCCCAGCAATGATCAATGGCTAGTAGCTTCTCAGCTTGGAGAGGAAGGGGCTTTGTATTTCCTCCCCTATCCATGCTGTAATTTTTACCTGGCTTAATCTTATACATTTCTTGTGCAAGTAATGACATGTCTGTAACAGTTATATCAAGTCCACAAGACAGTGTTCTGTAGCACTCTTTCCTATCCTCTTCTTATACTCTTTATATCATCCTTTCCAATATGATCCCTGAGCCTTGGAGGGTAGAGAAGAATACGGTTCTCATCCATGTTTGAGCCCTCTCAGTTGTTTGTTCTCAGCACTTTAAATCATTACAAGTGTGTTCATTAGTACTATTCACTGCAATAATAACCATTCCTGCCAAGATTGAGAGCAGCACAAATCTATGTCTATGAACATAAATATGTAGAGGCATTTTGATAACATGACCTTTTAAGGAGAACAATAGTAGATTTCCCCCTAGAATTTTGTAATTAGAAGTCACTCAGTACATTTCTTTCCAAAAGGACTCTAACTTAATTTTTGTAGATCCATAACAGAGATTCAATATTCAAAACATATTTGTTCCTCCATCTGTGGAGTTCCTTCATTTCCTCTTCCCGGCTCCCTGGAAGTTCTATTACATTGCATCAACCTTTTTAACACACAGCTTCTGACTCCCAAGAAACTCCATAAAACATTTCCAGGCAGCAATCCTTCATTTTTATACCAATTCATGAAACTCATGTCTTTCTCAGTTTAGTAACATCTTAGTATTCTTCATCATCCTCTACTTCTATCTTATCTAGAATTCTATGATCAATTACTGTCACCATTCCCTTTCTGTCTTCATTTACCTATTGGTCCCAACATTACTTTGCTATAAAGAAAAACTATCTAGCCTGGTTATCTTTATCTGAGTTGATAAGAATATTTTAAACTATCTCAAACATGGTACGTAGTAATATATTTTATTTTTAATCAATCAATCAATCAATCAATCAATCAATCAATCAATCAATTTTATATCCCCACCAGAGATTCTGGTCCCTAGTCTCCTCTCATTTCTTCACCCACCTCTTCTATGCCCCCTCCCAATCCACTTCTACTTTGTTTCTGTTCAGAAAGGGACAGGCTTCCCTTGGGTATCAACAAAGTGTGGCATATCAAGTCATGGTAAAACTAAGTACCTCCCCTTGTATTAAGGCTGGACAAGCCAATCCTGTATGAGAAATTCATTCCCAAGAGCCATCCAAAACATTAGGGACACACATTATACAATGGAAAAAGAAAGCATATTCAACTGGATGTCGGCATGAAAATGAATACAAATAAATTCATAACTATCATCTGTGTAAAACTCAAGCCCAAGTGATCAAAGACTTCAACATAAATCCAGTAACACTGAATCTGATAGAAGAGAAGTAGGAAACATCCTTGAACTCATTGACACAGGAGACAACTTTCTAAATAGAACATCAGTAGTACAGACACTGAGGATGACAATTAATAAATGAGAGCTCATGAAACCAAAAAGCTTCAGTAATGTATTTCTATTGCCAAGAAAATGAGTAAATTATGTGGGTCTCTTAGAAAATTGGATCTTAACTTTCTCTCTTGAAATCTTGGTACACAAAGGCATAGAGTGAACTTTTAAGACCCAAGATCACTTCTTGACTGAAAACCCAGTAATGGCTGTCTGCTTCATTCAGAGCAGAAGTCCAAGTTCTTACAGAGTTTTAAAATTACTTGTGAATTGCATTGCACACACCTTCATACTATTGGCAATATCTCCCATTACTCTTAGGTTTTTCATATCATGCCCATTCCATCAGGAACAAACCTGGTGTGTGATGTTGTTAATACCATTCCTTTCACAAGTCTGGTCAAGTCTCATGTCCTTAGTAAGGAATACCCTACTTGTCCAAGTGACATGGCAACACCTTGCTCCCCTTGTAACCTCATTCTCTTTCATTATTTTGCACTTTTGCTTCCGCACCCCCTTTAATTCAGTTTGCTTTAACTACACCAAATGCTTTGCTTATATAATTATCTTTCATTTTTACCTTTTTGGAATGGGGTCTCATACAGCCCAGGCCAACTGTAAACTTAATACACAGCAGAGAATCGTCTTAAACTTCTGGTCTTACTATCTTTACCTTCAAAGTGCTGGGATCAAAGATATGTATTAGCATACTCAGTTTATGTGGTGCTGGGCATTGAACTCAGGGCTTCATGAATGAAATGCAAAGATTCTACCAGTTCAACTACTTTGCCTCACCTCTCCAGCTATTTATTTTATTTTTAGCTTCCACTACAATGTTGATTATGTATGGGCAAGGATCATGCCTATCTTATTTACCACTTTCTCTTACCCATCTTAGAGATGGTTTTAGGAACAAACCTGGTTTTCCAAGGAGACAGATGTGACCCACAAATGTAAAAGTTGTTAAGAGAAAAAGCATGTTAGTAGGTGGAATGCAACTTTGCCTATATGTTAAACTTATATTCATATTCTTCTGGGAATGTTTGCATGATGTATGTATTCAGACTGATTTTCTATGATGGGTAGAAACATGTACAGGCACTATACTGTCCTATATTGGTTTACATATTTATTGATTAATGAAATACAAACAAGATCAATAAAATCAATGCCCACATACTGAAGAGCCCAAATTACGTGCATAAACTTCTGTTTTTTGTTTCTCAATCCTGATTGCCTCAGAACCTCTGCAGGTGCTGTTGATTGGGAAGTATATCTGGGAGTGTAGATACTAGAAAGCTCTGGTTTTAATTTCCATCTAACACACACACACACACACACACACACACACACACACACACACATATATCTTCACATGTTCTAGTTTTGTGTTTTATTTACTCTTGATAGGGCTCCAAAGAATCATTTATATCTTTTTTTTCAAAACTTTTTGCCATGTATGTTATTTAACATTTAGTATATTTTACTTAGTATTTTTCTTTATAGCTATTTTTCTTACAAAACCCCCTTTTATATTGTTAAATTATATATATAATACACAATAATATATTACTATATGTATCATATATAATAATATATACTGTCATATAGTATATAATACATATTAATGCATAATACATAAGATACATCTACAATATATAGCTAGACATATATGGTAATACATATCTTGGCATCCTTTCATTCTAAGTATTTAGCCATTGATTAACTTGATGTGTTAATGAAAGCAAGTCAGTGCCTTTAATGTGATTTCAGAGCAACTACAACTTGAGAAGGAGATAAAGTGTCATGATCACCCTTATGACAGTCTTTGTTTTCACTTTTCAAAAGAGTGAACCATACAGACATGAGAAGGAAGCTTGTCTCAACCAGGACGAAGTTTGGCAGAGAGAAAGAAGCATACTCCCCACAGGCTAATTTAGAGGGAAGATGGAGACGGTTCATCTAGATGGTCTTCTGAAATAGGACTGGCAGCACAATGAGTATGTATTTGAGCTGTTGAGAGGCAGTCACTGAAGCTAACGACAACATAATGATCAAAGACATCAGTGTGGTCTATAGTAGCTAACAACCCACATCTCTGTAGTGACAGTGACTCCCATTGCTTCACTTATCTCTACAGGGATGAAACTTTAAAAGCATTCTTTTAAAGTAAAGAATGATTAAAGTAGAAAATTATGTTGCTTTCCTTTCCTTCTTTTACTTTATTCCACTTGCCAAGTTGAACAATAACAATAATGAATCCCAATTCATTCTGAAACTGGTAATATAATTTTTTTCTTCATGTCCATAGATTTTTTTATAATCAGGGTTAGCTAGTCTAAAAATGGGAATTAAAATGCCAAATTTAAGATTCACTTTTGTTTTTGTTTCCCAGTATGGACTCATGTCATATGGTTTTATGTTTGGTATAATGCACCTATTACTGGGAATTGAAATTTGTTTGATTGATCACAATATTAGCAAACATTACTATGGATAAAGAAGGCTTCATTAGGTCCTGAATTTTTAGTGGGCTCATTGTTTATGAGTTATTCAACAATTAATCATCTACTTTCTCATGACAGCTCCAGTCTTGCTGTATTGAATAGACTTTTCCTTATTCCTCTGTTTTATGAAAGCATTTCTTATGTTAGCAGCTTGCCTCTCCAGACACATGATTTTGAATTCCCTGCCTACTGGTGGGTATCAACAGTTTTAGATATGGTCAGTTGTTCCAACTCACTGAATCACAATGATGTACTTATGTTGCATTCCTTTTCCTTGGGTAAGATGTTAACCAACATCTCTTCATGCTAGGTAGGTCATTGGTTATAAACAAAAGAAAATATTCCAATCAGGTATGACTTAGTGAGCCAGTGATTTTACTAGGATTCTTTATAGGTGTATGAGTTAGGAATTACTTATAGGAACATAGATGTCTCAAAAGCAGATACATCTCACAAAAGCTGAGTCCTTGGAAATACCAGAAAGATTTGCAAGCAGTTTGGTAGATTTTAGGGTTTCCAATCCCCACCAATTATTACTTCTCATACAACTTTGGGGAGAGACTATGTGAATCTTATAAAATTTGAGAACATCCTGAGATCTGAGAGTTTCCTTTACTTACCTGAGCATCAAAGAGCCTCCCTCTAAGACACAGAGTTTCAGTTGGGAGGAAAATAGCTTTGCAACAACTTGAGAGCCACAAAGTGATCATCAAATACTAATAAATCATCCATTAGATGAGACACACATAGTGCTGTATGAATGCCTTTGAAGCACACATCACACTACCTGTAGGCGTTTTGGCTCCATTCCAGTGCCCAATATCTGTATTTTTGGTGAAAACTGCCTTGGTTGCTGGGTGTACACTTTGCTCATAGTTAATATACAGTAGACCTTAATGGTATTGTGTCAATAATCCCAAGTGATAGTCTCTGTAATAGAGAAAACTGCGTGTCTGTTCAACAAGTATTCTCATTCCTTACCCCTTAGCTACAGTCTCTAATGTGCTTTTACACACTTTTCTCAATTTTTCAGTGAGATCAGGCATCAGCTTTGTGTTTTGTGAATCATATAGACATCACACGCTATCTTTCCAGAAGCCTGTGATGGACTTTCTATTGTGTTTTCAGGGCTGATACATACTCATAATTTGGAGCATTTTCTAAACCTATGTCTATTCCTCTACTGACATCTCTGCATGCCTGTATGTTTAGATGGGTCATAAGTACAGGATCGAGTCCTTGGGGAATCCAAATCAGAGGAGAAGAGGCACTGGAATGAAGGCCACAATCTTAGATATAGACATTAACTACTGTGTTATTTTTGTTTTATACATCTACTAAATCATGAGTAGTACAAAAGCTACTTCTTATTACCACAGACAAATAATATTTTAATATTTTAATTGTTAACCCAATAGGAAAGGTACTAGTAGGTCTTCAATACCTACTGTGTGCTCTCAGGTGTGGTTCTGCATATTCTATGGTTATGAGCTAATTTATACCTCGTGATAATAAGTGTTGCTAATTATTCACATTTTATGAGTGAAGACAATATAAGTGAACCACTTCCTCAAAATAGCACTAGGACTGTAAAGAGGTGTCTCTGGTCATGATCATGGTCTGACTCTAACCTTTATAAGAAGGGTTGGCTTGCAAGATCTCAGAGACTTTCATTTATTTATTTTCAGCTATATGTATTGACTAGACATTTTTATTTAGGAGGGCAGTGTCTCACTATGTAAGCACCAGACTTTGGGAATGGGTATGTCTATCAGGCTAGTATGAAAATCACAGAGATCTGCCTGTCTCTGTCTCCTGACTGCTGAGATTGATTAAACGTGTGAACCAACATACAAGGCATTATTTGTTGGATTTTATTTGTTCAGAAATGAGTAAAGCTTCTGGGAAAAATATGTTTTGAGAAAAAATAACTTTAGAAAACAAATTTAGATAATTGTATCAGGAGATGACCTACAGATCAATTACTATTTATTATATTTCATTCTATGTGTGGGGATGCACGTATGTGTATATACTAAATGTGCATATTGCCCTCAGAGGTCAGGTGAGGGTGTTAGATCCTCTGAAACTGGAGTTATGTAAGTCACCACATGGAAGCTAGGAATTGAACTAGGGCCCTCTATAAGAGTAACAAGTGGTATTAATTATTGGCTGAGCCATTTCTGTACCCTCAATTACAATGTAATATATCAGGCTTTATATAATATGGCCCTTTCTCCATGCCATGACTTATCATGTATAGATTCACATTCTCTTTTTCTAAGAACAAACTATTTACCTGACACAGCTTTTGATGTATTCATTGAGGAATGCCAACCAGGTCATAAAATAGGCCAATTTCATTTTAAAATGACTTTTAGAGTGACTTATTTTTAAAAAGTAAATTTGAGGACAGATACATAAGTCATTGTATAATATTTTTGTATTGAATTTGACTCTAAGAATGAAGCAATCTCAATTTATAAACTCATTTATTTACTTAGAAAATTTCAGGCTTTTGTCCATTTATTAATCATTCTGAAGTTATATATGTGAAATTCCAAAGTTACTTAATTAAGTTCTATTGTTGAGACAGGGTTTTGTGTGTTCCAACCTGGCTCAAGCTTAATATATAGCTAGTATCAGTATTATAAACCTCTACCATTACTACTGGTTTATATGGCTCTGGGGATTAAACCCAGGACTTTCTTATTACTTGGTTAGTCTGCCAATTGAACTACATTCCCAGCCCATTTATATGATTCATAAAGTGTGTGTGCATGTGAGTTTGTGTGTGTGTTTAAAGAAATGACTCCATATTACATTTTCAGGATTATTATATAACAACAATTCTGCAATTCATTCAATAAATAAAACAAATCTATATGCCATAGGACAGGCTACCCACTAGTTACATCTGTTGAGGTGTCCTAAAAGAAACAGAAATCACATTCACAGTCTTCGAGTGATTAATAAAGGCATTTCTTTATGAGAAGGCACACAGGTTAGGGGAAACAAAAACCTCAAAACATAGCTAAGGATGTAAAAACATATGATCAGCATTTTCCTGGCTCTACAAGTTAGGTGGCCACAAATAAGGTAATTCTGAGGCATTCAATGGCACCACAGGGCTTTCCAACAAAGACAGTTGTTTTCCTAAACCAAGTATGGAAAACTAAACCATCCACCATATTCCATTTTCGACTTCCCTATTCTGAAGCTTGTTCTTCAAGCCCAGCTCCAGCAACTGAGATGTGACCAGATCTGTGTATTAGAACACAGGACAGGGAGAGGTGTGTGGATTAAGTAGGACTGGACTAAAAGATACTGAAGGGACTAGATGTGACAAGATGGACATGTCAACAACAACAACAACAAAAAAATCATGATTAAGGCAGAGGAAGTTTCAGCATCTTCTGTGAAATAAGGAAGGCTTTTCATGGGAAGTGGTCCATGAATAGAGATTAAAGAATGCACATAGTTATCAGTCAAGAATGAAAAAAGGTATCAAATAATGTCATTTGTTATACTACTTTTATGTGGAGGTGGCACAGAAATACCTATTCACCATAGGGCAAAGGCAGATCAAACAGACTATTCCCTCCAAGTTCTACTTGGTTATTGAAAAGGCTTATAGGGGTTATTGAAAGTGTAATTCTGTCAGCTATACTAGCAGAAAGTCCCATGAAACTGCATCACTTGAGTTCCTTGCAAACCTGTAGACAGATCCACTGAATAGCTTTCTACCTCTGAGCAGTGCATAGATACTCTCTAAGAAGGGACCTCATGAATCTTATACATTCTGGGAGTCTAGGTGCCTTTTATGTTTATGGTGGGTTTCACAAACCCCCAGAGTTTCTCTTCTCCCCCTAGGAGGGAAAATTTCAACCCAAGAAAACAACTATTCTCAGGGACATCCAAAGGAAAGTACTAAAATCAAATAAAATATGAATAGAGCATTAACATCCATACTCATTTAAATAGACTATAACAGTAATGATGGCAGATGATTTTATATCTGGAAAGAATTCTGCAGAAATGATCTAATTTTCTGGTAAGGAGGAAATAGCCAAAACAAAAAAAGAAGAGATTTGATAGAACCCCAAATAGTGGGTTGGTTCTTGCTTTTAATTCACTCTGAAAAAAAATAATTGGCCAACATTTTGTAGACAATCAAGGGAACAAACTTGTAGCTAGCTCTCAATGAGCTCAGCTGGAATGTATGGATCTTTATTACATTAGCCACAAGGCCAGTGTCTCCCAGGGAGCTCACCCTCTTCTTCCTGTTAGAGGTTTATTTGACAGCATCCTTTCTTTCCTGCCAGACTTTAAAAGTCTCTTGAAGGCCAGGATTGTGGCTTGCTCTTCTGGCACAGTGACCTGTAGGTGTTGAGCATTCCATAAAGATTTATCAAGCAAGTGATTGCTTATCAAGCCTCCTAAAGTACTGTGATTTCTGTGTTGAAGGGCTAGATGCTGTCACAAAGAATCAAGTTGCTCTTAAAGGGCTCCTGTGGCTTTGGCAGTGGCTCAGAGAAATACACTATCACCAGAAATACTTTGACAGTGATATCTGGGGCCATACCCAAGGCAGTCTGTGAAGTTATTTACAGTGTTTTAATGGATAAATAGGAAGAGATGAGGTGGAAAAGAAGTAGGAACTTGCCTGGGAAATAGATCAAAATTTTGCAAAAGTGAAAGTGAGTCAAAATATTGATGGGTCTAATTGAGAGTGATGTTTGAGAAAAGGAATACAAAAAGGATGCTGTTCTACTTCAGGTCTGATGGAAGAAACAAAATGGAAAATGTTCAGGAGCTACGAGGAGGAAATTTTATAAAAATTCAGAGAGAGCAAAGGAGAATAAAATGTTGTACATTAAATATTTATTATGATTTTCTTAGCTAGAAGGTAGAAAACTCATTCTAGCTAGACTAATCTATCATTCTATTAAATAATTGCAGTAGCCACACAAAGGGATTTTAACAAAAGAGGAACAGTTAGGCACAAAGACAATACAGATTCCCCTTTACTAAGTCATCAGGCTGTTTTTCTAATGCTTTATAGCTAACAAAGTGTGTTTTTTCAAACTCTGCGTGTGATCTCATGATAATCTGTGAGAAGGGCATTATTCTTTTACAAATGAGGATGTTGAGGCTTCAATGGGAAATAAATGATTCATATGCTAAAATTCATACATCTCTTAACAATAGAATGGGTGATCAAATTTAGCCCCTGTGACCACAGCTTTGGTATTTGGTTCACTACCCTAAAATTTGATTGTGATGAATATCTATTGAATGCTAGGAGCTGGTTACAAAAATAATTAGTGGTTCTACAGGTATTTCACAAAGAAATACAATACAGAAAATCTGTTTTCTTGATCCTGTATGATGGAAACTAAATCTTTAGTTTTAAAGAAAACAAACCAAGACCCAAGAATATTTTGAGTGTATTAGATAAAGAGAAGCACTTCATATGGTGTTAAAAACAGGGTCTTTGTTAGACAGAGCTTATTCTGTGTCCTGGTAAGTGTTTCCAAATCCTGTACTAGACCTCTCTGAGCTTCCTTCCCATCCTTCTAGGGTTAACTCGTTGATAGGATAGTTTTGGTATTTAAAGAAGACTAACAGTAAAGAATTTACCAAGGTGGTTAACATTCAATTAGTATTAGACATTGATATTTTATCACTACCTTCAAAACAGGAGATTATCATGGTCATCTTCATTGATGACTCTTCTTGTATGCATGTCCTTGTGGGTCATCACAACTGCCTGCTATGTTAACGGTAGCTTTGATCATGTGATATACTTTGTCCAATAAGAGATCAAAAAACTTGAAGCCAGCACAATAATTTAGTTCCATATTACTATTTATGATGATGATAACTATTATTTTTATTGATGTAAGGTCTCCTATATGACTTGCTGACCCCAAATTCATATTGTTTGAGGATGAACTTTAACTTTTATCCCCTTGCCTCCACCTCCAAGCATGTGTCAGGATGTCTGTCTTATGAACCCAGGTTTTCACGAATGCTGGTCAGTGTACCAACTGACATTTATCTACAGCTGGCTAGCATAATCTTTGCAACAGCTTTCTTTGGTGATGGTTAGCATGAATTGTCAAGTTGATATTCTTTAACATCACTTGGGAAAAGAGTGTCAATGAAGGATGGACTACAAAGGCTTGGCTGTGGTTATGTCTGTTCAGATTATCTTAAACTTAACTGGTTTGGGAACACACAGCCCAGTATGGGCTGCACCATTCTTTTGCCAGGACATCCTTAACTGTATAAGTGGAGAAGTAGAGTAGCATACAGTCAAAAAAGGACACATGTGTTCATTTGTCTCTGTACTTGACTCTGGATGTGATGCCATTAGTTATCTTAAACCCACATGTAGTTATTTGAAGCTGCTAAAATAGACCCTTTCTCCCACAAATTGCTTTTTTTTAGGGACTGTTCCTCAAGTTTCATTTGCCGTGTTTTCTGGCATAGGGCCTCTCACTATCATGGAGCTAGGATGGTTGGCCAGAAAAGACCAGGGATATTCCCATCTCTACCTCACCAGAAAGCACTAGGATTATGAGCATGTGTATCAAGTCCGGCTCTTTTGTACAGATTCTGAGAACTGAACTTGGGGCTTCATACCTGAAAGACAAGCACTTTGCTGACTGCACCATCTCCACTGATGCTTATCTAATAAGTGATTTTCCAAGCCATTGGTTTCAGAACGGTTTGTTATGCAACTGATGAAATGAACATCAGTTCCCAGCATCTAGCCAGCCAGGACTTTTGTGCTGTTAAAATGACAGTTAAGCTAAAAGCAACTGGAAAAACATTCTTTCAATTGGAGAAGCCTCAGACACCCAATAACAAAAGAAGTTGAAAGTGCCATAAAGCTTAGCCATTAGTCGTGGAACCTTGTGTGTCTTCATTTCTCACATGAATGATGGCCAAAATCTACCAAAGGCTAGCACTTGGTTGATGAAACGGCTGAGCAGGTGAAAGTTCTTCCCTCACAAGTTTGATGATTAACTTTGATATTTGGAACTCACAGTGTAGAGAGAATCCATGCCTGAAAGCTGTCCCCTCACTTCCACTTGCAGGTTATGGCAATGCATTCCCACACTCATACACACATATCACACACAATAATGACAGTAATAAATAATAACAAAAATGAAAAGGTTAAAGCTCTTCCTGTGAGAACAGGTATACTAAGAGAAGCAATAGGAGTCACTCAGAATCTGAGCAAAGAAAGTAAGAAGTCAGTAAACATTAGAAAATGTTTGCTCAGATACAGAGAAGCTAGGCTAGGAACTTGGTTCAGGAGGAGGGATCAGTCAAAATGTATCAAGACCCCTCGGCTGTGCACATGATAATCTGCTCATGCTTGTTAATTCCCTCTAACTTTGAAAGGCAGTATATCAGAGCAGTTAAAACTCTAGCATTTCTAAAGTAAGGGTCCCTTAAGGAATACATGCTGTGTGACAACAATATAGTCCATTGGCCTTCCAGGTGATGTTGGTTAGAAGAGACTAACCAGGAACCTTTTGCAGAGAATCCCTCAGGCCATTGGTTACTTGTCCTGATTTGGATATAAATCTGAAAGTGGAGGAAAATATGTGGGTCTTGAGTTCTGTTCCTCATATAGTCTCTAATGATGTCTGTGTTAGAGTGACTGCTTTAAGAACTGAGCCTAGGTCCTTAATCTGTCACCTTGTAAATAAGCAGGAGGAACTCAACTCTGAGCTACTGGGATGATTTGTATGCCCAGCAAGACCCTGATTGCCTGCATCTTTTGGACTCCCCTACCTCCAGATAGTTGAATTCTTCCCTGCACTGAATTTGTTCTCAAGAGGTAGCTCAGAGCCCTGCATCTCCTGTTCTCTGTAAAGGAATACTGGATAGGGACATTATCATAACTAGTTGGTAAATATTATTGATGATTCCCCCCCAATGTTCATTTTGAAGCAGATCTAAGTCATTTTCAGTAGCAACAAAGTCAACATTTTCTTTTCCATCACTGTTTATCAGATTTTTCAAATCATAGAATGGGTAGAGTGTGATTGGAAGAGTGCTGGCTAGTTTTATGACAACTTGAATCAAGCTAAAAGCCATCTGAGAGGAGGGAGCTTCAATTCTGAAAATACTTCCATAAAATTTGGCTATGGGCAAGCTTATGGAACATTTTTTTTTATTAGAGATTCAAAGGGCCTAGCCCTTTGTAGGTGGTGCCATTCCTGGACTCGTGGTCCTAGGTTCTATAAGAATGCAAACTGATTAAGCCATGAGGATCAAACCAGTAAACAGCATCACTCCATGGCCTGTGCATCATTTCCTGCTTCCAGGTTCCTGAACTGTTTGAATTCCTGTCGTGGCTTTCTTCAGTGATGAACCACAATGTATAAGTGTAAGCCAAATAAACCGTTTCCTCTCCAACTTACTTTTTGATTGTGATATTTGATCACAGAAATAGAAACCCTAACTGAGGTAACAAATTTTAGAAAAATCTTCATGGAAAGACATACCAAAACAATGTTTTTATTTCAATAAATAAACCTTATATGCAATAGAGGGAATTATGTGGATTATTTTTCATTGGTTCATACTAGTATAAAATAACAAAATGTGCACATTCTCAAAAAAATCAAAAGTAATGTATGGCTGACAATGTATGGCAAGTGCTTTTAGTAGAAGGGGAATGGCAAGAAAATGAAAACAGAAACTGCAAATATTTTATCCTTTTAAGAAAATTAGTTTTGATTATATGTTTCTGTATCTTTGTGTATGTGCACTTGAATGTAGATGCCTGCAGAGGTCAGAAGATGGTATCAGAGTATTTGGACCGGGTGTTACAGGCAGTTATGAGCTGCCCAATGTGGTATGTAGTGGATGGGAACTGAACTTTGGACTTTTGGAAGAGCAGCAAATGCTCCTTAACATCCTAGCTATCTCTGCAGACCCACATTTTATCTTTTAAATATGTATGGTGTTGGAAGTAAAATTCACATAAACTGAAGGGATTCTCAGTGTACATGGATCATATTCACACAGATACGTGTTGCATAGATACATGATACATAGTTACTATTTCTTCAAATGTTTACATTTGTTGTTATCATCCTATAGCCCTTCTAACTGTGATGAGATAGTATTTTAGCATTCTGATTTGTATTCTCCTGATGACTAAGGACATAAAGGATTTTCCATATACTTTCTGGCCATTGACATTTGTTTTTGATAAGTATACACATACAAAATGCAGTGCTTTTTAGCTATAAAGAAAAAGGAAACCTTGTCATTTTCAGTGAAATGGATGTGAATGGAGGGCATTCTGTTAAGTGAAATAAACAATGCACAGAAAACCAAAATAAATGCCACATGATCTCTATGTAGAAACTAAAAGCAAGAATTGAAAATAGAATAGTGATGACCAGGGATTTGAATAAGTGCAGGGTAGTCACAGTGGAAAAAAGCATAGCTAAATATGACAAGTGGGTACTATATGTGTGCAATGGGAAATTACAGAGTCTGCCCTATTCATTGTATAGTGATTTTGTCGAGAAGAAAACTGAAAACAAAGCAGCAAAATGCGTGTTCAGTGTCTTCCTTCCAAATTTGGAAAACAGGTATACTGAATGTTTTTATTTTACAAATGAGCAAATCTCTTCAAGACTTCAATTTCCAGAAGTCAGAAATGTGCAGAATTCAATCCCAGACCAGCCTGACTCCAACTCTTAGTTTTCCCATTTTATGCCATCTCATTATACCTGATTCTTTCCTTTTTCTGTTATCTCTATCTCCATCTATCTTTTCTTTCTGTCTCTGTCTCTCTCTATGTGTCTCTGTCATCTACCTCTATCATGCCTATCTTAAAGGCAAAATTTCAGATAAAGCTTATTTAAAGTTACATGAGAGACATGTTTCTCCACTCCACAGCAGTAAACATGGCAATTAACATGAAATTATTCATCTTTGGCTGCGTAATTCTGATTAAATAGCCATATGAACACTGAAGCAGCACTTTTGTGATTAGGTTGATTGGTGTTTATGGTCCTTAATGAGACATAATGCAGCCATTTGTGCAAACCATCAACCCAAGTTGTCATGTAGCCAAGTGGAAGTGACATGGGGTAGAGAGCATACTTCATCTCTGCATTCAATTCCTTACCATAGGGACAGAAATCCACTGCCTTCATTCAGGATTATCATTTGCTTCTATCTGAGACCTGTGAATCTATATAAAAATACTTTTTTCAGTTTTTAAATTTGCTTAGTGTTTTGAGTTGATCATAGACTTATGGATGAACAGTATAAAGATTCCATTCATATTTTATTTTATTTCACTCAGGAAGGATATTGGCCTTACCTACAATGATAGATCACATTAATATACTGGCATGACTATAATCCGTCATTCTTACTAAGCTTTGTTCAGTTTTACTTTCACTCATTTGTGTGTGATGTGTTTGAGTATGTGATTGTGTGTGCGTGTATGGATGCATGTGTGTGTGTGTGTGTGTGAGAGAGAGAGAGAGAGAGAGAGAGAGAGAGAGAGAGAGAGAGAGAGAGAGAGGGAGAGAGAGAGAGAGAGAGAAAGAGAGAGAGAGAGAGAACAAGAGAGTGTGGGGGTACATGTGTGCACTTACTTCTAGGAATATTTTTCATCATGGGATCATGGGTGTAAATTTTTGTACTTGCCACAACAATCAGGTCCCAAAGGGTCTATTACTACAGCAAGCCTACACTAATACATCATCTGTCCTTCTTATATACATCCTAGTTTTTCCCTTTCCCTCACCCCAGCACTTCTTTCTGTTTTTTATGGTGAAAATAACTAACAAAATTTCATTTATTTTCTTTTAGTTATTTCCAGAATGTGACATGAAAAGAATCATATTAACTTAAAGGCTACACATCTTCAAAAATGTTATTTATTAATTGCTTATTAAGACAGGGTCTCACATAGCCCAGGTTGGCTTTGAATTTGCATTAGAACTCGATCAATGTCTCCATTTTTGGAGTGCTGATGTTACAGCATTTGGCTCCAAACCTTGTATATACAGTGATAGATGCTGAACACAGGGCTTTGTGTATACCATGACAGTACATTATCAAGTTATCTACAGCTCTGGGCACCACACTGGATATTTAAAAAGCCACAATGCAGCAGGATATAAGGATTTTATTTTGTTTGTTCTTAAAAATCACCATTATAATCATCATCATATCATGAACAATTTATTTCTCCCTCCCTCCCTCCCTCCCTCCCTCCCTCCCTCCCTCCCTCCCTCCCTCCCTCTCTCTCTCTCTCTCTCTCTCTCTCTCTCTCTCTCTCTCTCTCTCTCTCTCTCTCTCTCTCTCTCTCTGCAGATGGACAAGGAACTTAATGAGTGAACTTTGCCCAAACTGCAGTTTTTAAAGTGTGTCAGAAACAAATTACTACTGCTCCTCTGCTATGAGGGCTGTTTTGAGGCCCACATTATCACTTGAACCGCCTGCTTAATGGGCTGTGCAGTCCTCCCCATTTGTCTTGTACAAAAATGCAAATATGTACATCTATGTGTGGATATGTGCACACACACCAGTTTAAAAGTCTGTTAAATTTAAATCTTCTCAGACAAAAGCACAAATACATGCTCTCAAAAGGAAAGAATTAAACAGTTAACTCTATTACTTGGAATGAACAAGAATAAATTTAAAAAGAACAGAGAAACTGATGAATAAAACATACATATTTATGAATGTCGCTGTTGAGAGAATTCCCACATTCTTAGTCTAAAATACTGAAAAGCAAGAGAAGGGTTTGTTCTTCATTAAGAAATAATTCTACTATAATTGCTTGCTCAGTCAAGTCTTTTGCAAAACAGACACATGCAATTGATTTTGTAGAATGATTGAGATTCAGTAAAGGCAGGAAAGAAGCTTTTGATTTCATGGTTGAGCTGAGGAAAAGAGGAACATTCTTGCCTAACACATAGGAGATGCTGCAATTCATAAGGAGATATAAAAATAATGGCAAAGCTGCCAATATGGCTGAAAGGACCTGATGACACAACTGGGAAGAGGTAAATTTTAATTTAATTTAGCACAACCATAATTTGTTGATTGTCTGTTAAGTATAAGAGATTTTCAGTTCATAGGAACAGAAGGCACAATCCAGCAAACAAGTAAAGATATCCTTTCCTTTTGGAAGCTGAGAAAATTATCAAATTACCATTTGTAACCTGAAAGTTATCTGACTTTTACAGTACTGTCCAAAGACCCAGGGAAAATGCTGCAGTTTGAATGTTTGTGTTTTCCTCAAAGTCAAAACCTAAAACCTAACTCCTTGATGGGAAAAATGGCTAAGTTGGTAAAGCACTTATTTTAGACTCCCAGAACCCACATAAAAGCAGGGCTAGGTAGCCTACATATTTAATTCTTCCACTCTTATGGGGAAGCTGGATAATATCCTGGAACACAAGGGATATCTGGCCTTGTGAGAACTGTGACATAAAAGTGAACCTGTTTCAAATAAGGTAGAAGGTGAGGACTGACAGTCAAAACTGCCATCCGACTTCCATGTGCACACCATGGAATACACATGCCCATACTAACACGTAGGAACATGCATATACACATATACATATGCTCAAGAGCTACTTTACTCCCTTACCCTACAAAAGTATTCCAAGTGTGATGGTATTTTAGTGTGTGTGTGTGTGTGTGTGTGTGTGTGTGTGTGTGTGTGTGTGAGAGAGAGAGAGAGAGAGAGAGAGAGAGAGGAGAGAGAGATGTTGGTGGAAACTTTTAGAATATAAAGGTAGAATCTTCATAAAAGGGGTTAGTGCCCTTATTGAATATCTCCTTCACTCCTGAGCATATTCTTAGGATACAACATCTGTGAATCAGAAAGCAGATACCAGGGGCCTGCTCACAAATTTCCTGTAACATACACACGTACAGATGTACTGTGTAATTTTTATAATTGATTCTTGAATAATTGCTTTATGATTTTATTTGCAGCTATCTAATCTGTTCTCCTGTTCATTAAAAACCCATGAATTCTGACCCATAAAATTAGACCTGGGTTTTGCTGAACACTGACTTCATGCAGCATAGGCGCAGAGCTATCTCTGTTCCTGTAGATTGTAGAAGAACAGGAAACAATGACAGAAATGTCATCAAGGACTTACAGCAAAGTGTACATTTTCACAATTGCCTGATATTTTCTCGGTGAGGGCCATGCCTCTCTAGAGATATTATGAAAGTGACAAGAGGGAGGAGACAGACACATTATGGCCAAGGTTGAAAATCTTAGAAGAGTTCAAAGTCCTACAAGTATGTCCTAATGCAGGGGGCGTGTGATGTCCTGATATTTGTAAGCTTCAAATATCAAGATAACAGAAAGCATCCCAATATGTACTTATGAAGCATGAATTATAACCCAGAGATAGACACTGGGATTCAAATTGAAGATCAGAAAAGCAAGGTGACCAGCCTCTTAAGAGTTCTCACCTCTACTAATGCTCAAATGAAGGAGTGATCCACTGAACCTCAGATTGCACCTGCAGACTGCACTTCTCCTCACCAAATCTGTGACTGCTCCTGAGAGTGCACTGAGATCCTTATGTACTCTCTAGTGCTGGAATTAAAGACATGTTTCTCTTTCAGAGTGATTCACTCTCATGTAGCCCAGGGTGGCCTTGAACTCACAGAGATCCATCTGCCCTTGTCTCCTGAGTCCTGGGATTAAAGGTATGGGCCATCACTGTCCAGCTTCCGAGGCTGTGGTTACTTTGCATTCTGATCTCCAGGCAAACCTTATTAGATCACAAACAATTTATTGGCACATACTTCACTGTATCAGAGAATGTGAGAATCTTAAAAGGCAAAGAAAGAAAAACAAGAGGAAGCACACACACACACACACACACACACACACACACACACTACACTTGAATATGGATTTTCAAAGTTTCTGAAACTTTAAGTATAGTTAGTGTTAATGAATGGTTTTCTGGGGTCTCTCTTAGACACTTGGTGCCATATCATATTTCTATGATGTGAGCACAAGGAATTCTATAAACAAAAAGACTTCCATGATTTCTCCAGATATCCTGGATTTTCATAAAAGTAAAATTTTTGGTTGATGGCTTCTTGAGGGGGGGGAGTTTTCTTTTAAAGACATGGACCCTAGTAGTTCAGTCATTCTCCAGTGGGCAGTATCACACCTGAAAGTATGCTGGAGTAGTTTGTGCATTACTAATTTAAAATGAAATAAAAGAGGACACAAAGTTGGGAATAAGGAGATAGAGAGGATGGATCTGGGAAAAGTTGGGGTGAGTATAATTAAAGTACATTGTGTGAAATTCTCAAAGCATTAATAAACAAACAAGAAATGTTGAGGTCTTGCTTGCTATAACATAGTAGCCTTTTTCTCCATTTAAAAGAAAATAGAGACTTGAATTTAAAATGGAGTATACATACCAGTCAGAATTATCATATAATAGCAATTTCTATCTTTTGATTTCAAGCTATTATATACTGATTTCAGGTAATGGACATACTAGAGAATTTTAAAAATGTTAGGTATATTTTAAAATTAAAATTAACTCACCATAAAGCACAAAACTCTTGAAGCATGAATGTAAACAATTCCAAATAGCTCTAGGAAGTTCTTGAAACTGACCAAATTCATTAGTTCCTTCCCTCCTAGGGTAAAGAGGTTGAGAAGACTGCAAGAGGAAATCAGCTGTTTAGAAGAGATAGAAACCAGCTGAGCTTCTGGAAAGAGGCTCAGTCCAAAGAAATGAGCTGGAAAGGGCACTCTCCAGCCTGTTGAGCTGCCTTCAGACTGAGCTCTGTGCTCCAGGTGCCTAGCTTTTTGAGCCATTACCCATGCTGGGGTTCCCTTTTGTGATGCAGCTCTTTGAGTCATTTCTGTCCCTGTAAGTAACTCCTCACCTCTTCCCCTGTGATTCCAATAAAACTCATTGGTTCACCAAGGTGGACTTCAGTAATAGCTATAGTTTGGTCTGTTATGAACTCTCTATCTGTAATAATTGGACATGTGTAGCATCTCCTGAGGGAAAAGTTTCATCATACAATGGATGGAAAGAGAACTTGCATGCTGCAGATCATGGTGACACAACGTCATCTCCAGTGTGCTTTTTGCTCTACAGTATGAAAGCATTGATCTGTCCCTGGGAAACCTGGAGGCTTTCACTGTAATATGATCTCCTCCTATGGCCAATGTCTTTTAGTGTTCATTATTTGATACACCTGTTCAGAGCAATTAGAAAAATACAAGTTCCCTGAAACCAGACCCTCCTCCTCAACCAGATTAACTTTTTGACAGTTTTGTATAACTTATATTATCCTGTTCATTTTCTCAAGCAAGATTATTTCAGCATGAGTCTCTCCTAGCTTGGTAGTGACTGTGCTTAAATGAGTAGTGCTTATTTAAGTTTACTCTGGGTTGTCCAGGCATCGGTAGACACTTTTCCATTCCATTTTCCTTTTCTGATGAGTCAAGCTTCTAGTATGTTTTTAGTTCACCAGTCAGCTGGGCTCCACTTAGCACCATTCATTCATGCTGTGAAAGAGTTCATTATGAGTCAGAGAACTGGAGAGAGAGAGAGAGAGAGAGAGAGAGAGAGAGAGAGAGAGAGAGAGAGAGAGAGAGAGAGAGAGAGAGAGCAGGAGGGTTGGGGCTGTGGAGACTGAGACACAGAAACACACACACACACACACACACACACACACTGAATGTAGGAGTTTGGGTTTGTCCCAAATGTTTGGTAAAATTGTTTTTGAATATGTAGAATATGAGTAATCTAATCAAAGTATGTAATTGCATTCATTTTAATTGTTTATATTCCTCAACCTAAATCTTCACAACCAGTTCATGTTGATTACATATACATATTAATTTCAAACCATGGCAAGCTATTAGTGGATCTAATAATTTTGATTATTATTCTTGAAATACAGGCTCAAGATTTCCCAAGGTATTAATACTCATTCCTGGATAATGCTTTCATGCCAATATAGTCTGAAAAAAAGCATGTAGATGCAGCAATTACATATCTTTTTTGAATTTTGGCCTATTTTTTCTTAGAATTAAAGAAAGGAGAGGAATTTAATGCATGCTAGCCTGAGATACTGTATAATACATTGGAATTGTCTTTTAGGGACATGTTTAAAAATGAGATAGCTTCCTTTTGTCTTTACTAACTTATGAGTTGAGCAAAAAGATAAGACCACACACCTTATCAGTATCCCACTGAACTTAGAATTCTAATTTATTTTTTTATTTTACAGTTTTCTGTCTGTTGTAAATGTGCATGCATGAGTGAAGTTGTACACAGAGGCCAAGAGAAGGGTTTAGATCCCTTGATACTAAAGTTAGGCTGCACCAAGCCACTGATGTGAGTACTGGGAAAAGAACTTTGTTTCTATGCAAAGCAGCACACTATGTGCTCTACTGCTGAGCCATCTATCCAGTCCAGAATTACTGTTCTTAATATTATTATTAGCAGTAATCTGCTACAGTTTTTAAAGTGATAGTTGTTTTAGGGGACTTTTAATTGAACATTACTTATTGCTTATTGTCCCAGTATAACTCTTAGTACTGATGAATAGTTAAAAAATTTCCTTAAGCCCATGTGAGTTTTCACCCTAAACCTCTTCTGCTTTACTAACAGACATTTCCATACATGAAATATCATGCTAGATATTACATTTTCCCCTGAAATCTATTTTCTTTGAATTTTTTCATAATTTAAATCTTTCAAAAGGTATATTTTTTCATTATGCATTTATCTTTCCTTTTATACTATTAGAACCAGGTAGGGGAATGGAATGAGAACTATAATTTGTATCAAGTTTGCGATTATATTAAAATATAAAAATTTGAATAGCTCCTTAAATGTTTCTCAGAGAATTTTTTCACCATGTATTTAATTCTATTTTGTCAGAGATTTACTTTTTAAAAATGAATTTTAGGGACGTTGTGGATTCCATTTGGGCTTATATGTGCTTGGCAAGTACTCTACATCCCTAGTGTGATAGATTTGATAGCCTTGATTGCATTAAGCTGATTCATCCATGAATACAGACCTGTCAATGTGCAAAAATTTGTCTCATTGGGAATGGCATACTGGGGGTGGAACAGGAAGAAGAGCCAATGGACCCAACTGTGCATTTCTGGATAGAAGGGATTGTACCCCTAAACAGGTTAATTACCCATATGTTTCACTAAGCAAACACACGTGAGACTTACTATCTGCAGACACTAGGGTGAGGCTTCTAAAATAAAATGTCAGAGATGCCTGTGATGATCACCATTTGATGGATGTAATGCTAAGCTACGTGGGGCCCTCTTGAATACCATCACCCATTGTACCGAAGCTGAAAGCCCTAGCAGGAAGCACCAGAACAGATACAGGAATCCCTAGGCTGGACACCGGCTGTAGGGACATGTTCAGTAAAGGTGATGAAATGTTCTTGCCCATTCTGGGAAACCCATGAAGGTCATATTCTGCAATGTAGGATCCGAGTCCTAGGGAATGAGACTAGAAGTTGAGTCCTATTCTGCCTGGATGTAAGCACAGTAAACAGCTGGTCCTGGAGCAGGATTCCCGAGCCGGCCCTTTCTCAGTTCAGAGAGGGGAGCCTGGAGGACAGTATACAGGAAATAAAGTATATAACAATACATTATGTATGATGATGTATTGAAGGTTAAAATACATTACCAAAAAGTTGGCCGAAGAAGCAACCAGCAAAAGAATGCAATGTTTTTGGCCTTTGGCAAAATATTGGAGAAATTATATAACTAGAGTTTCTACTTTCCTCTTGATGTCTTCTGATGATTTTTACCTTTAAATTAATTTATTTACTTTAAATATCTCTGTCTCTTTCATCCCTCCATGCCCCTTGCACATATATTTGTGCTATGACACATGTATGCAGATCGGAGGACAGGCTTTGAGTGTTGGTTCTCACCTTTCACCTTGTTTAAGGCATGATACCTCTGCTTTTTTCCTGCCTGTGCACTGAATAATCCCATATTCAAGCTTCAGAAGATTTTATTCTTGTCTCCACCTCTGCTCTTGTACAGAGATGAGAATTTATGCCATTTCATTAGGTTTTTTAAAATTTCCCCCACAAGACCATGGGACTCAGATTATCAGGCTTACGTGGCAAGTGTTTTTACTGGCCCTATACTTTAAAAATGAATACATGACACTTTTAGACCTTTCAAAAATTGGATTGCATTATTTGGTTTGAGGCTTTTTATTTAGAATTTTATGTCTAACAATAGATTTGGCAAAACAATAAGTTGATCAGAATGTTCACAGTTTGAGTCATTGTGATTATACAATTTGGAATATAATCTATTTTTTGCCATTGTGTATGCCATTAAAGTGGCAAGTGTGAACTAATTAAATAAAAAGCAGCATCATATTGTGAGGACCAGCCAAAATTTATTAATGATCAGGACATAATACACAATCCATCTCAGTGACCTTAAGTATCTAGATGACTGGGAAGGAATGACATTTATTTGGTAAATAAAATGATTGTGTGTGTTGGAGCAAAATTTGTCTATGTATTTAAAACTTAATGTTTTTGATAATTTATTTAGAAAATTAGCACACACATAAAATGTCATCTTTTGTTGATTACCTGCTCATCTTGATATATTTTTACTTGTGAATACAGGTACCCTGTAAATTTAGATGACATCTTTGGAAAATTCTCATTGTAATAAGCATTAACAAGCTTTCCCCAATGTGGTTTATCCTCTCAGCTCTTTGCTCCATGGTTGATTAGCAAAACTGAATCATTGAAGTTATGACACTTTCTATTTCAATATGTCTATGGATGCCTGCATTTTGTAGAATGCAGCTATTCTAGCAAGGGGGCAGTCCTGGTTTAAAATGAGCTTTATAACAATACCACTTCCATAACCATTGACAACCACTTAATCTTGGTGGGCTTTTCTGTAAAATGCTGATAATGAGACCATTTTGAAGATTGATGGTAATGTATGCAGTTTGTCTGCACCAGTGGATGTGATCAATAAACAGGTGCTATTATTCTCGTAAAATAGTACCCTAACTGGTGGTGGAATATTGAATTAAAAATTAAGGAACAAGAATGGAATAAATAGCTCATATTAGACAATGAAGAAAATGTCACTCATGACACAAATACCTATCTTCCTTGAAGCTAGGGATGGTTTCTCAACTAACATTTTAAATAGGAGTATGAGCGAAAAAATTTGAGGTAGTAGTAGGGGATGTGAAATCTTACATGTCTGCAAGCTGTCTTTCATGGATTGTTAATATTTTACTGATGCTCATTTACATATTTTTTTGTATTAAACAGACTTGCAAGTTTCTTACTATTTTGAAACAAATGTGATTATGGTTTCTGTCTCAGAATTTAGGTAGTTGATGTTAGGTAGTAGTCTTACTGTATAAGTTGTGTCATCCCTACCTTTTGCTGTGTATTGTGAGGCACACTAGGGATTGAGTTAGGAGGTATTCCTTCTTTGCTGGTGTCCCATTGATGCACTGCAGACCTTTTGAAACATCTCTGCCTTCCTAGGATCCTTTTTGACACTGACTGTTAGTTTCATTCAATGACTTCAGTATCAGCCAGCATTCCATTGAACAAGGTACTCCATATCATCTCTACCTTCTTTTAACGAGCCAATGAATTCATGCTACCATCCAGTTGCTGGAGCAGAGAGATCACAGCATGATCAGAGTCAGCTCTTCATGTTATCTGGCCCTCATCTCAGAACCCACCTCCTGTGGGATCTTTCCTGTCTCATTTGCAATCCTCTCTTCTGTATTTCACACATTGTGCTCGATAGCACTCATGTGGAGTTCTGTAATGCTCTGCTGTAATTATACTGGATCACATAAGGTAAGGAATACATGTATCTCCTAAGACCCGAAATTTTGTCTGAAATACCAAGGCCATATGAGAACCTGCTAATTACTCACCTCACACACAATATTAATATCTTTTGCTCTTTGCCACATTTCTTTTATTCTGCCTGAAGAAATGAGCCAGTGATAGTCCACAAGACAAGATAGTAGAAACTCACAATGGAGAATGAGGACAAAGACCCTAACATAGACAAAGCTAAGCATCCCCAATCAGAAAATGAGTTCATTCCTTCTCCCAGGTGTGAACCTCAGATGAATCCTATTGCTTGTTTATCTTACATAAAGTTCATTCTGATACACAGAAACAAATACCCATAGCAGAGTAACACCAGCTGTTCCCTAGGCACTTATATATTAGAAACTATGGCACTGACCTGCAACAATTCAAGAGTGAATTTCGCCTCCCCTGCCCTCATCCTGTTGTGTGATCATAATGAGCACATACCAGCTTATCTGGAACAATCCCTGGACGCAATTGTTCTGCTTTATGTTTTCAGTCTAAAATGCATTTTCAAATTAGCAATAAATTATATGTTCACATGCATGACACAGATCAATCACTGCTGTTCAGTTTCCCCCCTTTCTACTTAATACTCAGGAAACTGGGAGAAAATAACAGTCTCTTTTTGCCTAGGTTCATGGGTCAGCCTTTCCCTTCAGAAGATGACTTGTTAGCTGTCTCAATAAATGTCATGGAAGAGACAGAAGCCAGAATTTGTTAATCAGTATGCTGTAGCCTCTCACTTTTGCCCTCTCTGTGTACCCTTTTCCCTATCTAAAGACATCATGGATGAGCACTCATAAAACTGATTTTGTTTATTTGCAAGTTGCTAATTGGCCCTCTTGAACTTTTTGTAGTGTTTTTATATTATGAATGAATGGATGAATTTTTGAGACAGGGTTTCATGCATCCCAAGCTGGCCTCAAACTTTTTATGTAGCCAATAATGACCTGGCACTTCTTGTCTTTTAGCTTCTACCTACTGGGTGCTGGAGTCCCTAGCATGAGATACCACATCCAATCTGTGCAGCTCAAAAGCAGGACTTTGAGCATGCTAGGCATGTACTCTTTCAAGTAAGCCTTATTACCAACCACTTGTAATCATTCCCTCATATGCCTTCATGCAACTTCTGCTGCTTTCACATTTTTTTTTGTGCTAATCACAAAAGGCCCGGTGACAGTTATTTGGGTACTAGTTTTATTTCACTAGCCCTCTTAGTAGCAGTTGATATAAGTTATCACTTGATTCATAGTGATATTCATAATAATGCTATAAATATAAAGAGTAGTTATAGGAGTTGAAGATTTGGTTAAGTGGTTAAGAATCTTCAGTGCTCTTGCAGAGAATCAGAATTCAATTCCCAGCCCTCATGTCAGGGCTGTCTGCCACTTTAGGGCTAGGCAATCCACTATCCTGTTGTGAGTTCCTTAGATACCATCACCCACAAACACACACACACACACACACACACACACACACACACACACACACAAGAACACATACAAATAAAAGTAAGGACCTTTAAGAATATATAAAAGACTACATACATTATATACAACTTTTGAGTTTGACCTTTAACAAAAGGACAAGCACTTTCTTCTTTGAAGAAATGTTAAATGTTACCAAATTGAGGACATTGCTGAAGATATGAAATAAACTATATGCATTTTATTTTGCTCAATAAATGATTATGGTTTTTGTGTCATCAGCTGATTATATTTCAGAATAAATATTCTTGATTAAGTTAAAATGCACAAACAAGACATAGAAATTATGTAAATTTCCTTTGTTTAGTGCTTTTTTTTTTAAAGGAAGAAGATATTCTTCATGGAAATGTATGAGTTGACATTAAAGTTGAATCATTCTTTATCATGTAAATGTGTATTTACAATATTTTTTTAAAAGGTGGATTATGTAAATCATTTTAAGGACATACAAAAATGTGGATTATTTATCAGCCAAAGATTATGCATTTAGGAACAAATTTAAAAGCTTATTCTTCAACATGTTCATCCTGGTTCGCGTGATTGATATTTACAGTGTATGGTTTGTTTAGGGAGAATGTGCAAGGGGGATTCTTATGCAGCGAGGAACTCATGCTCATGTTACATGTTTAAGTTACAAATTCATATAACAGCACTCAATTTCCAGTGTTAAATGTGGTCATTGTTTTGAAGTCATTGTATAGCATTTCTTTAAAGCAGTCACTTTATTCTTAGAGACATTTCTTGCATCTTTTCTGTTGAATGCAGACATCACACATCTATTCGAACAAAAGTACAGATGGGAGCATTGGAGAGATAGCTTGAATGGTAAAGCACTTGTTTTGCTTCATAAACACATGAGTTTGGATCTTCAGCACATATGTAAAAGATCAAGAAGTGGTTGTACACCCATGTAATCCAAAATCTGGAAGGCACAAATGGGAGCATTCCTAGGGTTTACCTGGTGGGTAAGTGAGCATCTTCACATTTCATTTTAGAATTGAACATTTCTCTCATTGAACCTATCTCAAAAATAATATGGAGGAGAAATTGTAAGGAAGGTTTGACTTAGTCAAGCCTTTTTTTTTTTGGACTCACCAATAAGACAACTCAGAGGAAGTGAAGGTGGCTCAGTTAATAAATTGCCTTTGTATCAGTGTGAGGACCTGATCAGACTCTAAGTACTAACAGCAAAGCCAGGTACAGTGACACACACCTGTCAATCTAGTACTAGGGATTAGAGACCTGAATATTCCCAGAGTTAGTTAGCTTTAACTTAACTGAGGATTCTGGCTTAAATGAGAGAACTATCTCAAAAGCAAAAACAAGCAAACAAACAAAAGCAAGGTGAATGTCTTTAGATGGTGACACCTGACTTCCACTCATAGACACACACCTTTATTAGAGTAGAGCACACACAAGTACATGCACCACATGCACACACACACACACACTCATAGACACATAAATACACACTAGAAGATAACTTATGGAAGTTGAAACAAAAATGACTCAAAATTATTCTTAATTGAAAAATTTAATGGGAAAGGGAGAGAGAAATATCCTTTCCCACCATCACTGCATCTTTGAAAAAAAATGCACGAGATTAGTCATTTGTCTGTGTAGAGAGAAATTCCTTGTTCCTATTCCTGTATTGAAAGGTAAGGGTGATGGAAACACAAAATAAATGCAAACAGAGCATCTACTTTTAGGAGATTTCAATTCAACTGGACTGGACAACTGCTCAAACAAAAAAATTGAGTGGGCAGGGTTGATGACTACAAAAAAAAAAAAAAAGAAAAAAAAAGAAATCAGTAGACTCAGAAATCCAGCTCTTCCTTGAGATGAGTGTCCTAGAACAGCACTTTTCAAATCAGGCCTGAAAGGATGTGTGGCAATGGGAAAGAAGCAAAGAGGCTCCTTCTGCTTGTCAACACTGGCAGGTTTATGTACATGTGTCTGTGTACCTGTGTGCTTGAGCAGAATGAGATTGGTAGAAAACTCTCCCAGAAGAGAGGAGGGTATGATTGGATTGAAGTCCTTGAACTCTTCCCCTCTGTAGTTTTGGTCCAACACACACAGAACTCTAGGGACTGAGTATATGAGAAGATGCCTTCCTTTCCCTTCTAGGCTATAGTATATCTGATAGCCTAGGTTATGCTAATTACCAGCCAAGGAATTCTTTTCTCATTGTAATTTACCAAATAAACAGTCCACTGTCAGTGTAGAGCAAATGATGCATAGAGGTTATAATAAAGAGAGTAAATCAAGTGGAGTGTGGTTTCTATGAAAAGTTCTGGCTGAGAAAACCAGATCTCAGCATCTTTGTGCTGATAGACAGTCAGAGAGAAAAGGGATGGGGAATATAAAGATTACTAAAACTCCTGGCTATCTAGATTGTGTCAAGAGATATATGATAAAGAGTAAGATTTGGTGGGATTTTAAGTATATTCCACTTCTAGAAGTTCATGTATCTTTCTAACTGCTTAAATTTTCCATGGCCTCGTGCTGAGGAGTTGATTAAGATAGATTCGTCTATGTGCCATTCTCTTTGATATAGTGGCTCTCACTAGGAATTGAGTTATTGAGGAAATGAACACCAATACAGAGGAAGGAATTTAAGAAAAATAAAGTTTTTTTGAGGATAGCTTTTTTTTCATACAACGCATTTCATATAATTCAAGTGGAAAGGGGGACCAAAGAGAGTAAGAATGGAGGGAATACAGAGAGCAACAACTAAAATTAAGGGGCATGGGGGTCATATAATAACCTAATACAGTAGAAGCTTCCAAAAATACATACATATATGAAGACACTCAACATGAAACTGCAAATAATAGGGGAAACAGTCACAACTTGCCATCTCCTGTCACCAAATTAAATCTTCCAGTACCAAGAGTGGGTTCCATTTAATTAAGTTGTTGGACTCAGGGGTCCTGTGGAAATCTCCAAATAACCTAAGCTGCTGCCAAGACTATATATATATATATATATATATGTTTCTCTCAACAAATTTACAGCAAGTCTCCATTGCTGAAGGCAACATGGAGAAGTTGAGCTTGTTCCTGCAAAGAGCCTTCTCTACTACATTCTAGGGTCTTAGGTACAGGAAAGTACTCTGCAGGCTACCAAAAGAGAAAAAAACAACCCAGCCACAGACCCTTTGATCCATAATGCTGTACTGCTAGCAAGATATGCCAAGGCAATAGTGGCACATAGCTTGGGGAGTAAGCAACAATATATGATTTGACTTTTCGCTTACTTCTGAGAGATGTAGCTCGTAACTGTCACTGTCTGGGTGATCAAGAACCAGAGACTAGATAGTCCAGGGAACCAGAGGAAAACCAAATGCTACTGTTTTAAAACAAACAATCAATACCAAAACTCACAAACACAAAATTTACTCCTAAAAATGTTCTGTTAGACTCATAGATCAGTGCCTTGTTCAAACATCAGCATCAGAGAAACTTCCTCCTGCAGCAGATGGGAACAAATAGAGACTCACAGTCAGGTATTATACAGAGAGTGAAAGACTTGGAAAACTCATGCCCAAATGGGATGTTTCCATCAAATCTTTTCCCCAGAGCTTAAGGAACCCTGCAGAAAGAATATAAGAGCCTGAAGAGATTAAGGACACCAAGACAAGAAGGCTTTCCAAATCAATATGATCAAAACTTGTATGAACTCACTGAGGCAGCATATGCAGGGCCTGAATGAGCCTTGCACAAAGTCCTCTGTGTATATATCCTGGGTTCTAGTTTAGTGTTGTATGGAGTTCTTGAGTCTGCTATTGAGTGAGTCTCAGATTCCTGGGTAGTTTCTTGGGTTCTTCTCCTTCTGGCTGATAGTCTTATTCAACTTTGATGTGCTAGCTTTTTTTCAATCTTATTTTACTGTAATTGCTTATAAGTCTTCCCTGCTCTCCAGGAGAGACAGAAAGGGAGTGGGTCTGGGTAGGAGGGAAGGTCGGTGATTATTTAGAGGAGTAGAGAGAGGTGAAATCATAATGAGGATGTAAGAAAAAAAACTATTATCAACAAAATGAACAAATGTAAAAGAAAGAAAATAGAGTATTCATACAATATATTCTGATTATGATACCCTTTCCCCAGTTCCTCCCAGATTCTTCCTCACCTTTCCTCCCACCAAACTCCACACTCCTTCTCTCTCTCCTTAGCATACGGACAACTAAAAAAGAATAAGGAAATAAAATAAAATAAAATCAAGCATACCCAACTAGAACAAAACAAACAAATGAACAGAAAGAAAAGAGTAAAAGAAGAAGTATCAGAAACACAGATACAGAGATTCAGAGCAATTCCAAAAAAATACAAAATCAGAAATCATAATATATAAACAACAGCAACAACAAAAACTGGAGGGAATGAAAAAAAAAACCAAACAAAAACAAAAGGAAAACAAATAAAAAACCAGCCCAGACAAAACATTATGAGACAAAACAAACAAACACACAAACAAACAAACAACCCAAAACCAACCTCCCCCCCCAAAATAAACAAACAAACCAAAAATCCAAAAAGGAATGAAAAGAAAACTTCCAGAGTTACCAATGAGTTTATTTTGTGTTGGCCATCTACTGCTGGACCTTGTACCTGCAATTAAGTGTCATTTGTATATCCAGAGATAGAGACTTAGTGGAGAAAACTGATTTTTTACTTACAAGTGGTGATAAATTGGAGATAACTTCTAGGTTAGGAATAGTGGCTCATGCCCACTTCCTCTCACAAGTCAGGGACACCATCTAGTGCAGAGATCCTGAAGGCCCTTTGCATGCTGCCACAGTCTCTGTTGAGAGCATATGTACTTCACTCCTGTTGTATCTAGAAAGCCTTGTTTACTTGGTATCTTCCATCCCTATTGGCTCTTATTATTTTTTCCTTCTCCTTTTCCAGAGAGTTCTCTGAGCCCTGAAAGAAGGAATTTGATGGAGACATCTCACGAAGACTGGATGTTCCAAGGTCTGTCACTCTCCACATATTGTGAATCTCTGTATTTGTTTCCATCTATTGTGGGAGAAAGTTCTGACACCGATCTATGAGTTAGGAGTTGTTAGGAGACATTTTATTGCTATATTGCAATGGCAGAACAGTAGCATTTTATTTTCCCCTATGTTTCTGGTCTATCTAGTAGATTCTTAGCTACCCGAGCAGTGTTGGGAATGGGCTCCGTGTCATGGAGTGGACCTTATATCTAATCAGATAATGGTTGGATGCTTCCACAACTTTTGGACCACCATTTCACCATCATATTTGCAGGAGGTTTTCCATTGTAGATAAAAGATTTAAAGCTGGATTGCTATCTACTTTTCTTCCCAAATAGCATGTGGAGTACCTTCCAGTACCATGTGTACTAGTCTTTATGGGTAAATGTTTAGTTAGGCACTAGATAGACTTCTCCGTCTTTAATGAATTATATAGGTATTGTCATCAGTGATAAGGCCTTACATTCAGTTTGTGAAGAGCAACAAATAGTCTTGGTAATATCCTAGTTTTTCTTAGTGTTTCCAAGTGACCCCCTTGGCAAATAGCTTAATTATATGTAATTTGTAAAAATGGAGGATGAAGCTTTGTCTCTCCCTTTATTTGCATCCACATACAAGTAAATATGTACCATAAATATCTTTGGGGGTCTGAGTTACCTTGTTTGAGCTGTTTTTTTTTTGTTGTTGTTTGTTTGTTTTTGTTTTTGATTTTTTTCTAATTTCAACCATTTAACAACAAGTCTCATAATTTATTTTTTAATGTTTGAGTAATATTCCACTATGTAAATGTATCCTGTTTTCTTGTAAATGTATCCTGTACACTCATCCATTGTTGGACATCTACACTGCTGCCAATGTCTGGCTATTGTAAATAAAATGGCTATGGACATGCTTGAGCAAATGTCTATGTAGCAAGATGGGAAGCCCACTGGGTATGTACCCAGAAGTTTTACAGCTGCATCTTGAGGTAAATCTACTCTAAGATTACTGAGGAAATGTCAGATTGATTTCCATAATGGTTGGACAAGTTTGTATTCCCACTAGCAATGGATGAATGATCCCCTTACTCCATCACCAGCAGGAGCTCTCATCTGTTTTACTGATTTTGGCCCTACTAATTGGAGAAAAATGAAATCTCCAAGTAGTTTTGATTTGCAAATAGTTTTGATTTGGCTAAGGATATTGAACATGTCTTAAATATTTTTTTTAAATTATCTGTGTTTCCTTTTTTGATCTGTGCTTAGTTTTTTGATTAGATTATTTTCCTGATCTCTATTTTTAATTTTTTTTTAATTTTTATATACTAACCCTCTTGTTGATGTGTAGTTGTTAGAAATATTTTCCTGGTATCTCCTATAACATGAGAAACAAATAAAAGGACTCAGAGACTGCTATTGGGGTTCAATCTAAAGATCAGGGAACCAAAGCAGCCAAGCTATCAGAGAGCTCTCTTCTTACCTCTAACAGGTTTATAACATATATATATGTGTGTGTATTTATATTTATGTATTTATACATATATTTACATATATATATATGTGCATTTAACAGCTTGGCTTATGTACACTGGGAATAAAGGCTTTTTGAGAAGGTATGTTAATGTGTGTGAGTGTGGTGTCTATGCGGATGCATGTATAGGTGCATACACATGAGGGCCAAGGGAAGGCATTAGGTATCTTGCTCTATCAATATCTACCTTTGCTACCTTTGGGATATAATTGCTCTATGAAATTTCAGCTGGCCTTACAGCCAACAAGCCCTAGTAATCCTTTACCAGAATAGTACTGGGAATCTAGGCATGAATGGATACCCATGGCCTTTTTGTTCTTTGATGGGGTTCTGGGGGTTTGAACTGAAGTCCTCATGTTACTGCAGCAAGTATTATCATCCACCAATTCATTGCTTAGACCTGTAAAGTAATACTTTAAGAACATATATATATATATTTATATGTATATATATATATATATATATATATATATATATATATACATCTACAGTTACACACTTTCACTTTCCATTAAAGGGAAGAAAATGTTTACTGAAAAGAGCTTCTGATTTACTGGAAAGGCTATCAGTATCTTATATACTGAGGCCAGGTTTTATATTCAAGTATTGGGACAGGGTAAGGATTTCAGGTGTATTTTCTCTTGCCTTTATTCTTATTCTTGATGATGATGACAATGTGTGTGTTTGTGTGTGTGTGTGTGTGTGTGTGTGTGTGTGTGTGTGTGTATTCAACATGTTATTGCTAAATATAAGCTGATTTTAGCAGACCTTTCTCATATTCAATAACTCTTGGATTATATAGACTGGATAGGATCCAGGGTTTTGTACATGGTCATATTCCTTTGGATTTTTGTGACCTTTGGCATAGAAGACATTGATGATGTGGCTTTTAGATGCTATTATTGTTTCGTGAGCAAGGTCCATGCTTGAGGTAACTTAAACAATAAGAGTATCATGACCTAGTCAATTTTGTGTTGAATGTTAATGAACTCTTAGCAGCATGATTGCATGCATGAGACCAGTTGACATGCAAACATAGATGAAGGAAAATTTTATAAAGTCTCAGTGTTAGATGAAGAATTATAGGCAATCAATAGCTATCCAGAGAAAGTAAATCAGTTTTTTTCAGATATGAGCCCCAAATCCTAAATACACACATCTTTAAGGCCAACATTTATTGAACGCACCCACATACCTATGGTATAACAATAATTACATGAGGAGGGGTCATGAATTCAAGAGAGAGTTAGGGTAGGACATAGGGAAACTTGGATGGGGAGAGGGAAATGAGGAAGTGATGCAAACATGATAAACACATATATATTTTCATTCTTCCCTACAATTAAAGGGCACAGTTCACATTCTGAACACTACTAAGGTCACTTGTCACCCTGAAAACTTCTGGTCAGAGTAAAGTTGTGCTGAACTGAATTTGAATGTGTAAAGTGTATATTTTGATGATCTTTGAAGTGCAGCAGAGAGTGAATAACATAGAGCAGACAAAGAAAAGTTTCAGGTCTTTAATAGATAGTTTAGGATTACTGAAGATTGGTTGTTCATCAAAATAGGAGTCACTTGTGTTTGAAAATCTATAGTGTTAGTGTTTATAAAAATAATGAAGTTTTAAGAAATGAGTTTTTAGAAATTGTGAGAGTTTAGATGATTTTTTTTATATATCTAATCCCCAATAAGAAGGGTATGCCCTTTACTTGACATTTACTAGAGGTCTACTATACTTTCATCATTATTCTGGATCCCAGAACACTCATTGGCAAATAAGTCAATCTTCATCCTTCCCTTCAACAAACTCAATGTTAATGGGGTAAGAGACAGACAATAAGTGATTACACAAGTTAACAAGCAATGAGATATTTAAAGTTTTTGTGCTGGAAAATGACTTTGGGGTTGTGTATTGGCTGTTCAATAATGTCCTGTATAAGAAAGTGACACTTAATGGAGATACAAATGAAATTGGATAAGTGATGCGCAGATGAGAGATTAGAGCTTTCCAAATACAATGGATACCAGAAAACCCACAGAGAGGGAACAAATATATGGCACTTACAGCTATGCCAATGCAAAAATGAGAGTCCTAGTCACAAACATTGAGAAGGAGGCAAAGATGTGATGTGATGGTGGTATAGGTACACAGGGAAGGTTTGGGGTTTTGTTTAGAGTACAATGGTGCCCCTATTGGAGAAATTAAGCAGGAAAGCAACCAGCTATAATTTTCATTTTAAAAAATTACTGCATCTTTTTCTTCAGAAAATTAACTGCCAAGAAGACAAGAGTGGAGTAGGGCATCCAACTGGGGTTTTGTTTGAAGAGTGTGATGAGAAGTTGTCAGAGTCTGAATGTATATACTGATAAATTGGACAGTGGGGGGAGTGGAAAAGAGAAAGGGTTTGTGTATACTCCCTTTCTTCAACCTGGGCATCTGAACATATGCAATTAGCATTTTATTGGGTTGAAAGGGAGAGAGGAGTTAGTTGTTGATGAAGAGGTGAAGCAGAAGTCGATCTGCTCAGGTAAACTTCAGAATCCTACCACTTCAGTAGAAATGTCAAGCTTAGGAGAGGTGATGCAAGTCTACATTTTATGTGTGAGTTCTGTGTTAGAGACACAAATTGTCTAATCATTTGGCATCTGAAAAGGACTTAATAATTTTGAAAGTTCAATGTGAAATGAAAAATATCTCACTTTTTTTTGCTTTTATAATAAAATACAGTAGAATTGGTGACTTACAAACAATATGACTTTACTTCCCATCACACAGTTCTTGATTCTGATCATCCAAGATTAACCCATTGGCAGGTTCAGATTCTGTACAGGGCTTGCTCTCTAGTTCACAAGTGACCTTTTATCTGTGCAATTTCATGCACTAAAAAGAAATTAAGGTTGTGAGCCAATTGGGTCCCTTTAATAAAAGCCTCCATACATTTCAGAAAGGTTCCACTTTCATTCAAGTTTGAAACAATTGAAAGAGCCACACCAAATTTCTAGTCCTCTATGAACAAAAATTACAACTCATGTGGTTCAGCTCCAGACACAGAGATATGCATACTAAAATTGTAAGATTTGGAATAGCTTAATGTCTTTAATCTACAAGTCTACCAGGAATAAGATGATGTGAAATGGGTACTTCCTGAACAATTTCACTGACATCCTTTTTTTGTGACAGACTTTTCCTGGGTTCCCAAGACAGACTGAGGTACAGATAACACAAAAGTCCAACATGGTGAGCCAATGGTTTTTATTGGGGTTACACACAGGAATACGGATGAGGGGTAACTTATAGGAAACAGAAATGACCCAATAACAGCTGTATCACTAAGGGTCCACCAAAACATGGCAGATAACTCACTGCAATTGGAAACTGAGCATACACTGAACCACTCTCAGGCAGCTCAACAGGTTAGAGAGTGCCTGTTCTGGTAGTTCTGTTGGCCTGAGTTTCTTCTAAGTTGGTCTTTGCCTTTTCCCATCAACTACCTGTCCTCTGCTTCCTTTGGGCAATTTGCCTGCTCTAGATGGGAGATGTGATTCTGTATATATGTTTCTCATACTGTTAATAAAGCCCTGTGGCCAATAGAAAACTAGATAGGTGGGGCTAGGAGACTAGGAGGAGGAAGAGGAAGTAGTAGGTGGGGTCGACATGTAGCTTAGGGAGGAAGGAGGACGCCAGCCGCAGCTCCCCGATAAGACGACCACGTGGAAATACTTAGATAAGTAGAAATGGGTTAATAATTAAGGCAGAGCTAGCCCATTAACAGTAATGGTAATTGGCCAACAGGATTGTATCAAATACAGAGTCTCTGAGTGTTATTTGGGGCACACGTGGTTGCAGGACAATGGCGGCAGAACCAGCGGCAGCCAGCGTGGAGACCTGCTGTAACATAATGGTGTCAGAATCGGGATTGAGAACTTTCGCTTAAAACTTAACAAAAGCTTAAAAAATAGTTTTTAGAAACAAGGGAACAGAGACTAGCAAGACTTCTTGGTAGCAGCATTTTCTCGGTTGGATTTGTTTTGTTGTGGACAGAGATTTGCGCGGCTCCTTTAAGGGAAGTTTCCAAAATTAGCATAAGCGGCAAAAAGCCGCCTGGCTTTTAAAGAGCTCTGCTAACAATTCATTGGTGTGTACAAGAGCTGCAATGAAGGTTTACACTATGTTTTAAAAAATATGCTGGCTTGGGAGAGAAAAAGAAACAGGATACAATGGTTTAAAAAAGAAAAAAGAAAGTAGAATGAATGGGTATAATGGGACATGCCATTAATCCCAGCACTGGGCAGACAGAGGCAAGCAGATCTCTGTGATTTCAAAGTAAACCTGGTATGGAGTGAATTCCAGGACAGATAAAAGTTACACAGAGAAACCCTGTCTCAAAATATATAAAAATAGAAGTAGAATAAATAGAGTAATAAAAAAGCCACATAAAGATGGAAAGCACAGAAAAATTTTGGATACTATACGCAATTCTGTTGTCTTTAAATTATTTGATTGCTGAGAAAATAACTACTGATAAAAGAAAAGCTGCTGGATTAATTCAATTTATATATTTTAAAAATGCTTTGACTCCAAAATTTAAGCCTAAGGACAAGTTACTGGGGAAAAAGATTTCTATTTTTGTTTCCACAGAAAATGAAAAGCTATGGATTCTTTCCAGACTTATATGGTTTGATCAAGCCAGACCCCCTGAAACAGCTCCCCAGATGATCCAACATTCAAAGCAGTTGAGACAAAGCCTTGCAGACTACAGCCAAGATTTCTGCATCTTCTTTGGACCCCCATGACAGCACCCTCTACCAGCAGGAAGTAGTTTGGAAAGAACGACGCCCAAATTCCCAAATATTGTTTATAAATGTTTGTTTTCATTTAAATGGACTTGGTTATAAATGGCTATAATCACAAGCAATCTTTTTAAAGATAAAAAGGGAATTATGGTATAGATATGAATACTTTGCTTTGGAATGGATTTTCTTTTATTGATACAATTTAAGGTCAATTGTATGATATGTATATTTCTCCTCTTGTTTAGGTATTGTGTTTATTTAGCTCATTGGAAAATGTAATGTATAATTTAGTACAGATTAGAGAATTACCTATGATAGTCAAAACTTAGAGTTAAGTTAGTTAGGATTTCTAGATATGCAGAGATGTATTTGAGATGACTAGGCATTCTTCAAACCTTTCAAAGACCTACAGAATATGGCATTTAAAATGGTTTAGGGTTTTTCTTGACAGTGAGGCACAACTGCTCCTGGTAACACCACCTGCATCAGAAAGGAAGATGGACATCGAAGAAAAACATTATGGAGTTTGCTTCTAATATGGCAAGACTAGCCATTTGAGCAAGGTACTTCTCTTGTCTAGACTGTTTGACTTTATGTTGTAGAAACTGGACATGCAGGACCCACAAAAAGGTGACTGCTGATGCAAGATGGACATTGCTACAGGATTCCTGCTTCATGGAAGAGGCTGCCAGACAGCCAGACAGTCTACAGGACACAGAGAAAAGTTTCCTGCCTTATTGAGGAATCTGGACACACACTATGGCCTATGGGCTGAAGATGGAGTATTACAGAAGAACTTCAAGTGACTGACCAGGCAACGAATTGTCTCTGTCATTTCTAGAGTTTATATATTATCCTTCTGTGGTCTTTGAAGGAGTTGAAGACAGATAGTTATGATTATAGTTTTTCTTAGTTAGGATTAAAAATAAGTTACATATAGGTCTTTAGACTGACAAAGATAGGATAGATGATATTTTCTTTAAGTCTTACAAAATGTTAATGGACTAAATATTGTTAACTGTGATTCTTATTTGATAACTGTTGTATGGTATATTTTGCTATGTTAAGGTTAAACCCCTTTTACTTTAGACAGAAAAGAGGAGATGATGGGAGATGTGATTCTGTATATATGTTTCTCATACTGTTAATAAAGCCCTGTGGCCAATAGAAAACTAGATAGGTGGGGCTAGGAGACTAGGAGGAGGAAGAGGAAGTAGTAGGTGGGGTCAAGATGTAGCCCGGGGAAGGAGCAGGACGCCTGCCGCGCGGCTCCCCGATAAGACGACCATGTGGAAATACTTAGATAAGTAGAAATGGGTTAATAATTAAGACAGAGCTAGCCCATAAACAGTAATGGTAATTGGCCGACAGGATTGTATCAAATACAGAGTCTCTGAGTGTTATTTGGGGCTGGCGCGGCTGTGGGCCCACGTGGCAGCAGGACCGGGAGGCCGGCGGGGAGACATGCTGTAACAACTGAGCATACACTGAACCACTCTCAGGCAGCTCAACAGGTTAGAGAGTGCCTGTTCTGGTAGTTCTGTTGGCCTGAGTTTCTTCTAAGTTGGTCTTTGCCTTTTCCCATCAACTACCTGTCCTCTGCTTCCTTTGGGCAATTTGCCTGCTCTAGACAGTATCTGCTCTTGTCTCAGAGTCTTCCTTGAGCCTTTGTTTCTCTGTGAGTGACACCCAGAACTTTTTTGTTATTTATATACTCTTGTGGAGAGAGGGACCTAGTGAATTTGCTCAGCTTTAGGAACTTCCTGAAGTGATTCTTGACTTAGTGACTTCTGTTCTTAAGCATGAGGAATGGAATGTTTCAATCTAAACAGAACCTGCTACATAACACAACTGAATTTTTCTTCAAGCTTCTATCATATATACCTGAGGTCCACTAAAAAATCACATATAAGCAGCCTCACCCAACTCTCCCATGTGATGATTTCACAACCTAAGAACTGCCTCCCCCATTTTAAAACTCAATTTTGACCAACTTAAATAAAATCACAGCTCAATTAAGGCAATTTTAGATACCATTTTATCATCTTCTCTGGTAGTCTAATTCCTTGCATCCTCACAGAAGTTATGTTGCTCTTAACATTTTATCTATACATGAAAACAAAATATGATAGTTTCCCAGTTGTATTCCCCAGTTGTATTCTGCCTGTTACAGCCTCTCGTTCCTCTTTGACCCCATTCACAGGGGACTAAACAGTTTCTCTTACAGCCTTCCTTCCTCATCACACCCCATTGCTCCAATTGCTAGCACCAGAGACACTCTCTCTGGAAACCAATTGGCCACACCAGCCAGGACTTCAGGTAGAGGTTCTCCAGTTTCCTTCCTGACTTCCATTTCCAAGTCGAGCTTCTCTTCCCCAGCCCTATAGCAGCCCATATGTAGGGGCTTCTCTTCTCTCTCTTCCTCCATTAACTGTGGACTCCACAGATCCTTTTGACAAACTCAGATATTCCTTACTCTTTAGGACCCTCTCAGTCCCTGACCTTACAGCTCATCCTCAATTCCTTCTTGCCAGCTCCCAACACACCTGGAAGGTGCTCAGAATACTTCCTACTGGGGAACTCATAGCAACAGCAAGCTCCTAAGATCCAGAGAGGGTAACAGAAACCAAGGAAAAGAAAACTCACCCAACAAAGATAAGGCCAAAGATATCAATACCTAGAATTACAGTCATCCCAGATGCCTAGATGTCAGTGTAAAAACACAATCAACAACAGCCAGGGCAGTATATCTTTACTAGAGCTGAGCACCCTTACTATAGCAGGCACTAAGAAATGTAATTTAAAATAAAGACTCCAAAATAACTATATGAATATGTTCAAGGACCTTAGGAATGATATGAATAAATCCATCAATGAATTCTATGAACACATACATACTCAAAAGAAAAAAAAAGAGTGGAAGGAAACAAATAAAGTAATTTGAGACCAGAAAATGTAAATAAAATCAATACAGAAATCCTAAACTTAAAGACATCTGCAAATGAAAAAAAAACAAACAAACAAACAAAAAAAGAAAAAAAAAACCAAGGGAATTGAAACAGTAACTCCAGAGGCAAGCCTTCACAGCAGAATACAAGATATGGATGAGACAATTTGAGGCACTGAAAATATGATACAACAAATGGATACCTCAGAAAAAAAATTTTAGAAACAAAACATTCAGAATATCTGGGATACCATGGGAAGACCAAACTCAATAATAATAATAATAATAATAATAATAATAATAATAATAATAATAATAGATGAAGGAGAAAAAACCCAGGCCAAAGAAATAGAAAATATTTCTTAAAAAGTCATAGAAGAATATGTTCATGACACAAAGACGGTGGTGCCTATCACTGTACAGGAGGATTACAGAACATCAAAATAATAGACCAGTAAATAAAATCTCCTTAGTAAAACACTAAACTTACAGAACAAATAAGGAATGTTAAAGGCTTAAAGGGAAAAATCCAAAGAACATAAGAAGGCATCTCTATTAATATAATAAGAAACTTTTCAATGGAGACCATAAAAAATCAAATGGGCCTGGGTAAATGCTGTAAAATCTCTGAGAGACCACAGATGACAGCCTAGCCTACTATACCCAGAAAAACTTTCAACTACTTTATAAAAAAAAGAGAAAGAAAAATATTCCACAATAAAATCAAATTTAAGCAGTATCTATTTACAAATTCAGTCCTACAGAAGGTGCAAGAAAGAAAACTTCAATCTGAGGAGGGTAACCACACCACCCAAAAGCACACACAGAATAATTAATCTCAACCAGCAAATCAAAAGGAGAGGGGAGAACACATCACTATAACAAACTAATGGGAATAAACAAACACGGTCATTGATAACTGTCAATACAAATGTTCTCAGTTCCTTAAATAAAAAGACAAATTAAATGATTGGATACAGAAACAGGATCTGCTCTTCTGCTGAATCTAAGAAACACACCTTAACACCAGGATCTTGAAGGGACAATTTTTCAGCTTCATATGGAAACACAAAAGCCCTGGATAGCTAAAAAGTCCTGAATAATCAAAGGATTCCTGGAGATATCACCAACCCTGACCTCAAATTGCTCTACAGAACTAAAGTAGTAAAATACAAAACAAAACAAAACAAAACAAAACAAAACAACAACAACAAAACCATGCTCTTGGCATAAAAACAGAAATATTGATCAATGGAATTGAATTGAAGCCCTGATGAAGGCAATAAATCTTTGGACACCCGATTTCTGATAAAGATGCTAGAAATACACACTGAAGAAAAAAAAAAGACTGCATCTTCACCAAATGTTGTTGGCCAAACTGGAATGTTGCATGTGAAAGAATGCAAATAGTCCATACTTACCATTGTATACAAAACATCAAATGGATCAGGTCATATACACAGAATCTGATAGAAGGGAAAGTCTTGAACTCACTGGCATAGAAGACTTTCTGTTCAGACTACTGATTGCACAGGCACTACACAGGCACTAAGACCAATAATTATAAATGGTACCTCATGACACTATGGATAAAGACATTATCACTGAGGACAAAGTAGCAGGCAGCCTACAGAATGTGAAAATAATTTTTATCAACTATACAACTAATAGGTAACTTATACCTAAAATATATAACAAACTAAATATTGGGCATCAAGAAAAGAAATAACCCAATTAAAAATGGAGCACAGAACTAAACAGAGTATTCTTAAAAGAGGAAATGAAAATGACTGAAAAACACTTAAAAGAAATGTTCAACATCCTTAGTCATCTTGACAGTTCATACTGTAAAGGATGTGGAGCTAGGGGAATACTCATTCATTGCTGATGAGAGTGCAAACCTGTACAACAACTAAGGCAACCAATGTGGTAGTTCTTATGAATATGAAAATGGATCTCCCTCAAGATGCTGTTACACCACTTTTGGGTATATGTCCAAAGGAGTCTACATCCTGCTATCAGAAACCCTGGCTTAACCTTTTTCATAGCTCCTTTATTCATAATAGCCAAAAATTACAACATCTCGGATTTCTGTCAATGGATAAATGTATTTTAAAAATCTGTTACATATACACAATGGATTATTACTCAGATATTTAAAAAGGAAATTTAACTTGAAATGGATAGAACTAGGAAAGATATTCTTGTTGTGGTAGAAGTTCCAAGAAAGCCCCGTCCCCATCTCTCTTCAAACCCTGATATATCTCAGAAAGCCCACCAAATGATGACCCCTCTCCAAGAGATGCTCAAGATCACTCCTACAGAGTATTTAATCTGTCCCCCAGAAAACAGACTCATGGTTTTTCTAGTCTACCATTCCCATCTCCTTTCTTGGGGACTGGAAGGTATCCATTAAATGAGGGCTTTTTCTAATTCTGTCTAATTTGGTCTGATTTGGATTGCTGCATTGGCAGAGAGGCTTATAAGGATGTTTAAGCTTTTTAATCTTGAGTGTGATAACTTAGATCTTAAAAGACAAATGTGGTATATATTTGGATGCTAGCTACTAAGTCTTTGATAAGCTGGCTACAATCCATGTAACCATGAAGATTACATACTGAGTAAGGGACTGGGATTGATGTTGGATCACCTTAGGAAGGGTAAATAAAATAGGCAGTTATGAATGGAAGGGAGGGGAACTGGGAATGGAGGAGCAAATGGAGAGACAGGTTATGGAGGAAATACAGAGGGCATCTAAAACTAAGGGCCGTTTGAAGGGTTGTATGGAAACTTGGTACAGTAGGCACTGTCTAAAATTTATAAATATATGAAGGTGACCTAAATAGAATCACTGCATATTGGGGGTTGTGCATACCCAAATGGATATCTCTCATCTCAAAACAGAGGCTCCAATTTTGTGAATGGATTGCATCTAAGTTGGTCAAAAGGCTCCACGAGAACCATCAAACAACACATGCTATTGTCGAAGTTATTGATTCTTCTTCACAAATTTATAATACTACCTGAATGCTAAAGAAAACACCTACCTAACTTACTGAACATGGAATTGTTGATCTGGTATCTACCTATATCTACCTTCAGCTCTACCAACTTGTGTTCATGGTATTAGAAGGTACTTGGCAAAGGACAAAGGTAATCACCAGCCCAGCTACAAACCCTTTGATCAACAATGGTAATCTGCCTGCAACATATGCCATGCAATATTGCCACAAATGCTATGGGAGTAACTAACAAATATCTGACTTGTTCTAAGGCCCACTCTGAGACATGGAATCAATACCTGACATTGCGTGGGTGGGCATGAACCTGAGCCAAGATAGGTTAGGGTCCTAAGGGAAAACCAAATACAGTTCTGCCAAAGAAACATAACAATAAAATGACTTTTACAATAATCTTCTATTCCCATTGAGCAGTGTCTTGCTCAGCAACCAGGACAGAAGTTTCCTTCTGTAGTAGATGGGAACAAACACAGAGATCCACAATAGACAATGTGCACAGATTGAGATATCCTGTAACACTCAATCTTCAATGGATTTCTCAATCAAACACACCTCCTTGCATGGATCAGTGAATCCTGAAAGTCTATAAGAACCAGAGGGGATGGAGGACCTTAAAAAAAAAGACTTCTAAACAGAGCAGGACTGATGCACATATGAACTCACAGAAACTGAGGCAGTAAGCACAGTGCTTGCATGGGTCTGCATCTGATGGTGTCCCAGAGCTGAAAGAACTGGACACAAGCCCACATCCCTAAGCCAAAGCTGTCTCTTATTGATAATTGCTTGCAAATAAACAATTAGTTTTCTTCAATAGAGTCTCATTGCATATACAAACTACTTTTATTTTTATTATTTTTTTGTTGTTTTTATGGATTTTTTTGAGACAGTGTTTCTCTGTGTAGCTTTGGAGCCTGTCATGGAACTTGCTCTGTAGACCAAGCTGGCTTTGAACTCACAGATATCCCACTGCCTCTGCCTCATGAGTGCTAAAGTTAAAGGCATGATTCACCACTGAATGTCTACAAATCACTCTTAAAGACATGACCCATTCCCAGCAGTAGAAAGGCAACCCAAAATGAACTCAATAGAATTTTTGGAAATTCTTCATCTCATAATGCTTTGTTAGGGCTCTGTTTTTATTTTCCCTAAACATTCTAGGTCCATTGTACATATATTATGGTTTCTAGTTTTATGTTTTTATGGGATTTCTCTATGGGACTATGTGTGTCTTTAAGTCTTTATGTGTTTCTTGAACTTCCTTCCTTTCTTTCTTTCTCTCTCTCTTCCTTCCTTCCTTTCTTTTTTCCTTCCTTCCTTCCTTCCTTTTTTTCTTTCTTTCTTTGTTTTGTATTCTTGTGGCTTATCTGTTTTGATTTTGTCTAATTGTATTATTAATTTTAGATTTGGTTTGCATTCTATTTAAAGAAAGGATGGGTGTGGATTTGAGTATGTGGAAAGTGGAGAGGGTTTGGGGGGGTGGTGAGAAAAAAATAAACCATAAACAGAAGGTACTGAATTAACAAAGTCTACTTTATCTCAAAAGAAAACTAAATAAAATAAAAGATTTCTTATGGAGCTGATGAGATGGTTCAGTGGTCAACTCACAACTGCCTGTAACTCGAGCTCCAGGGAGGGGTCTTTTGTGCTCTTCTGGACTCTGCATGTACCTACCTGCACAAACTTGTCATACACATATACGCATCAATTAAAAGTAATAAAATATACTTAAAATAAGAAAATCATTATATGAGATAATACTGAATAGAAACTATTATAGAGTGAACATCTTTTATTCAATGTTCTGTATTTAATTTCATGTTAATACAAATAAAAGAGAAAAGAAATATTACAGGAACATAGAAACAAAGAAATACACAGCAGTTTATAAAAGTTTGGACATCAATGCTTGGATGATATTCTGATACAATAATAATGTGGCTAGCTGAGTGGTAGGGAATAAATTATATTTTAATAAAATGCAAACATTGCTAAGGGCAAACTTAGGCAGTTAAATCATATCACTAATTCAGATTTGCTACTCCAGTGTTGCAGTTTCATCAAAGCAATTAATTTTACAGTGATTTATTTCTATTTTAGACTGGTGTTTTTATTTAGTAAAATAGACTATGTCAGAACTAAACTTTTGTTAGGCAAAAATGTTACCTCCACACAATTGTTTATTATGAACTGGTAAACAAATTTACTTGTTGCTAGGAATTGAACTCAGAGCCTAGGAAATATGGTCACTCATCTATCACCCCACTGTTTTACATTTAAAAAGTAGAATTCCATGTTTCTGTAGCATGGCAGAGTTGAACTAACTCATTTTATTTTCTTTTTCTTCAGAATCATAATGAAATCACTGTTTGCTTAAAAAAAACCAGCCTCTACATCTATGAATATGCAGGACCTCGGGGTTTATAAATGGAAAGCTGTAATATTCTATTATGCTCTGGATGTCCCAGGATGATGGAACATTCAGAGCCCTGGGGCTCCAGAATGTGTGGCTGAATTCAAGCATTGGGGTTGGAGCAAATGACATGGAAAAGACAGTGCAGAGATAAAGAATATCAATAGAAACTTTCAACTTTATTGTTAATCTGCCCAAGAACCCAGGTCTGGTCAACTAATGGACTTAGTATCAAACTTACTTCTAAACACGTGTGTCTTTGCCGGTAGATTAGTGTGGCTTCTAAACATTATCAGAGAAGGCTTTTCGCCCAGTGGACACTTGTGAATAGATACTCACCAATGATGAAAGTGCAGAGAATAAGTGTTTGCAACTGCTCAGCAATAAACATAGCCTGTTTCCAAAAGTCTCCAGGAAATTTCCAGATCAGAGTGTGGGGAGTTTGTAAGCACTGGAGGTTAGTGATGATGAATGAAATAGTGTCTTCCAGAAGTGACTACTGCACTCATGACTCAGGACCTGCACAAGATCAAGCCAGTCAACATTCCAGCATGGATGGGTAGTGGCAGAGTAACCCCCAGCTCCAGCTCAGGAGCTATTCCTAATTGTTGGTGAATAGGGAAAGCAGGCAAAGATATTTTTAGGGGCACGGTATGTGGTAAGTGATGACCGTACACCCATGCAAATATAAGCAGTGCTAATTGAAATTATTGGGTTATATTTTTTTTCTAAAAAGGAGGACATAAATGTTTGTGGGACCAGGGATTATTTGAGAGGAGTTGGAGGGAAGAATTGGGGAATGAATGTGATCAAGATATGCTGTATTTATGTACTCAGTCCTCAAAGAACAAATAAAAAAAATCAGAAAGAATGTTGCCAATTTTAAGTCTGTACACATGTGAACATATACTACTCAATATAATAGGCATTTATTTTCTCAGAAGAAACATTATATTATGAAATTCTTTAAAGCTTCCAGAAAGGGGTGGCAATATAACAGAGATGAACTTTTTGTCAATTGTGTAATTGGTTTTAAGATCTCCAAAGACAATGTCCCTTTACTTTTTGGGTCCGAGGAACTATTCTTACACTGACTCTTGATACACCATTCCGAGTCTTTTTGAAAGTCCTTCATTCTCTCTCACTGTCATCAACACTGTGAAGCAGACTGCAAGGGATGGATTAAGTCCCAGGAAAGTGTTAATGAAAGAATTAGCAGAACTGATTTCTGAAGAGCCTGAGCGTCTCCTGAACAGTTTATCCTCAACAGGAACAGAGCTGTGTTCAGTTCTCAATTCTTCACATTACTGAGGATGAAACTGCTTTACAATTAGCTTGCACTTTACATCTTTTTTGCATAGGGTGGTGGAGATTGTCACCTCATGGGGGTAGATTCTTGACAATAGCAGAATACAGCTGTCAAGCAAATTGATGGGTAAAAAATAGCATAATTTGAAAATGAATTGCCCATTAACTATATTTCTCCCCCAAGCTTATCTGGAATACCAAATAACAGCTGTAGCTATAGGAACATTAATTAATACTGACTCATGAAAGACCTCAGCTTCCAAGCCTCTATTGTGTGTGAACACATAAAGAGTTCTATAAACAGTTTCAAACTTCTTGGAATCAGGGCTAGGGAAGTGATGCCACTATTAGTACTAACCATGAATTTCATAGCTAATACTACTAAACCAGAGAAATTATGTTTTCTGATTGGCAATACTTAATTTCTCACTTGATTATTTGCAGAATTTAGGATGCTCTAATGGAATCTATTTTTATGCCCTATGGGATTTCAGAGTCTGAGCTGTAAATGTTGAGTTAGTACCTTTATGTACCAAAGGATTTCATATGTCCAGAGGATATTAGAAGATACATGAGGTGATTCACTATTTTCAAATGTTTAAAATAAGTCTAAATAGAGAAAGCTTTGTTCTTTAGTAATTGAGAAACAATGACACTTTATGGCTGGGGAGCCCCTTCCAGATCTTTCTGTCACCTGCATTATTTCTGAGAATTGGTGAGTTACATGGATTTTATCCATGTTACATTTTCTCTCATCTTTTATTAAGATGAAGTATGAATATTTATGTTAATTTGGGCAAGTGGCAAGAAGGCCACCAAAATTACAAGAGGCACAGTATTCACATTATTTGTCAAAAGCATGCAGATAAAAAAGTCTTGCAATCCCCTAGCTAACATTTTCAGATCCAAGTATAATTTAATATTCTAAATTATCAGATGTTAGGAACTCAGAGCTGTTTCTGTGTGCATGTAGCAAATATTTGAGGTCACATCAAGGGTAATGCATGAATTGTTTTTATTTTTAGATTATTTACCTGTTTGATAAATGCATTTGTGAATACAACATCTGTGCTCATGGTGTCTTGAAAATTCTTTTGTGAACATGTATAGAACACTAAGAAAAAAGATTTTTTATTTTTTATTAATAATATAATTTAAGAATTTTACATGTCGATCCCAGTTTCTTCTCCCTCCCTCCCTTCCTCCCTACCTCCCTCCTTCTCTCCCTCTCTCTGTCCATCCCTCTTACCCTCTTACCCTCTTTCCCCTCTGACATTCACCCTGGCAATAGAAACTAAGTGATTCTATCATTTCACATTATGAGTAGTGGCTTCCATGCTGTTACAGTTCTAGGTTTTGAATATTTGTTATTTTTGTGGTGATTTTGCTGCCTCTGACACAGGCTAAAGTGCTATCTCTAGGCACAAATTTGTGACATGTCCTATGAAGGCAACACATGTGCTAGATAAGCTTTGCTCAGGTGTGAGAGTGCTCCTGGCTATTGCATTCAAGTCAAAGGATCCACCAAATACTTAACATCATTTCTATACAGAAACATGCATCAAATATAGTTCTGTGTTGTGAATAGAGGCTTTTGAGACCCTAGTGGGCCTCCATAGGTGTACGGGCCTGCCCTTGCCAGCAAGGCAGACTCGAGTCTGTGTAGATCTTCTTCTTGCAGTTTTAATCAGGATCCTTTAAAAATGTTGCTTCTGGCCCGTGGGGGGGGGAGGGGAGAGGGGGAGGGGGAGAGAGAGAGAGAGAGAGAGAGAGAGAGAGAGAGAGAGAGAGCGCCGGGGGACCACTGCACAGGCTTAAATACCCTTGAGCTAACCAACCCCAGTGAGCCACGTGGACCCTGCAGATAGGCTACTCTAATGCGGAAGCAGACAGGCTGAATAGACTTAACCAATTAAGGGCTTGTTTATGCCAGAGAGCCTTCACCAATGGGAAGGTGTAAGGCGGAAGCCAGCACCACTTTAAGGCGTGGCACTTCGCGGCTCTCTACACATAGGAACTCTTTCTCCAGTGATGAACTTTGGCTAATGCATTAGTTTGTCACTATTGAAGTATGTAATAACCACTTAAAATCTTTACACTTTTTTTTATTTTATTGCTTCTAGCAAAACCTTTAAAAAATTAAATGAAGGTGATTTTAACTGAGAATTGTTTACTTATCACTGAATGTGAGATAGGAAAGCATAAATTGTAGAACATTAATACAACTAGCTATAGTTTCCTCCATTAACCTGAAGCATGCAGAGCACAGATGAATGGGATCAACAGACCCTGTTCAAATCTCACCCAAATTAATAGTTGCAACTTCCCTTTCCATAAGATTTTTTTTTTTAATCAGAGAAGTTAATGAGAAACAAACTGGTTGATTTGAGCTATTCTTCTTGTCTTTTTCCAGGATCTCCCTGGGGAATTGTGCTAATGTAAAATGAAGTAACTGAAGACTGGTGAGAGTCTGCAGAAGACCAGCATGGAGATATTTGGATATCTGGGCTCTGAGGGGCTAAGAGGTATGTATAATACAGAACAGAAATCAGGAGCATATACAGATACCTTTACATGGCAAATAATATATATATATATATATATATATATATATATTTACACACACACACAAAAGATAAATTATTACTTTAATTTTTGAATATTTATTACTTTTTCAATAAATATGCAATGATGCCAAAATTCCTTCAAAATATTTAGGTTTATACTCAGAGATTAATGCAGGGCTCAGCTGTCACCGAAGAGGTTATTTGGCACTGGGCATCAGTTAGTTTAGAAACTTACAACTGTTCAAAATGGAGAATAACTGTAGAGTGCTTAGCCTTAAACTAGACAACTGCTCACTCCTATGAGATCCTGGGAAGATCGAAGAAGAAGGAGATGAAAGAACACCAGAACCAGAGGTTAGAGAGCAGTGCCGAGAAACAGTGCCTTCAAGGTACAACCCAGCCATTTATCACGTGTTGGGGAGGGGCTTTAAAATAGTCCATACTAACTAAGGCACTCTGGACAGTTAGTAGGTGCTGGTGTGTGTGTGTGTGTGTGTGTGTGTGTGTGATGTGTGCCTGTGTGATTTTCTTCATTGGAGTGGCCACCAGTAACTCTTTCATTCAAGTGACCCTAACTAAATTCAGTGAGAAAAAAAAAAAAGGTGTCAAAGTAGGAGGGGCTACTAAGGGTGGGCTTCAGTGAAATAGACATGGAAAGTGCGAGAGCATAGAGGGGTGAAAAGGACAAAAATACAGTGCACACATGTATGAAACATTTAAAGAGTAAAAAATTAGAATAAAGAAAATTGCATGTGTAGGAATGTTATTTTTTACATTTTTATTTTAGAGTGCTGGAAATTTAGCCTAAAGGCCTTATAACATGAAGAATTCTAAGGCTAAAAATTATATTAAGATATTAATAGGCCCTCTGGGGCCAGGCCAGGTCCAACCTCCCCGATCATCCTTTCCTTGGGATTTCCTGGGTCAGCTCTGCATATAGCAGGCCCACCCTGGCACATGGACCACTGATGGGAGATGTTATTCTGTATATATGTTTCTCATACTGGTTAATAAAGCACTGTGGCCAATAGAAAACTAGATAGGCGGGGCTAGGAGACTAGGAGGAGGAAAGAGGAAGTAGAAGGTGGAGTCAACATGTAGCCCGGGAAGGAGCAGGACGCCATCCACGGCCTCCCGGATAAGATGACCACGTGGAAATACTTAGATAAGTAGAAATGGGTTAATAATTAAGACAGCGCTAGCCCATAAACAGTAATGGTAACTGGCCAACAGGATTGTATCAAATACAGAGTCTCTGAGTGTTATTTGGGGCTGGCGCGGCTGTGGGCCCAGGCTGGCGGGCTGGTGGAAACAACATATTACAGATGGCGCCCAACGTGGCTATAAGAACTTTCACTTAAAACTAATAAGAGCTTAAGAAATGTTTTAGAAACAAAGGAACAGAGACTAGTAAGACTTCTTAGTAGCAGCATTTTCTCGGTTGGATTTGTTTTGCTGTAGACAGAGTTGCACTGCTCCTTTAAGGGAGGTTTCCAAAATTAGCATAAGCAGCAGAAAAACCGCCTTGCTTTTAAGAGCTCTGCTAACAATTCATAGGTGTGTACGAGAGCTGCAATGAAGGTTTACACTGTGTTTTAAAAATATACGCTGGCTGGGGAGAGAAAAAGAAACAGGGTATAATGGTTTAAAAAAGAAAAAAGAAAATAAAATGGTTGGGTATATTGGCGCACGCCATTAATCCCAGCACTAGGCAGACAGAGGCAAGCAGATCTCTGTGATTTCAAAGCAAACCTGGTTTGCAATGAATTCCAGGACAGATAAATATTACACAGAGAAACCTTGTCTCAAAATATGTAAAAATAGAAATAGAATATATAGAATAATAAAAAAGCCACGTAAAGATGGAAAACACAGAGAAATTTTGGATACTATACGCGCTTCTGTTGTCTTTACATTATTTGATTGCTGAGAAAATAACTACTGATAAAAGAAATGCTACTAGATTAATTTAATTTATATATTTTAAAAATGCTTTGACTCCAAATTTTAAGACTAAGGACAAGTTACTGGGGAAAAGGATTTCTATTTTTGTTTCCACAGAAAATGAAAAGCTATGGATTTCTTCCAGACTTATGTGGTTTGATCAAGCCAGACCCCCTGAAACAGCTCCCCAGGTGATCCAACATTCAAAGCAGTTGTGACAAAGCCTTGCAGACTACTGCCAAGATTTCTGCATCTTCTTTGGACCCCCATGACAGCGCCCTCTACCAGCAGGAAGTAGCTTGGAAAGAACAACGCCCAAATTCCCAAATATTGTTTATAAATGTTTGTTTTCATTTAAATGGACTTGGTTATAAATGGCTATAATCACAAGCAATCTTTTTAAAGGTAAAAAGGTAATTATGGTATAGATATGAATACTTTGCTTTGAAATGGATTTTCTTTTATTGATACAATTTAAGGTCAATTTTGTGATATGTATATTTCTCCTCTTGTTTAGGTATTGTGTTTATATAGCTCATTGGAAAATGTAATGTATAATTTAGTACAGATTATAGAGAGTTACCTATGATAGTTAAAACTTGGAGTTAAGTTAGTTAGGATTTCTAGATATGCAGAGATGTATTTGAGATGAGTAGGCATTTTTCAAACCTTTCAAAGACCTACAGAATATAGCATTTAAAATGGTTTAGGGTTTTTCTTGACAGTGAGGCACAACTGCTCCTGGTAACACCACCTGCATCAAAAAGGAAGATGGACACTGAAGAAATTCGTTATGAAGTTTGCTTCTAATATGGCAAGACTAGCCATTTGGGCAAGGTACTGCTCTTCTGGACTGTTTGACTTTATGTTGTAGAAACTGGACATGCAGGACCCACAAAAAGATGACTGCTGATGCAAGATAGACATTGCTACAGGGATCCTGCTTCATGGAAGAGGCTGCCAGACAGCCAGACAGTCTACAGGACACAGAAAAGTTTTCTACTTTGTTGAGGAGTCTGGACACACACTATGGCCTATGGGCTGAAGATGGAACATTACAGAAGAGCTTCGGGTGACTGACCAGGCAATGAGTTGTCTCTGTCATTTCTAGAGTTTATCTATTATCCTTCTGTGGTCTTTGAAGGAGTTGAAGACAGATAGTTATGCTTATAGTTTTCCTTAGTTAGGATTAAAGATAAGTTACATATAGGACTTTAGACTGACAAAGATAGGATAGATGATATTTTCTTTAAGTCTTACAAAATGTTAATGGACTAAATATTGTTAACTGTGATTCTTAATTGATAACTGTTATATGTTATATTTTGCTATGTTAAGGTTAAACCCCTTCTTTTACTTTAGACAGAAAAGAGGAGATGATGGGAGATGTTATTCTGTATATATGTTTCTCATACTGGTTAATAAAGCACTGTGGCCAATAGAAAACTAGATAGGCAGGGCTAGGAGACTAGGAGGAGGAAAGAGGAAGTAGAAGGCGGAGTCGACATGTAGCCCGGGAAGGAGCAGGACGCCATCCACGGCCTCCCGGATAAGACGACCACGTGGAAATACTTAGATAAGTAGAAATGGGTTAATAATTAAGGCAGCGCTAGCCCATAAACAGTAATGGTAACTGGCCAACAGGATTGTATCAAATACAGAGTCTCTGAGTGTTATTTGGGGCTGGCGCGGCTGTGGGCCCAGGCTGGCGGGCTGGTGGAAACAACATATTACAGACCACCTGGATCCTGCTGTCATCTCAGTCTTGCTCTGCGTCTTGACCCCCATATGCCCACTGCTTTAGTGGACCTGACTTGGGTGGCTGGACCATCCAAAGCCTGCCCCTATCTCAGTTTTGGCCTCCATATGATCTCTGCTTGAGTCTTGGCACCCTGTGCCCTCTGTGTGAGAAATTCAAGAAAGCTTGGACCATTCAGAGTTACTGACATTGAAGTCCTGGCCCGCCTACACCCACAAGAAAAGAATAGTACAGAGAGAAAGAAAGAGAGAGAGAGAGAGAGAGAGAGAGAGAGAGAGAGAGAAGAGAGAGAGAGAGACCCCACCTGCATCCACTGCAGGAAGGGAAGGGAAGACAACACTATAAGAACACATTCAACAACAGCAAGACCAACATGACACCACCAGAATAGGGACTGTACACCAACAAGACCTGAACATTCTAAAGCAAACGAAGCAGAAGGAAATGACCTTAAAAGCAACATCATGAAAATCAGTATTACACCTGATTTCTCCATGGAAACTCTGAAAGCCAGAAGATCCTGTATAGATGTTCTACAAACACTAAGAAACCATGGATGCCAGAATTGACTACTATACTCAGCAAAACTTTCAATCATTACAAATGAAGCAAACAAGATATTCAATGACAAAACCAGATTTATGAAACACACATCCCCAAATCCAGCCCCACAGAAAGTGTTGGAAGGAATGCTCCAACCTAAGCAAGTTAACTACACTCACAAAATCATAGGCAATATAAAATCCCACTTTACCGAAAACCAAAGGAAAAACAGGGGTAAATCGACACACAATACCACCACCACAACCAAATACAAAACAAATAAAAATTGACAATCAATGGTTGTTAAATTTCTGATGGGAGATGTCATTTTGTAAATATGTTTCTCATAATTCTTAATGAATAAAACACTGTTGGCCAAAAGAAAACAAGATAGGCAGGACTAGGAGACAAGGGACATTCAGGGAGGGAGAGGTAAGGGGAGAGTCAACATGTAGTACTGAGAGAGTAGAACTCCAGACCCCCTCTCTGGTAAGCCAAGACCACGTGGAAATACTTAGATTAATGGAAATGAGTTAATGTTTAAGACAGAGCTAACCAATAAGGAATGCTAGTAAATGTCCAACAGCTTTATATCCAATACAGAGTCTCTGTGCATTATTTGGGGCTGGTGTGGCTGTGGGACCAGGCTGGATGGAAAATTAATCATAACAAAATGGTGCCTTCAATGTGGATATTAATAACTTCCACTTAAAACGTAACAAAACCTTAAAGAAAGGTTTTTACAAATAAAACATCATAGACAAGCAAGGCTTCTTAGTAACAACATTTTTCTTGGTTGGGCTCTGTTTTGCTAGAGACAAGCAGAGAATTGCCGGCTACTTTAAGGGGGTTTCCTGACTCAGCATAGTGGCAAAAAACTACAAGGTTTTTAAAGAGCTCTGCTAACAATGGTGTGTATGAGAGCTGGGAATTGCAATGGACACATCTCTAAGCCAGCAGCATGCTGCTGTATTTCCAAGCAGTGAACACAGCTCTCAGTTCTGGAGGTAACTGTACTCCTGCCATCTTGGATAGACCATGGCTAAAACAGCTATGGCTTTAATTTTAGCAATGTTGTTTAGCAGATAAAAAACTCATGGCCAGAAAAGATAAAGATATACAGTAAAGATGGATTCAGATATAAAAACTTCTAAAGGTTCACAGCATGTTTTAAAATATACATAGGCTTGGGAGAAAAAAATAGAACATGATAAAGTGGTTTTAAAAAATTAAGAAAAAGGAAGTAGCTGGTTGTGGTGGCACATGCCTTAATCCTAGCACTCAGGAGGCAGAGGCAAGCAGATCTCTGTGATTTCAAAGTGAACCTGGTGTACAAAGTTAATTCCAGGACAGGCAAAAGTTACACGGAGAAACTCTGTCTCAAAAAAAAAAATAGAAGTAGAAAAAAATCGAGTAATAAAAAAGCCATGTAAAGATGGAAAGCACAGAGAAATTTTGGATACTGTATGCTGACATGTTGTCTTTGTATTGTTTGACTGCTTAGGAAATAGCAACAACTGTTAAAAGAAATGCTGCTGGATTAATCCAATTTATATATTTTAAAAATGCTTTGACTTCAAAATTTAAGTTCAAGGACAAGTTACTGAGGAAAAGGATTTCTATTTTTGTTTCCACAGAAAATGAAAAGCTGTGGATTCTTTCCAGACTAACATGGTTTGATCAAGCAAAACACCCTGAAGCAGCGTCCCAGGTGATCCAACATTCAAAACAGCTGGGACAAGGCAGACTTGCAGACCACTACAGCCAGGATTTCGGCATCTTCTAAGGATCCCCAAGAGAGCACCCCCCCCCACTAGCAGGAAGCAGTTTGGAAATAATGATGCCCAATTCCCAAATATTGTTTATAAATGTTTGTTTTCATTTATGTGGGGTTGGTTATAAATGGTTAATGACCACAACCAATCTATTTTTAAAGATAAAAAGGGGATTATGGTCTAGATATGAATACTTCGTTTTGAAATAGATTTTCATTTATTGATACAAATTTAAGGTCAATTTTGTGATATGTATATTTCTCCTCTTGTTTAGGTATTGTGTTTATATAGCTCATTGGAAAATGTAATGTATAATTTAGTACAGATTATAGAGAGTTACCTATGATAGTTAAAACTTGGAGTTAAGTTAGTTAGGATTTCTAGATATGCAGAGATGTATTTGAGATGAGTAGGCATTTTTCAAACCTTTCAAAGACCTACAGAATATAGCATTTAAAATGGTTTAGGGTTTTCTTGACAGTGAGGCACAACTGCTCCTGGTAACACCACCTGCATCAAAAAGGAAGATGGACACTGAAGAAATTCGTTATGAAGTTTGCTTCTAATATGGCAAGACTAGCCATTTGGGCAAGGTACTGCTCTTCTGGACTGTTTGACTTTATGTTGTAGAAACTGGACATGCAGGACCCACAAAAAGATGACTGCTGATGCAAGATAGACATTGCTACAGGGATCCTGCTTCATGGAAGAGGCTGCCAGACAGCCAGACAGTCTACAGGACACAGAAAAGTTTTCTACTTTGTTGAGGAGTCTGGACACACACTATGGCCTATGGGCTGAAGATGGAACATTACAGAAGAGCTTCGGGTGACTGACCAGGCAATGAGTTGTCTCTGTCATTTCTAGAGTTTATCTATTATCCTTCTGTGGTCTTTGAAGGAGTTGAAGACAGATAGTTATGCTTATAGTTTTCCTTAGTTAGGATTAAAGATAAGTTACATATAGGACTTTAGACTGACAAAGATAGGATAGATGATATTTTCTTTAAGTCTTACAAAATGTTAATGGACTAAATATTGTTAACTGTGATTCTTAATTGATAACTGTTATATGTTATATTTTGCTATGTTAAGGTTAAACCCCTTCTTTTACTTTAGACAGAAAAGAGGAGATGATGGGAGATGTTATTCTGTATATATGTTTCTCATACTGGTTAATAAAGCACTGTGGCCAATAGAAAACTAGATAGGCAGGGCTAGGAGACTAGGAGGAGGAAAGAGGAAGTAGAAGGCGGAGTCGACATGTAGCCCGGGAAGGAGCAGGACGCCATCCACGGCCTCCCGGATAAGACGACCACGTGGAAATACTTAGATAAGTAGAAATGGGTTAATAATTAAGGCAGCGCTAGCCCATAAACAGTAATGGTAACTGGCCAACAGGATTGTATCAAATACAGAGTCTCTGAGTGTTATTTGGGGCTGGCGCGGCTGTGGGCCCAGGCTGGCGGGCTGGTGGAAACAACATATTACAGACCACCTGGATCCTGCTGTCATCTCAGTCTTGCTCTGCGTCTTGACCCCCATATGCCCACTGCTTTAGTGGACCTGACTTGGGTGGCTGGACCATCCAAAGCCTGCCCCTATCTCAGTTTTGGCCTCCATATGATCTCTGCTTGAGTCTTGGCACCCTGTGCCCTCTGTGTGAGAAATTCAAGAAAGCTTGGACCATTCAGAGTTACTGACATTGAAGTCCTGGCCCGCCTACACCCACAAGAAAAGAATAGTACAGAGAGAAAGAAAGAGAGAGAGAGAGAGAGAGAGAGAGAGAGAGAGGAAGAGAGAGAGAGAGACCCCACCTGCATCCACTGCAGGAAGGGAAGGGAAGACAACACTATAAGAACACATTCAACAACAGCAAGACCAACATGACACCACCAGAATAGGGACTGTACACCAACAAGACCTGAACATTCTAAAGCAAACGAAGCAGAAGGAAATGACCTTAAAAGCAACATCATGAAAATCAGTATTACACCTGATTTCTCCATGGAAACTCTGAAAGCCAGAAGATCCTGTATAGATGTTCTACAAACACTAAGAAACCATGGATGCCAGAATTGACTACTATACTCAGCAAAACTTTCAATCATTACAAATGAAGCAAACAAGATATTCAATGACAAAACCAGATTTATGAAACACACATCCCCAAATCCAGCCCCACAGAAAGTGTTGGAAGGAATGCTCCAACCTAAGCAAGTTAACTACACTCACAAAATCATAGGCAATATAAAATCCCACTTTACCGAAAACCAAAGGAAAAACAGGGGTAAATCGACACACAATACCACCACCACAACCAAATACAAAACAAATAAAAATTGACAATCAATGGTTGTTAAATTTCTGATGGGAGATGTCATTTTGTAAATATGTTTCTCATAATTCTTAATGAATAAAACACTGTTGGCCAAAAGAAAACAAGATAGGCAGGACTAGGAGACAAGGGACATTCAGGGAGGGAGAGGTAAGGGGAGAGTCAACATGTAGTACTGAGAGAGTAGAACTCCAGACCCCCTCTCTGGTAAGCCAAGACCACGTGGAAATACTTAGATTAATGGAAATGAGTTAATGTTTAAGACAGAGCTAACCAATAAGGAATGCTAGTAAATGTCCAACAGCTTTATATCCAATACAGAGTCTCTGTGCATTATTTGGGGCTGGTGTGGCTGTGGGACCAGGCTGGATGGAAAATTAATCATAACAAAATGGTGCCTTCAATGTGGATATTAATAACTTCCACTTAAAACGTAACAAAACCTTAAAGAAAGGTTTTTACAAATAAAACATCATAGACAAGCAAGGCTTCTTAGTAACAACATTTTTCTTGGTTGGGCTCTGTTTTGCTAGAGACAAGCAGAGAATTGCCGGCTACTTTAAGGGGGTTTCCTGACTCAGCATAGTGGCAAAAAACTACAAGGTTTTTAAAGAGTTCTGCTAACAATGGTGTGTATGAGAGCTGGGAATTGCAATGGACACATCTCTAAGCCAGCAGCATGCTGCTGTATGGTAGCATAGACCAAGGCAGTGAACACAGCTCTCAGTTCTGGAGGTAACTGTACTCCTGCCATCTTGGATAGACCATGGCTAAAACAGCTATGGCTTTAATTTTAGCAATGTTGTTTAGCAGATAAAAAACTCATGGCCAGAAAAGATAAAGATATACAGTAAAGATGGATTCAGATTAATAAAAACTTCTAAAGGTTCACAGCATGTTTTAAAATATACATAGGCTTGGGAGAAAAAAATAGAACATGATAAAGTGGTTTTAAAAAATTAAGAAAAAGGAAGTAGCTGGTTGTGGTGGCACATGCCTTAATTCTAGCACTCAGGAGGCAGAGGCAAGCAGATCTCTGTGATTTCAAAGTGAACCTGGTGTACAAAGTTAATTCCAGGACAGGCAAAAGTTACACGGAGAAACTCTGTCTCAAAAAAAAAAAAATAGGAGTAGAAAAAAATCGAGTAATAAAAAAGCCATGTAAAGATGGAAAGCACAGAGAAATTTTGGATACTGTATGCTGACATGTTGTCTTTGTATTGTTTGACTGCTTAGGAAATAGCAACAACTGTTAAAAGAAATGCTGCTGGATTAATCCAATTTATATATTTTAAAAATGTTTTGACTTCAAAATTTAAGTTCAAGGACAAGTTACTGAGGAAAAGGATTTCTATTTTTGTTTCCACAGAAAATGAAAAGCTGTGGATTCTTTCCAGACTAACATGGTTTGATCAAGCAAAACACCCTGAAGCAGTGTCCCAGGTGATCCAACATTCAAAACAGCTGGGACAAGGCAGACTTGCAGACCACTACAGCCAGGATTTCGGCATCTTCTAAGGATCCCCAAGAGAGCACCCCCCCCCACTAGCAGGAAGCAGTTTGGAAATAATGATGCCCAATTCCCAAATATTGTTTATAAATGTTTGTTTTCATTTATGTGGGGTTGGTTATAAATGGTTAATGACCACAACCAATCTATTTTTAAAGATAAAAAGGGGATTATGGTCTAGATATGAATACTTCGTTTTGAAATAGATTTTCATTTATTGATACAAATTTAAGGTCAATTTTGTGATATGTATAGTTCTTCTCTTATTTTGGTATTGTGTTTACATAGCTCATTTAAAAATATACTGTATAATTTCATAGAGATTATAGATAGTTACCTATAATAGTCAAAACTTAGAGTTATGATAGTTAGGTTTTCTATATGCACAGAGATGTATTTGAGATGAATAGACATTCTTTAAACCTTTCAAAGACTTACAGAATATGACATTTAAAATAGTGTAGGGTTTTCTTAAAAGTGAGGCACACCTGCTCCTGGCAACACCATCTGTGTCAGAAAGAAAGATGAACATCGAAGAAACTCATTATGGAGTTTACTTCCAATATGGCAAAACTAGCCATTTGGGCAAAAAACAGCTCTTGTCTGGACTGTTTGACTTTATGTTGTATAAACTGAACATGCAGGACCCACAGGAAAATGACTTCTGATACAAGATGGGCATTGCTACTGGGTCCTTTTTCATGGAAGAGTCTGTCAGACAATCTACAGGACACAGAGAAAAATGACTAAATCACTGCCAATACAGGTGGACAGTTTAGTTTCCTGTTTTGCTGAGGAGTCCTTGAGACACACTATGACCTATAGGCTGAAGATGGAACATTATAGAAGAACTTCAGGTGACTGACCAGGTAGCAAGATGTATCATTCTTTTCTAAAGTTTATATACTATCCTTCTGTGGTCTTTGAGGGAGTTGAAGACAGATAGTTATGGTTATAGTTTTATTTAGTTAGAACTAAGATAAGTTTCATGTAGGACTTTAGACTCACAAAATTAGGATAGATGATGGAATATTTTCTTTAAATCTTGCTGAATGTTAATGGACTAAATATTGTTAACTGTGGTTCTTATTTGATAACGTTTGTTATATATTTTGCTATACTATTGTTAAAACCCTTCTTTTTATTTTATACAGAAAAGAGGAAATGATGGGAGATGTCATTCTGTAAATATGTTTCTCATATTGGTTAGTGAATAAAGCATTGTTGGCCAATAAGAAAGCAAGACAGGTGGGGCTAGAAGACAAGGAGGATTCAGGTAGAGGTAGGGGGAGATTCAACATGTAGATACTTGAGGGAGAACAACTCTGGACCCATTCTCCCGTAAGATAAGACCATGTGGAAACACTTACATTAATAGAAATGGGTTAATATTTAAAATAGAGCTACCCAATAAGAAATGCTAGTAACAGGCCAACAGCTTTATATCGAATACAGTATCTGTGTGTGTGTTTTGGGGCTGACCACAGCTATGGGACCAGGCTGGCAGGAAAACTATTCATAACAATTTTCTTCAATATTAATGGTCTTAACTTGCCTATAAAAAGACACAGGCTAACAGAATGGATACAAAGACAGAATCCTTCCTTCTAATGCATACAAGAAACACACCTGAACTTCAAAAACAGACACTATCTCAAAGTAAAGGGTTGAGAAAAGATTTTCTAATCAAATTGACCCAAGAACAAGTGGGTGTAACAAATTTGACTTTAAACTAAGATAAATAAAAAGAGATGAAGAAGGTCATTTCATATCAATCACAATAAAAATCATTCAGGACAAAGTCTCAACTCTGAACATCCATTCCCCAAATACAAAGGCACACACATTTATAAAAGAAAAATTACTAAACTTAAATCTCACATAAAACATCACACATTTACAGTGGGAGACTTAAATACCCCACACTCATCACTAGACAGGACCACAAGATAGAAAATTAACAACAACAACAAAAACATAAGAACAAACAGAAGTTATGACCCAATTGTTTTTTAATAGACACCTATAGAATATTTCATCTAAACATAAAAGAATGTACCTTCTTCTCAGCTCTACATACTAGGCAACATAACAAACCTCAATGGATAAAAAAAATGGAATAACTTCTTATATATTATCAGGCCACCATGCTTTAAAGTTAGAATTCAACAACAACACAAATTGCAGAAATTCTACAGACTCATGGAAACTGAATAATATACAATTGCATCATTCCAGGATCAAGGAAGAAATGAAGAAATTGAAGACTTCCTAGAATTTAATGAGAATGAAGAAACAACATACCCAAACTTATGGGAAACTTTGAAAGCAGGGCTAAGAGGAAAGTTCATAGCACAAAATACCCAAATGAAGAAACTTTAGAATAGTCACTTCAGAAAATTAACAGCACAACTGAAACCTCTAGAAAAAAAGAAGCAAACTCACCCCAGAGGAGTAGACATCAGGAAATAATCAAATTGAGGGATTAAATAAAAAAAAGTAGAAACAAAGAAAACAAAACAAAGAATCAATATAACAAAGGGTTGGTTCTTCAAGAAATGAACAAGATAGACAAACCTTTATCAAAACCAACCAAAAAGCAGGGAGAGAACATGCAAATTAACAAAGTCAGAAATGAAAAGGGGTACATAACAACAGACACTAAGGAAATCTAGAGGATTTTCAGGTCATACTTTGAAAACCTCTACTCCACAAAATTTGAAAATTCAAAGGAAATGGATAAATTTCTGTATAGATATCATTTACCAAAATCAAATCAAGAACAAACAAGCAACTTAAATAGAACTATAGCTCACCAATGTAATAGAGGCAGTCCAAACCAAAAAAAAAAAAAAAAAAAAAAAAGAAAGAAAGAAAGAAAAAGAAAAAGCCCAGGGTCAGATGGCTTCAGTGCAGAAATCTACCAAAAATTCAAAGAAGAGCTAATACCAATATTTAATAGAAGCTGATGGTTCATTACAAAATTCTTTTTATGAGGCTACAATTACCTTGGTACCCAAACCACACAAAGACATAACTAAGAAAGAGAACTGTAGACCAATATTCCTCATGAATATTGATGCAAAAATACTCAACAAAATACTGGCAAATCAGATCCAAGAACACATCAGAGAATTCATACACCATGACCATCCCAGGTGTAGGCTTCATCTCAGGGATGCAGGGATGGTTCAACATACAAAAATCTATCAATGTAATCTACCATATAAACAAACTGAAAAGACAAACCACCTGATCATCTCACTGATGCTGAAAATGTCTTTGACAAAATCCAACACCCCTTCATGCTAAAGGTCTTGGAGAGACCAGGGATAGCAGGAACATACCTAAACATAATAAAAGCAATATACAGTAAACCAACAGCCAACATCAAATTGAATGAAGAGAAACTCAATGCAATTTCTCTAAAATCGGGAACAAGACAAGATTGTCCAGGCTCTCCTTATCTCTTCAATATTGTACTTGAAGTTCTAGCTAGAGGAATAAGACACAAAAGGAGATCAAGGGAATACAAATTGGAAAGGAAGAAGTCAAACTTTATTTGCAGATGGTATGATAATTTACATAAGTGGTCAAAAAAAAAAAAAAACTCTAACAGTAAACTCCTACATAGCTGATAAACACCTTCATCAAAGTGGCCGGATACAAGATTAACTCAAAAAATCAGTAGCCCTACATATACAGACGATAAAAAGGTTGAGAAAGAAATCAGAGAAACATGACCCTTTACAATAGCCACAAACAACATAAAATATCTTGGGGTAATTCTAGCCAAACAAGTGAATGGCCTGTATTGCATGAATTTTGTGTCTTTAAAGAAATAAATTAAAGAAGGTACACAAAAATGGAAAGATCTCCCAAGTTCTTGGATAGGTAGGATCAACATAGTAAAAATGGCAATCTTGCCAAAAGCAGTCTACAGATTCAATGCAATCCCCATCAAATTACCAACATAATTCTTTACAGACATTGAAAGGACAATATACAACTTTATATGGAAAAACAAAAGACCCAGATAGCCAAAACAATCCTGTACAATAAAGAAACTTCTGGAGGCATCATCATCCCTGACTTCAAACTTTATTATAGAGCAATAATCCTGAAAACAGCTTGGTAGACAGAAAATACAAAATAGACAGGTAGACCAATGAAATGGAATTGAAAATCCTGATATCAACACACACACCTATGAATGCCTGATTTTTGCCAAAAAATCTAAGCTCATGCAATGGAAAAAAAGAAAGCATCTTCAACAAATGGTGCTGAAATAACTGGATGCTGGCATGTAGAAGACTGCAGATAGATCCATATCTATCACCATGCATAAACATTAAGTCCAAATGGATCCAAGACCTCAACATAAATCCAGCCACACTGAACCTCTCAGAAGACAAAGTGGGAGGTACCCTTGAATGAATTGTTACAGGAGACTGCTTTCTTCTGTACATAACACCAGTAGCACAGACACTGAGATCAACAATTAATAAGTGGGACCTATTGAAGCTGAGAAGCTCTTTAAGGCAAAGGACACATTCAAGAAAACAAAAAGAAAAGGCAGCCCACAGTATTAGAAAGATTCTTCACCAACCCCATATCTGACAGATGGGTGATTTCCAAAATATACAAAGAACTCAAGAAGCTAGTTACCAAAACACCAAATAATCCAATTAAAAAGTTGTGTATCGAACTAAATAGAGAATTCTCATTAGAGGAATCTAAAATGCCTGAAAGATACTTAAGGAAGTGTTCAACACCTTTAGCTATCACAGAAATGCAGATAAAAATAATTCTGAATTCTAGTTCGACTCAGTGTTTAGTTATGGGTGTTTGCTTCTGTTTCCAACAGGTACTAGATGAGGGCTCCATGATTGTGGATAATTTAGTTGATGATCTCACTATCAGGGAAGGGCATTTATGGTAGCCTTTCCACGGTTTCTCAAATTGTTAATTGGAGTCAGTCTTGTGGGACTCTAGACATTTCTTTAGGTTCAGTTTTCTCTTCAAACCAATAATGGCTCCCTGTTTTATGTTCTCTATTTCTCTCTTTTCTGTCTTCTATTCCTACCCTGACTCAATCTTCCTCATTGCATATGCTTTCCTCTCCTCCCTTCTCTTTCTCCTAGTTCTCTCTCCATTCACCGCCCCCCACTTCCCATGTGCTCTGGGGAGACTTTTCCCTTCCCCTTTTTGTGAAGAACCATATATGAATCTCTTAGAATACACCTTGTATCCTAGTTCCTCTGGTGATGTGACTTACAGGCTGGTGATCCTTTGCTCTAGGTCTAAAATCCATATATGAGTGAGTACATACCCTGTTCCTTTTTTTTGTGACTGGGTTAACTCATTCAGGATGGTTTCTTCAAGTTCCATCCACTTGCCTGCAAATTTAAAGAGGGTAAGAGGGAGGGAGGGAGGGAGGGAAGGAAGAAGAAAGGGAGGGAGAGGAAACTGAGATCAACATGTAAAATTTTTAAATTATATTAACAAAAAATAATGATTCTGAGATATATTCTTACTCCTGGCAGAATGGCTAAAATTAAAAACACCAAAGAACATTTATGCTAAAAAGGATTTGGAGAAAGGAGGACACTCCTCCACTGCTAGTGGTACTGCAAACTTGTACAGCACTTTGCAAATCAGTGTGTTGGTTCATCATTGGGAATCATTCTACCACATGATCCAGCAATTCCACTCTTTGGTATATACCCAAAAATATGCACATCTATGCATTAAAAACATCTGTTCAACTTGTTCATAACAGCATTATTTGTAAAAGCTAGAACCTGGAAACAACCTAGATGTCCCTACTAAAGATAAAGAAAATGTGGTATATTTATACAATGGAATCTTGAAATTTGCAGGCAAATGTATGGAACTAGAAGAAACCATCCTGATAAGGTAACCCAATCACAAAAAGATGAACATGGTAAGTACTCACCCCTATATGGATTTTAGACATATAGCAAAGGATCACCATCCTGAAATCCATACCAACAGAGAAGATAGGAAACAAGGAGGCCCTAAGAGAGACTTACATTTTCCCCAACAGTAGAAAAAAGGAACCAGGTCTTCTGAGCAAATTGGGAACCTGAAAAAGGCAGAGGGAATTAGGAGAAAGAGAAGGAGAGAAGAGTATGGGAGAGGAGAACATGAGGGAGCTGAAAGATTGAGTCGGGGGAAGAATAGAGGAGAACAAGAAAAGAGATACCATAATAGAGGGAGCCATTGTAGGTTTGAAGAGAAATATGGTACTAGGGAAATGTCCAGTTATCTATAAGGATGACCCCAACTAACAATCTAAGAAATAGTGGAGAGGCTACCTTAAATACCTTTCCCTGAAAATGAGATTGATGATGACCTTAGTACCATCCTAGAGCCTTCATTCAGTAGCAAATTGAAGAAGAAGCAGACACCTACAGCTAAACAGTGAGCTGAACTCCTGGAATCCAGTTGCAGAGAGGGAGAAGTGATGAGCAAATGGGTCAAGACCAGGTTGGAGAAACCCACGGAACAGCTGTCCTGAACAAGGGGGAGCTCATGGACCCCAGACTAATAGCTATTAGTCTACCCAGACCCCCTGAACATGGGTCTCACTTAGTAGCCCTAGGTAATCTATGGGACCTCTGACATGGGATCAAAGATGTATCTCCTGTGCATGAACGGACTTAGGAAGCACATTCTCCATGGAGGGATACTCCCTTAGTCTAGTCTCTACTCCAAATGACTTGACAGTTTTTCATAATTCCTCATGGAAGGCCTCACCCTGCCTGGGGGAATGGATGAAAGGTGGTTTGTGGCAGGAATGGGAGGATGGGAGAGAGAGTGAATTGGAATCAATATATAAAATAAGAAAAAATATTAAATAAAAAATAAATTTATCTAATGTATATTTATTTTGAAATTAACACTTAATATTACATATTAAAAGGCAAAAATTTGAAACATATGTGATACTATATATAGCACACATGCATCATATATGCATATGAAGTCCTATTTTAATTTAAAAGTTTGTGAGCTGTTCAATTACTTTAGATCCCTGAAGACGTAGTAGAGAATTGATAGTTTTTTCCTCTTTTTATGATCCTTCTAAATGACAGTCTTAAAGAGAGTCACATGGCCTCTATTAGAAAAATTATACATGAATTAAATGAACTGAAATATTTTAACTTTACAAAATTGTATATTATTATGATACTGATTTTTAAAATAGTCTTCAGTAATTCCTATTATCAATTAAGATTCAATCCTGAGACAGTATGAATAACTAGAAATTTGGTTCTTACATGAGTATACAAATTCGTAGATTGTCACTTAGGACACACACAAAAACATTTAACTCACTAATAGTTATTTTTCCCTTTTGTGTGGAGAAAGCTATGTAAGAATGAATAATACATGAAATGACTATTTTGATTTTGGACACAATTTAACATTGGTTTAAGATATGACGGGGAAAAGAAAAATCTTGATAGACATAGTAGTAAATAAGCCAATAACAATGGGAGAATGATGGAGGAACATAAACTTTGTCATTTCATGTCTAGAAATAACCCCTCTGTCCTCACTAAAGAAAGCACATTTTAAATATAACAGTGACCTTCCTGTACATGATGCCACTGTAAATTTTGCTTTTCCGTGGCAACAGATGCAGTTAATTCTTAGTACCTGTTCTCTCCTTACTTTTTTGAAAGCATTTGCAGCCTGACATGACACAGGATGACAGGATGCTGGTTCTTCTGTGTCCCATAGTTACCACTGCTTACACAACCAACCCTCTATAGTCACTATCCTTTACACAAATGCTCCTCCATAAACACTATTCTCTACATGATCACCCCTACATAGCCACTATTCCCTACACAACCCCTCCTCAATAGTCACTATCATTTACATGACCACCCCTCCATAGTCACTATTCTCTACACAACTGTTACTGATAGTCACTATCCTTTATACAAGTACACCTTCATAGTCACTACCCTCTACACAAATGCTCCTCTATTGTCACTAACCTCTACACAAATGTTCCTCCATACTCACTATCCTCTATAAAGCTGCCCTTTCATACTTTCTATCCTCCAACCCATTCTCCTGACTTTCATGTCCATCAAGCACACTGAGTTACACTCCCCTACATGCAACTAAAGTTCTTAGTCCTTAATTTATACTGACAAAGAGAATTCTATGAAGTTCTTAGGATAGTAATTATTTGTTTTGGGTTTTTTTTTTGAGATAGCATTTCACACCTTGTAGCCCAAGCTGGACTCAATCTCATGATGATCTTATTTTCTCAGACTTCAAGTGTGAGTAATCACATTGGCTCAAATTTATATATGTATGTATGTATGTATGTATGTATGTATGTATATATGTGACCTCAAGTCTCTTAGATTCTAGAAAAAATCCTAGGTTTTCAGTTTTTAGATTTTGGATCCCACAGTGTGTTGGTTTGAAAGAAAATGGTTCCCAGAGATACCATGGTGCTATTAGGAGGTGTAGTTTTGTAGGAGGAAGCTTGTCACATGGGGGAAGGCTTTGAAGTCTCTTTTGCTCAAGCTTCCCTCAGTGTGACAATCAGTCCACTTTCTGTTGCCTGCAAGATGTTGCACTCTCAGCTGCACACCATGTCTGCCTGCATATTGCAAAGCTCCTCATCATGATGATAATGAACTGAACCTCTGAAACTGTAAGTGAGCCACCCCAATTAAGTGTTTTCTTATAAGAGTTGCCATGGTAATGATGTTTCTTCACAGCAATAAAAACCCAAGCTAAGACATACTGTTAGGGTAGAGTGATGACTTTCAACAATTTGCCTTGTAACTTCAGATCCTGAAGTCAGTATGCTTATCCTCTACTCAGTCTTGCTTACTTCCTAAATAGAGGTTAGTAAAGGCATAAGGTTAGTAGCATACATGTAAATGCATGGACTGATTATTTTACCAGACTTTACAACAATGCCATTATAGATGCCAAATAAAGCTTCTGGTGAAAATATAGAATTAGGTAGCTGCTAGAGGAAGAAATGATGTGGTTGTAATTTACTTTGAACAATTCAAAGTTCCTTCTTTTAGTTTTTCTATGTGGTCCTGAAGAAGACAAGACAAGCATGGATAGAACTATGCAATGGGTTGTTTTCCTGGCACAGACAGGTACACATGGTATCACTGACTTATAGACGAAGCTGAAAATCTCCATCTCATCCAAGCAGAGTGGAAAGAAGATAACAGAGGCAGTGGGGCAAGAACCCCAAGGACTTGGAGGCAATAGTGAGCATGTACAAAGACTCACTTAGACTGGAGGAGTGAGTTTAGTTGATCATCTTCAGGGCAGGGCATACTGACCCTAGTGATAATAGACTATTCTTCAAATTACTAATGAATAGATTTTTAATGTTCTCATCACACACACAAAAGTAGGTTGGTAAAACAATGGATATATTCATTAGTTTGATTGAATTTTTTGGTATTGTTTACATAAATGAAAATATCACATTTTGCTACATAGATTATATGTAAATACATGTAATACTAATTAATTATAATAAATACAATATGACAATTACCAAAACATGCAGACACAATAAAGAATGCTAAGGTTATTTAGCCTGGAAGATTACCAAATGCCATACTCAAAGAAAGTCTAAATATTCATTTAAAATAACACAGTGTTATATTGGTGCAAATAATCCCTAAGAAATATCAGGGATGATAACAAATATTTAGCCTGCTCTCATTCTTTAGTAACCCCTTGCATATATTGGGTTTGCTAAAGGAAAAATAAAAGAGTGGTATGTATTCTATCTAACCCTAACCCTAACCCTAACCCTTACCCTAACCCTAACCCTAACTATATGAGGTATACTGACCACCAGGTAGTATTTCTTCTCCCCCGAAAATATAACTTGAGGATATGGGCCCACATTTGTAGATTTAGTTAAAGCTAATTATAAGAAATCACCTTCTGGAAGGTTTTTCTGGGAAAAGTCAAGTGCTTTCTTTCCCATCAAATATTTAAGATCGGAAGACTTAATTTTAATCCTACTTGGTAAGAGCTCGGGTCAACTTGAAAATTGTAACATTTAAAAATCACTTCAAAAGGTTTTGCTTTTATGAAGATTATCCTGCCAGGCTTAAAAAAGAAACACACTACTTGAGGGCTAGTTCGAGTGTTATGTCTGCTCTATGGCTTTGTTAAACGCCATTAGCTTCTGTTAGAAGTAACCCCATTTGTAATATTCTGTTTCCTCTGAACCTGAGGGTAAGAGAGAGGAGAAAATTCCTTCTTAGTGTGTTAGAAAAACAAAGAACAAACAAAAAACAGGAAAAAATAAAATTATATTTAGAAGAGAAAAATCATTTACTCTAAATAAACAACGACAACAAAACATGAGGCTTTCAGGACAAATTAGGCACTATAGTATATTTGAGCATTTGGTAATATGGCTCTAGGGAAAAGCTAAGTAGTTATTTTCTTATTAAGCATTAGATTTCTAGATCCAGTTCCTACCCAAGTTCAAACTCTAAGTTCACAAAGTGCAAAATACATTTAAAAGAGAATGACAGATGCAGGCGAATGATCTGGTAGCTGATGCTCTCCTGTTTTCATATCTCCCTCCCATGGTGCTGTTGGTCTAACTGCTTGCTGAAGTATTGGCAGTGAATTCCCTGTTTGCAGAGGCCCCAGGCTTGCGTCCTCCACCAACCATGCATGTGTATCCACTAACGACAGCCAGCTCGGCCATCAGATACTGTAATTCCATATAGACCTTTCACTAAAATGGATTATTTCAGCCTCGTTGGTCACAGATTCTGTAGTTTTCCAGTGATTCATCTTACTATTAATAATGTCAGAGAATTTTAGGCCCTTGAATTAAATAATGATAAATAGGAGCCACGGAGTGTGCTAGGCTGAGGCAGCGCTGTTTATTTCAGCTTGCAGTACTGTCAGCCCTGATAAATCGGATCCCTGAAATAGTTTGTAAAGTGCCGAATTGATGTGGCCGTGGCTGAGGGAGAGAATTAATGTTACGAAATAGGTCTGCAACCTCGATTGCATGAAAGCTGAGCAAAGACTTTTTATATAAATGCTGCTTCTGTGTAGGAAATGGTTGCCAGGCTGAAGTAATGTGCTTGTGTGATCGGGGGCAGTGTGTGTGTGTACGGGGGTGATAGATCAGGAAAGGGGCCCTACCAGGCCTGCAAGGACCCAGCTGGCTGCTAGGGGCTGTAGACCCACCCGTAGCGATAGTCATTTATAATGGGAATCAGGAAGGACGAAGGATACAAACCACAGCAGAGAAATGAAAGTATGTGCTAAGAGCTACCTCTCACACTCGGTTGCTACAAGGTTATGCTTATAAGCTCCTTGTCATAGAAGGGGTCCTCAGAGTCACAGGGAACTTGGAAAGGCCCTCTCATCACTTCAATCCAAGCGGGAGATGTTTTCAGAATGTATTATCTGACACAGTTTACCTGTAACCCCTGTTTCAGTGGCCATTTACAAATTGTGTGTGTGTGTGTGTGTGTGTGTGTGTGTGTGTGTGTGTGTGTGTAAATGAAAGCCACCACTGATTTATATCCCCAACCCCCTTCTGTTCTTTGAGACTAGCTCTAAGTGTCACAGCCTGCATTTGAGTGGTTTTACAAGATGAGGCATGATTTTGACTGTTTTTTCTGCCACAGCTCTAGAGTAGCTTTGATTAGAAACCTGGGCCATCAGAACCAAAAGATATTTTTCTGTTTGTTTCTGTATTTTCTTCTATCATTTCAAGTTACAGTCTTGGAAATGTTTAGGTCACAGGTGGAACACAGGGATCTGGCACTGCATAATCTGTTAGTATTATTGATTGTGATTCCATGACCTGTGGCATTACCCTCAGAAGTAAGTTTGAGGTTCAACTTATTTTCTGTTGGAAATAACTAGTCTCTCAATAAATCCACCATGGATGCTACAACTAACTATTGTTTTGGAGCCTGTCCTGGAACTAGTTCAACAGACCAGGCTAGTCTGGAACTCACTTCCGCCTGCCAATGCCTCCTTAGTGCTGGGACTAAAGATGTGCTCCACCAATACTTGGCTTGTCTGGGTATTGTAGCACAGCAACTGGAAATGAAACTACTATGACTCAGGGTCTGGGGTGATGTATTATCTCCTAAATTGTCTGCTGTAAAAGCAAGTGAATCTGAGTTTGAATCCTATATTCAATATAAAAACTTGGTAGAAGTGCATCAACTATAATCTTAGCACTGGGAAAGCAAAGACAGCAGGGTCCCTAGGGCTTGTTGACCAGTCCTTCTAGCTCTATCAAAGAGCTTTGGGTTTAATGTATACCCACTCTCAAAAATAAGGCAGAGAGCAACTGAGGAGAACACTTGATCTCTATTTCTGACCTCCATGCTTGCACCTGGAGGTTTCTCTCCTGCCTGCCAGTTCCCAAATAACCACTCCGAGGCTTAATATTAATTATGAACTTTTTGACCTATTAGCTCAGGCTTATTATTAACTAGCTCTTACAATTTAATTTAACTCATGTCTATTATTCTATATTTTACCATGAGACTCATGGCTTATTACCTCACATCTTGCTTCCCTGTAGGCTGCTGGAGTCACCTGACTCTGCCTTCTTTCCCCTGTATCTCTGCTTGTATTTCCCACCTAGCTATATTCTGCCTGGCTATTGGCCAAATCAGATTCCTTATTAACCAATGTTAATACAACATATACACAGCATACAGAGAAACATCCTCCATCCCATAAATGCAAATATACACATGCATGGGCACTTGCAAGCACTTGTACACACACTTGTGTGTGTGTGCATGTATATGAAATCCAGAGGTTGACTTTGGGTGTCTTCCTTTTTGCTTTTTACCTTATCTTTGGTTTTGAGACATTCTTTCATTGAAACTGTGGTCATCATTTGAGCTAAACTTTTTGTTCAGTGAGCCCCATGAACCTGCCTATCTGTGCCTCTCCAGTGCTGGAATTTCAAGTGGATCCACTAGATTGCTTTGGTAGCAAGAATATTACTGACTGAGTCATCTCTCAAACCCATGGTTTATCTTATTACAATCACACAATGAAAAACAATAGTGCAAAAAGCTCATTTAAGATGATAGAGACAAATGCAACTGGGCTTTTGTATGATGAGGGAGGATTGATTAAACTACACAGATGACAGCTTTAGGTTAACTCTGAATTCTTATCCCTGTGAAGTCAAGGACCTGTGCTCCACAGCTGCAGACGTGTTGGGCCTCCCTAATTCTCTCATCTAGTTTGTGCAGCTCCTGGCAGGCCTGTTTCAACCGTTCCTCTTCTGGCTGTTAATGTCTTCTGATGCTAATTTTCTGCCTTACTGAATGGGCAGTTCTAATTAAGTACATCTAAAACTCAGATGTCAGTTTTTCCTCCACAGGGAGAAGGTAACATTTTTATGGCAAGCCTTTCTTTCCTGGAGGATCATGTCATTTGCATTCAAGATGATGGCTGTGTTCAAGGCTATTGTGTTGCTGGGAGTCTGGTTTCCAAATTGGCCTAATACTCCTCAATTGTGATTGAGTTAGAAGAGATGAATCAGTGATCTGGGATTTAAATCTCTTAGAAAGATACAGGGCTTGGGCAATTTTTTTTTTCTGACCTGAGTTAATTTTCTTTGGTCAGTTTATATCACTACAACTACAGTATTGTCTAATAAAAAAGTAGTAGCTGCCTGGGCTATTGTTAAACTGGGGAGGGGAGTGGGAATCTATGTTAAAGCAACACTTAATCAAATATGTAATTTTCTTGTTCAACCATGGTATTCATGATAGAAATGAGAGGTAATATGTACCCTCAACTTGTCAATCTTGTAGCTTCCTGGTTCATAAGGGGAGACATTGATTTCAAGTGTCATCGTGGGGTGATGGATAGATGAATCCAGAGGAGCTCCTTCTGCCTCTGTTGATTATTCCTATAGTCACCCAGCTGGACCCATGTTTTACATATTCAATTTAAAGATCATGGTGAGTTAGGTTAACGGGAAGGGAAGTTTTCGTCCATGAACTTTGGACCCCTGGATTTTTCTTTCCTTGTTCCAACCAATTCTGGCTTTTGTAAAGGTCTTAAATTGGAGGTAATCTTGTGTGTCCTGTAGGTTCTCTCACATGGTTCGATGCGGGCAAAACGTGGCAGCAAGCAATGTGTTCTTAAGTGTAATGGACATGACATGTCAGGAGCAATAAAGCAGAGCATCATACAGCCTCCCAGTTGTCCTCGTATGAACAGAGTCAGAGCTTTGTCTGATGGCATTCCTGTTCATTTTCAAGTGAAGAAGAGAGACAGCAGTACACCACATTTTCTGTTCCTTGAATGTAAAAATTAAACAGACAGACAGATGTCCAGCATGATGGAGTGAGTATCAGAGAAACAATGGCAGTATCTGTTTCCTGGGAAGGGGAATTCACAACTTAGATAGTAATCAAGATGATACCTATATATAAAAAAAAGATGTTTAAAATTTAAAACTCAAAGAAAGTGCCCTGTTATAAGAATACATTCTCTGTGCTAAATAAGAAAGAAGTCCTAATACTGAGCTCTAGTTCCAAAGCTCAAGGATGGAGCTTTTCTCACATTCTCAGTGTCCTATGCCCAGGACACAGCTCTTCCCCTCCTCTTCATCCCTTTTCTTTCTTTCCCCCTTTCACATCCCTTCCTCCTGTTTCCCTACATCTCCCTATCCTTTATTCTTTCTGAAATAGTGTTCTCCCTCTATTACACAAGCTGGTTTCAAAATAGCTAGGCCCAACCTCATGAGTAGCTGGTTCTTGTCTCAACTACCTTTAAAAAAACAAACAAGCAAACAACCTCAACAAAAATGTAATCTTAAGGGGGAAATTTTAATTTTTATTGATTTTTAAACTATTTATTTTGTAGCTTGGCTTTGGTGGCACACTCCTTTAATCCCACCACTCAGGAGGCAGAAGCAGGAGGATATGTGTGAGTTTAAGGCCAGCCTAGTCTACAGAACTAGTTCCAGAACAGGCTCCAAAGCAATATAGGGAAACTCTGTCTCAAAAAAACAAAACAAAACCCACCCCCCAAATATTTACTTTGTTTGTGTACATATGTGTATAAGCCCATATTACAGCATGTGCGTAAAAGTAAGAGGACAAATTTGTGTAGTTGGCTCTCTCTTTATACTTCTCAAGGGTTTCAGAATCAAACTTGGGTTAAAAGGCTTACAGCAAGCAATAGCTATATCATAAGTCCTATTCTTTTTTTTCATTTCCATAAAACCAAGCACCATACAAGAGACACAGCAGGCAGTCAGTGGTTATCTGCTGGATGACTGACGCTGCTATTTTTACTTCATTTCTCTTGCATGACATCATGCTACTTGGAGGCTCAGATGGCTAATGGAATGTGACTTCAATACAACAAGAGGATGGATAGATCCCTTCACTGCTCTCTTGTCACTGGATCCAATCATTGCTTCCTTCTAAATGTTTATGATTAGGCAAGTGACAGCAGGACACGGGAGGATAGCACAGATGAAGACAGACCTCTGGACTAGAGTGGGAAGAGAAACAAAGAGCAGAAGGTGAACCAGGCTTTCCCCAAGCTATGTCCACACCATCACAGGAGCTTAACTTTCCTCTTCTCCATTACTCCTCCACTCTTCTCTCTTTCCATCTTTGGCCTGTACCTTATACAATATTTTACTCTTTGTATGTTTGCTTCAGACAAATAAATACCCATCATGTAAATATTACATGGCATACATATGTATCATTCAATATTTTTCTCACTATATATCCATTCTTACAGACTCAATTTACATTCCCCTCACCCAGTGGGAATAACTACAATTAGTGGTTTGGTGTGTACAATTTTAGGCAATTTTCTCTTCATGTTCGAATTTTCCATTTTATCTTTGTACTATACACTTTATTGGTTTCTGTTTTTTTATGATTTCCTATTCTCTACATTTTTGAATTCACATTTCAGTTCTCCCAATGTCTTCTGAATGTTTAACTAATCATCTTTCTAGCTTTTTCTTTTGTATATTAACATTTGAGGTCAAATGTCCTCTAACTGGTGCTTCTGTAGCAAACTGTTTTTTGATCATTTCCATATGGCCCAATCTGGGAATTTTTTAATGACTTTATGATTTTGTTTTTATTCTAACGAAATATTTACAACAGTTTTTCAGAGTAATGTTTGGATTTATTTTTATACTTTTTTTGTGTGTGTGATTCATTCCTTAACCAGTCACATCTCAGTTTGAGAGTGTGATTGTTATTCTTTGGTGCCAGTTAATGGTCAGAGCCAATTTTTTACATGTGTTCAAATGCATATGTTTGGCAAGTAGGTGCACTTTTCAACATCTCTATATTCCCTTTGTGCACCTGATGTTTCTAGTTGTTCAAAAACCAGACAGTTTATAATTAGAATGTTCAGCCTTACATTGTTTTATTAGTTACATTTTGGGTTTCAGTGTCAAAAAATACCTTACAAGAAGTGATTTAAGAAGGAATGGTTTATTTTGGCTTTAATATGAAGAGTCAATTCTGTCATGTTATGAAGGCATGACATCAGGAGACCAAGAGTTACACTACATCCATACTCAGGAAGCAGAGAGTTACGATCCTTATCATTCAGCTTCCTTGCTTCTTTTTATTCTGCCCAGGACCCAAGCCTGTGGTATGGTGCCTGTCACAATGGAAGGATCTTCTCACCTCGATTTACCCTATGTAGGCAATACCTCAGTAAACTCTTGATCCCATAACCTGATAAACAAGATTACTTATTGTAATTATATACAGTATCTAACTTTTCACTACATACTACAAAAAAACTAACAAAAACCAAAACAAACAAACAAAACAACAGAATGAAGTGAAGTGGTTCTTCTTTCAAGTCTCTCATCCAGTAATGTAACCACTTTGTAGAAAAGATTTACTTATTTTCATATAATGTGTATGAGTGTTTTGCCTGAATGTATATAAGGGTAACATGTATGTGCCATGCTTGAAGAAGCCAGAGGTGTGTGTTTTGATACTCTGGAACTGACATTACATACAGAGTTTTGAGCAGCTGCATTGATGATGGGAACTGAATTCTAGTCCTCTGCAAAATAAACAAGTATTCTTCACCACTGAGACATCTTACCAGGCCCTAGATGCATAATCTTGAGTATATTATTTAATCTTAGCCAGGTGAAGTGGCTCATACTTGCAATACCTGTACTTGAAAGGATAGTGTAGAAAGATCCCCATGAGGTTAAGGCCAGGTTGTGCTTCACAGTAATGAGTTCTAGGCCAGGCTGGAACACAGAGTAAGTTCTTGTTCAATACTTCATCCTCCCTTATAAAAATATTTAAATTTATTACTCACTGTGTCCACTTGATTATAGCATAGGGGACAATAACAAAATTAGCACTCATGTTACTTTGAGAATTAAATTAGTTAATACATTAACATTTATCTAGTACCTTATCAGAAGTAGATATTCCAAGAGTATTATTACCAAACTCATTGATGCTGATGTCACTCACTGCTATTACTGTTATGATTTTTGGCACAAGGTGGGCCTTGGCAGATTCCATGGCAGCTAAAGGATGAATACTCAATGCAGAGAGAACCTATATGGGAAGGGAGTTTTATTGGGGCAAGAGAAGGGAGTGGGGAAAGGGAAAGAAGAGGGTGAGAGAGAAAAGAGAAAGAGACAGAGAAGAGACAGAGACAGACAGAGAGCTGCCTGACTCCTCAGAAATGGCAGAAAGAGAGCAGAAGTGGGTAGAGCTTGTCTCTTAAAGGGAACTTTGCACCTAAATACAGAGCCAGGGTATTGTCACTCATGTTTGCAGGGGATGCACACTCTGCCAGGTCTCCCAGGGATGGAACCAGGTTTGCCCAGATGATAACACTTCTCCCTTCTTTATTCATTAAAAAAGGTGAATGGTAAGTAGGAGAATGAGGGTATCAAGTTCTCAAAAGTACTTCCTGCTGACCTGGGGGTATCGACCATCTTTGGAGGACCTGAGATAGCTGGCGTGCTGGCCATATCCTGGGATAGCTGGTTGTAATCTGCTGTCCAGGTTCCATGGAACTGTCTGACACATTTTGGACCTGGCAAGATGTTGGCAGATTAGAGGAGAAGGTTAAGTTTAGGGGGATTTTTTTCATAGGTCCTTGTAATTGATGGGAAGGGTATCAGGACCAGCTAAAGGTAGGACTGGTAGGCTGTTTAAAACCTGGTAATTGAGAGTGCATCTGACCTGTTCCAGGTGAATCCAAGTCAACTGCCTAGAACTTACAAGAATTATTTGAGTTTGGGAAAATATAAATTTTAGACACAATAGTATTTCTCCTGACCCCCGCTTTGTCTAATCAACACTTGGATTATTACTTACCTGGTAAGTATATTTTGAGTCTCCTATTTCCAAACTTTAAACCTGTCTTTTAAATCATTATGCAATGTTCTTTCTATGTTATAATTGGTATGGTATAGGTATTAAGGTTAAGACACCAAGTCATGACAACTTCAATATTTCATATGACAAATTTAGCCCACTTAGAACACCCGTGGGTAGTTGGTGTGTGTGTGTGTGTGTGTGTGTGTGTGTGTGTGTGTGTGTGTGTGTTATGTGTGTGTGTTCACATATAAAATGTAAGCAATATCCAGCTCCTCCTACCAGGAGATACTATACATCTATGTTTCAGTGTATTTAGATACAGTTTCCTACCTATATCCAAAGGAATGTGAAAGGGATTTAGGACTGTGTTGTGTTCAGGTCCAGAGACAGGAAAGGGACATTTGACTACCAGTTTCATACAAGTAGCTGGCCTGAATAGCTTGAGATGTCTTTATTTATTCTTCAAATACAAGCATGTTTCCCCACCTTCTAGAATTAGCCTCCAGAAAAAATACGCACAAATATGTTTTCTCCCAACTTTTACATCAAATCAACATATAAAGTAAAAAAAAAAATTAGTGTGGCTAAATATTGAGCCAAGCAATCCTGTCTTTACAAAGCTAAAAGGTGATAAACATAGGCACACATTATCAGGAAATTATCAAAACAATAGCATTCAAAACAACAAAGTATATTTACAAAAAATAGTGGTGATTTGCCATAAACAGCTTGCATACAGTTAACTTGTATTTCTCTGTTCCCATGTCCTACAAAAGGGTCCTTTAGGCAGACATAAGCCTCTCTGTATAAGAAACCTGAGAAGCATCAGCTCCCAAAGAATTTTAGGGGAAAATATTGGAGAAAAAAAAAGAGGTTTCTGGAAATAATCACATGTGCCCCATGCATGACTGACAAAGTGAAACTATAAACCTTCAAGTGAATCATCAGTATTATGAGAGAGAAGATATCATGCAGACTGCATGGCTCAGCAGTATTCTGCACTATCCTGAGGTCCACTGGTTTTTGGCAGGTGAGGGACCATCTCCACAGTCTTGCCTCACAGAAACCCACTGGACAAGTGTTTGTATGCTGATCTGAAATTAGGCCACATGGCTCCTAACAAAACTGTCCATCAGGGGAGAAGGTAGATGGATAGGAACCATTAACAACCTTTTGTACCTCTATAGAATTTGGGTAACATGAAGTGGACACTCATCCTGTGTTTGTTGAACAAGATCCCTGTCACTTAAAGTAGATACAAGTGAAGGAGGAAGAAAGGAATCCTGGACAAGCAGGAAAGAAATCAGCTCCCAAACATGCTTCATGGTCCTTTTGGTTTAGCATGCTATTTTGTTTGCTAATTAAATGCATTAAAATTTGTAAAGAAATTGTGAGATGATATACTACTCAGAAAATGGCTCACTAGCCATTGAAAATAGAAACATGCTTCATGAACTCAAGAGTGAAAGAAGATGCACATGCCTGAGTAAGATGACTTCTTTTTTTCTTTTTCTTTTTTCTCTTTTTCTTTTTTATTTTACATATCAATCCTGGTTCCCTCTCCCTCCCTCCCTCCCTCCCTCCCTCCCTCCCTCCCTCCCTCCCTCCCTCCCTCCCTCCCTCCCTCCCTCCCTTTCTCCCTCTCTCCCTCTTTCCCTCTATTCTACCCTTTTATGCCCCCTGACCACCCTCCCCTCCCATTCCAACTCCCACTCTTCATGTAGGGTGATGCCTTCCAGGAGGGGTCATCTAAATATGTCAAGTCATTTGGAGTAGGGACTAGGCATTGTATCCTCTCTCTAAGATAAGGAAGTATTCCTCCTTAGGGGATGTGCTCCCAAAGTCCTTTTGTGCACCAGGTATACATCTTGGTTCCACTGTCCAAGGTCCCTTAGACTGCTCAGGCCTTCTAACTGAGACCCATGTTCAGGGGAACTGAGTCAGTCCCCTGTTGGTTTCCCAGCTATTAGTCTGGGGGCCCTAAATTAGTTCCTCACTTTTCAGGTCAGCTATCTCTATGTGATTCTGGGTGTTGAATTTTGTTGAAGGCTTTTTCAGCATCTAGGGAGATGCTAATGTGGTTTCTCTTTTTCAGTTTATTTATATGGTGGATCACGTTGATATATTTTCATATGTTAAACCATCCCTGCAACCCAGGGATGAAGCCTACCTGGTCATGGTGAATGATTTCTCTGATGTGTTCTTGGATAGGTTTTCCAGTATTATTGCATCAATTTTCATGAGGGATATTGGTCTTTAGTTTTCTTTCTTAGTTATGTCTTTGTGTGGCTTGGGTACCAAGGTGATTGTGGCCTCATAAAAAGATTTTGGTAATGAACATTCTGTTTCTATTGTGTGGAACAGTTTGAAGAGTATTGGTATTAGCTCTTACTTGAATTTCTGGTAGAATTTTGCACTGAAGCCATCTGGCCCTGGGCTTTTTTGCTTGGGAGATTTTTGATGACTGCTTTTATTTCATTAGGGGTTATAGGTCTATTTAAGTTTTTTTTTTATCTGTTGTTAATTTAATTTTGGTGATAGTTACCCAGAAATTTGTTGATTTCCTTTGAATTTTCAAATTTTGTGGAATACAGGTTTTCAAGGTATGACCTGAGATTTGTCTCAATTTCCTCAGTGTTCGTTGTTATGATGTCTCCCTTTTTGTTTCTGATTTGGTTAATTTGCATGTTCTCTCTCTGCTTTTTGGTTAGTTTGGATAAAAGTTTGCCCATCTTGTTAATTTTCTCGAAAAACCAACTATTTGTTGCATTGTTTTTTTTTTTTTTTTTTGTTTCCCTGGTTTCTACTTTGTTGACTTCAGCCCTCAAAATGATTATTTCCTGGCATCTACTTCTCTGGGGTGAGTTTGCTTCTTTTTGTTCTAAGCCTTTCAGTTGTGGTGTTAATTCTCTAATGTGACTATCCTCCATAATCTTCATATGGGCACTTAGTATAATGAACTTCCCTGGTAGCACAGCTTTCAAAGTGTCCCATAAGTTCAAGGATGTTGCGTCCTCATTCTCATTTAAATTTTAGGAAGTCCTTAATTTCTTTCTTTATTTTTTCTTTGATCCAGGTATGGTGCAATTGCGCACTGTTCAGTTTCCATGAGTCTGTAGGGTTTCCGCAATTTGTGTTGATGTTGAAGTCTCCCACTATGAGTGTGTGAGGTTTTATGTGAGCTTTGGGTTTTAGTAGCTTTTCTTTTACGAATGTAGGTGCCTTTATATTTGGGACATAGATGTTCAGAATTGGGACTTTGTGCTGGTGAATTTCTCCTGTGATGAATATGAAATGACTGTCTTCATCTCTTTTGATTGATTTTGGTTTGAAGTCTAACTTGTTAGGTATTAGGATAGCCACACCTGCTTTATTCTTGAGTCCATTTGATTGGAAGATCTTTTTCCAGCCCTTTACCTTGAGGTAATGTCTGTCTTTGAAGCTTAGATGTGTTTCTTGTATGCAACAGAAGGATGGATTCTGTCTTCATATCCATTCTGTTAGTTTGTGTCTTTTTTATAGGTGAGTTAAGACCATTAATGTTGAGGGAAATTAAGGACCAGTGATTGCTAATGCTTGTTTGTTTTAGATTTGTTGTTGGCGGTGGTATTGTGAACATATTTGCCCTGCTTTACCCTTAGATTCTGGTGAAGTGGGATTATCTGTTGCCTATGTCTTTGTGAGAGTAGTTAACCTCCTTGGGTTGGAGTTTCCCTTCCACAACTTTCTGTAGGGCTGGATTTGTAGATACATATTGTGAAAATCGGGCTTTGTAATTAAATATCTTGTTTTCTCTGTCTACAGTGATTGAGAGTTTTGGTGGATAGTAGCCTGGCCTGGCATCTGTAAACTCTTATACTTGTAGACCATCTATCCTGGACTTTCTGGCCTTGAGAATTTCCATGGAGAAGTCAGGTGTAATTTTGATAGGCTTGCCTTTACATGTTACCTGGCCTTTTTTCTTTGCTACTCTTAATAATCTTTTTTTTATTCTGTATGTTAGGTGTTTTGTGTGTCGAGGGGTATATTATATGTTGAGGGGTCTCTTTTCTTTGGTCTAATCCATTTGTTGTTCAGTATGCTTCTTGTACTTTCATGGTGTGTCCTTCAGACTGGGAAAGTTTTCTTCAATGATTTTGTTGAATATGTTTTGTATACTTTTGAGCTGGGCTTTTTAGCCTTCTTCTATGCCTATTATTCTTAGGTTTGGCCTTTTCACAATGTCCCACATTTTCTGCATGTTTTGTGTTTCAAGGATTTGTTGGATTTAAGATTTTTTTTTGGTCGAGGAATCTATTTCCTCTAGTGTATCTTCAGCGCCTGAGATTCTCTCTTTCATCTTGTGTATTCTTTTAGTTATGCTTGTGTCTGTAGTTCCCGATCATTTGCCCAGTTTTTCTATTTCCAGCATTCCTTCAGTGTTTTTTTTTATTGTCTCTATTTCCGTTTTCAAGCCTTGAACTGTTTCCTTCACCTGTTTCATTGTTTTTTATTGGCTTTCCTTGCTGTCTTTAAGAGATTTGTTCATTTCTTCCATTTTTTTTTTTTTTGCTTTTTCTTCCATTTTTTTAAAGGATTTTCTCACATCATCTTTGAAGGCCTCTATCATTTTTATGAAGGTATTTTTAAAGTCATTCTCTTCTGCTTCATCTGCTTTGGGTTGTTCAGGTCTGGTTGGTGTAGAGTTCCTAGATTCTGATGGTGTCATGCTTGTCTTCCTATTGTTAGTTGTTTTCTTTTGTTGCTGTCTTTCCATTGCTTCTTTCAGTGGGGTCTCTCTCTCTCTCTCTCTCTCTCTCTCTCTCTCTCTCTCTCTCTCTCTCTCTCTCTCTCTCTCTCTCTCTCTCTCTCTCTGCTACTCCCCTGGTGGGCTTAGGTGGGTCCGAAGTTTGATATCTGTAGCTCTGGGTGGTCCAAGCTCTCTAGGAGGTCTGTCCTCAGGCAGGGGCCCAGCAATGAGGGTCAAAGGTCAGGCTCCTCCAGCAGAGGTCCAGAGGTGGGGTCAAATATCCAGCAGCCAGGGAACAGGATGGTCCAGTGGGGAGAGGTGGATCTCTGGCCAGGACCTGGAACTCTGGCAGAGGACCAGCTGTGGGGGTCATTTTTTTTCTTTCTTTTTTCTTTAAATTTGAAACATAGTTGTTTTATACATTAATCCCAGATCCTTTCACCTTCCCATCCTTCCCTATCACCTCCACTAAACATTAGCCCATCCCCTCTCTGCTCTCCAGGGAGGTTGAGGCCTTCCATGGGGAGTCTTCAAAGTCTGTCATATCATTTGGGGCAGGGCCTCGGCCCTGCCTCATGTGTCTAGGCTGAGAAAGTATCCCTCTATGTGGGATGGGCTCCCAAAGTCCATTTGTATACTTGGGATAAATACATATCCATTACTCTAGGCCCCATAGACTGTGCAGTCTTCCTAACTAATACTCACATTCAGGGGATCTGGTTCAGTCCTATGTTAGTTTCTTCGCTATCAGACTGGGGTGCATGAGCTCCCCCATGTTCAGTTCAGCTGGTTCTGTGGGTTTCTCCAGTCTGGTTTTGACCCCTTTGGTCACCACTCCTTCTTCTCTGTAACTGGTTTCCAGGAGTTTGGCTAGTGTTTAGTTGTGGGTGTTTTCTTCTGCCTCTGTCAGCTGCTAGATGAAGGCTCTAGGATGTCATATAAGGTAGTCATCAATCTCATTATTGGGGAAGGACATTAAAGGTAGTCTCTTCACTATTGCTCAGATTGTTAGGTGTTGAGTAGGACTTCTAATTTTGCATCCTTCTTATGAAACTTCTGTGACTGCCTGAACATTTTATAAATAATTGAAAATATCAGTGTGCTTTTATTTATGCAGTTTCAAAGTGATATTTGACATTATTTTCACAGAAGTGCCTTTCAAAATATCTTGTTCCTTTGTGGCTTGAGCGCCAGTGTAAGGGCACTTACCATTTCAAAGTATTGGTCTTTGACCAGTGCTGTTTGAATGAAAAGTTTTGGTTGAATTTGCTGTTCTGTCTATCACATGGGCAAGAGAACTGACTTTGGAAAGAAACAAGAAAATAAAATATTATTTAAAAAGGATATTTTAGTGATGGTTATTAAGACAGAAGAAACTAAGTAATAAAAGTTGTCAGTCCAGCACGGGTGGCTCAATAAGGAAGATTTTTTGGGGCTGGGGAGATGGAAAAAGTCATAAAAGTACTTGTCATGCAGGTGTGAGGACCTGGGTTCAGATCCCCAACACTCACAATAAAAGGCATTTCCATTGCTTCTTTCAGTGGGGTCTCTCTCTCTCTCTCTCTCTCTCTCTCTCTCTCTCTCTCTCTCTCTCTCTCTCTCTCTCTCTCTCTCTCTCTCTCTCTCTCTGCTACTCCCCTGGTGGACTTAGGTGGGTCAGAAGTTTGATATCTGTAGCTTTGGGTGGTCCAAGCTCTCTAGGAGGTCTGTCCTCAGGCAGGGGCCCAGCAATGAGGGTCAAAGGTCAGGCTCCTCCAACAGAGGTCCAGAGGTGGGGGTCAAATATCCAGCAGCCAGGGAACAGGCTGTAATCTCAGTGCTCAGGAGACAAAGGACTGAAGATCCTTGGGGATTGCAGCCCATGCAGTCTAGCCAATGTTAGTTAGAGACTTTGTCTTAAAAAACCAAGGTGCAGAGAGATTGAGAAGACAGATATCTTTAACCTTTGGTCTCTACATGCCTAGACACACATGTGCACATGCACCCATAAGCACACCCTTATGAACATGTACATACACATGCACAGGATTTCTTGAGGAATCAGTAAAGCTGGTTGTTTGTAATTTTCAAATCATTGTCTACTTAACCTGAAAATTGCCATTCACCTTTTTCATTAGAATAGTAAATTAAAAGGTTCACAGAAACAGCCTAGTTTGGCTTACTTTAAGTCCCTTCTCAGAAAATGTGGAGATTACTGTGATATAGAAATCAAAATTCTTCAGCTCCTGAGTCTCTAATGTCTGGCATATCTCCTTCCACCTTCATTTTTGCTATGGCTGTCCAGATTCTATTCTCCATAGTCTTTAAATCCACAGCTTATTTCCGTCACCATAGAAACACCTGCTGGTGTGATCAGTTCTGATCAGTTGCAGACTCACCTTTTGTGCCTGCTGCCTGCCAAGCCCTTCTCAACTTCAGACAGAGTGACTGCAGGGTCAGGGGTCACAGAAGGAAGTTACCTAAACAAAGCTCTCCCACTTTCAAATCTGCTTTCCAGAGAAATGAGCCCTCATGCTTTCTCCCCTCTTCAATTTGCTCATGCTTGTATGCTAAGGTTCAGAGTCACTGCTGAAAAGCCTTACAGGAGTTTGGCAAGATCTCTGCATCTCTCACCCTCTTTCTCTCACTTTCTGTTTTCAAAATGGAGCTTCACATTACTCTTAAACTTTGACTATGCATTTGCTATCTAAACCATTATTAAAAATTATTTTTTAAATATTTGTTCTCTCCCTTCCCCTCTGTGTGTGTGCGTGCATGTGTCCATGCATGCATGTGTGTGTGTATGTGTATGTGCGTGCGTGCGTGCGTGTGTGTGTGTGTGTGTGTGGGAGTGCGTGCGTGAGTGCATGTGTGTGCGTGTGTGTGTGTGTGTGTCTCGTGTGTGTGTGTGTGTGTGTGTGTGTGTGTGTGTGTGTGTGTGTGTGTATGCCATTCCGCCAGCAATTTAACCATTTTAAAATGCTGCTAAGGGTATTCACATTGTTCTGAAACAGATCTTCAGAATATTTTTCAGCCTGCAAAACTTAAGAGCTCAGCACTCAAACAACTCTATTTTTTGAGACAGGGTCTCAAGCCTAGGTTCCAACTTTTTTATGTAGGTAAGTGTGACAATGAATTCCTGATCCTTCTATCTCCATCTTCCCAGTGTTGATCACATATGCATGTTTGTCACCAGGTTTATGCTGTGCTAGGGAATCTAATCCCTAACCCAGGATCTTGTGCATGCTAGTCAAGCACTCCCCCAGCTGAGCCACATATCCAGCCCTCACAATTCTACTTCCTGACTCCCTTATTTTGACTGCTCTAGAAAGTTCACATGCCTGGAATCCTGTAGCATTTTCTTTTTTGTGAATGATTTTTTTTTCTGTTCATCTCAATATTGTCATGTTGTGGCATTTCAGAGTTTCTTCCCATCTTTTTTTCCTTTACAGTGCTATGGTTAGGACCAGAGCCATACCTACTCCAACAAAGTCACACTTCCTAATAATTCTACTCTCTGTGAGCTGATGGGGTTCAATTACATGCAAACTACCACAATTATTGAATTTTTTCCTGGTTCAAAATCTCTCTTTGGTTTATTTGAAAAGAAATTATTTGTTTGTATTTATAGTTTGTTCACTTGTTGCTTTCTTGACTCTTTTCATGTTTTGGTATTCCTTTCCTTAAAAAGAAAAGTGTTTCAAAGTCTATGTTTATTAATAAATTTAAGTTTATTCTTTTTTCTTATTTTTTTTCTGAATATGTTTTCATCTGTGTTGCTGTTATTTGTTACTTTCCATTTTCCTCAAGTTGTTACAAGCTACCTTTGTACTAAAAACATGCTGGGCTTTTAAACTTTCAGTCACTTGTTTTTCTGTGTATGTGTTTAATTCTAATTTTCTCAATGCATGTATGTAATGATTTTGAATGTCTTAGTCTTTAATGTCCATTGTCCATGAAGTGAAAAGGAGAATAAAAGCAGTGATGGTACTAGTCATCTAAATTCCCAGTAAGTCATTTCATTAGGAGTGGCGAGAACTTACAAAGTGAGTGAGGAGCAATGGTAATTGTCAATCATATGCTCCCCTGCAACAATCAGTAACTCTGGCTCCCACAAACTGTGTGTGGCTACAAGTGACCCCACAACATGAACATTACTTTCTGTCATGAGGTAGGGCATGGGGATGAGTAGCTGCCTTTGATTAATAGTTGAGATTGATTAAAATTAACTGCAATTAAATGTTTAAAGCTTCTGCATGTCCCAACATTCCCAAACAGTAGTTTTTGCCAATGTGATGGTCACCAGATGAGGTGACCACTGGGTAGATTTTGCCAATGTGATGGTCACCAGATGAGGGATAGATTCTGGTGCTTCTTATTCTTCAATCTCCCTTTCCCTATTTGACTTACATCTCATATCAGGTTTATGTTCCCAGTGGATTCAGAACATTTCATAGATATTGAGGAAAATAATCAAGGTTAATGAAGTTTTTTTTCTTTCTCTTTTGAATGTCTTTGGCTTTGAATCAAGATCTTTGTAGATGTTAAAACTCGTATGTTTTGCTACCAAGAATACTTGCAATGATAGAGATAGGAGTAGATTATAGACAGGGTATTTAAAATCAGTTCCAGATTCTTAATAATTTTTAATGTATTTATTTTACTTTTTGTGTATGAATGTTTTATCTGAATGTTTGTATGTGCTTTATATGAATGCCTGGTGCCCTTGAAGTTCAGAACTTGGCATTAGATTCTCTACAACTGAAATTTATTTAAATCTGAAATATGTAAAGATTAGCTATAAATTTATAAGCTTAAGTGAAAACTGTAGTACAGCAAGTGGATCAAATCACTACATTGATTTTGTCACTAAAGCCACCAGGATTGATGAGGATTGTACCAGGATCAACTCAGCCTTAGCAACTAATATTGGTCATGACAATAACAAAATTGTGTTGCAAGGCAAAAATGAAGTGCAGCTTTGTTAGTCTGTTAATGTGGTCTACAACCTGTTGTCATTGTTTCTCTCTAGGTCAGTGTGGTTAATCTGCTTTTGGAGATTAAAAAATAGCATTTTCTCTAAGACACTTAAAAGCAGACTTCTGAAATTCATCCCAAACTTACACCACTTGAAGCTCATTTCAATTAGACAAAATAAAGAAGAAATAATGGCAATTATTTTAGGTGTTCAAGGTTGTTAATAAAAAGTAGTAAGTGAGTCCAAACAGTACAGAGTGAAAATGCTTGAGAATTAAGGCAGGGAAAAATTCTCTCCTTAAGAAAATAATTTATTTCATTTTTTATTTGTGTATGCATGTCTTTCTTTATGTCAGTGTTTGCATGTGAGTGTATGCACTTTCATTAGACAGAAGCTTTTTTTCCTGTTTTCATGCATTATGTCCCAACTGTAGTCCCCCCTGTACCCCCTCACTTCTTCCAGATCCTCCCAACCTCTCTTCTTCTCTAGAACCACTGTCTTTCTGGCTGTCATTAAAAAAGAATAGGCGTTGTAGTTACGTTAGCTATTCTGATAGGTATAAGACTGAATCTCGAGGTAGTTTTGATTTGAATTTCTCTGATATCTAAGGATGTAGAATGTTTCTTCAATGGTTTCTCAGGCATCGGAGTTTCTTCTATTGAGAATTCTATATTCAGATATGTATTATGTTTTTACGTTGAACTATTTGTCCTTGTTTTTTTATTTTACATCTACTTTCTTTATATATTTTGCATATCAGTCTTCTATTGGATGTGGATTTGGAAAAATTTTTTCCCATCCTGTAGAGTGTTGTGGAATATTCCTTTACATTATGTGAAGATACGTTACAGTAATTGTTGTAATGAAAAGCTAACTGCAATAGCTAGGTAGGAATTTCTGAGCACAGAAAATGCTGGGAAGAAGAGCAGAAAAGCAAGCTGGATAGCATAACCCTACAAGTGTAATGGGGGTGGGAGGGGAGGGTGGCCAGGGTGCATGTCACAGGGGAAAGAGGGTAAGAGGGAGAGAGGGAGTTTCCATTTACTAATTGTTCATCTTAGTGCCTGTGTTATTGGTATTCTGTTCAGAAAACCATCTTCTGTGCCAAAGAGTTAAAGGAATTTCCCCACTTTGTCTTCCATTAGTTTCAGTGTGTCGGGGTTCATATTGAGGACTTTTATCCACTTGGACTTGAGTTTTGTTCAGGGTGATAAATAGGAATCTGATTTCATTCTTCTGCATGTAGACATCAGTGTGACCAGCACCATTTGCTGAGGATGCTTTCTTTTTCCCAGTATATATTCCTGGTGGCAATTCTACTCTTAGGCATATATCCAACTGATCGACCTCCATGCAACAAAGGCATCTGTTTGACTATGTTCATAGCAGCATTATTTGTAATAGCAAGAACCTGGAAGCAACCCAGATGCCCCTGAGCTGAAGAATGGATAAAGAAGATTGGTACATTTACACAACGGAATACTACTCAGCAGGAAAAACAAAACAAAACAAGGAATCTTGAAATTCACAGACACCCACAGGTAAACACTGAACTGAACTTCTGGAATCTAGTTGCAGAGAGGGAGGAGTGATAAGCAAAGGGATCAAGACCAGGTTACAGAAACCCACAGAGACAGCTAAACTGAACAAGGGGAACCTTGAAAGTCTGTCATATCATTTGGAGCAGGGCCTAGGCCCTCCCCCATGTGTCTGGGCTGAAAGAGGATCTCTCTATGTGGAATGGCCTCCTAAAGTCCATATGTATACTAGGGATAAATACTGATCCACTACCAGAGGTCCCACAGACTTCCCATTAGTCCTGAGACCCACTTTCAGGGTGTCTGGGTAGGTTTTATGCTGGTTCCTCAGCTATCAGACTGGGGCTCCCTCTTGTTTAGGTCAGCATTTTGTGGGTTTCTCCAGCATGATCTTGACCCCTTCGTTCATCTCTCCTCCATTTCTGCAAGTGGATTCTAGGAGTTCAGCTCACTGTTTAACTGTGGGTATCTGCATCTGCCTCCATCAGCTACTAGATGAAGGCTCTAGGATGGCACATAAGGTAGTCAGCAATCTCATTATTGGGGAAGGACATTTAAAGTAGCCTCTCCACTATTGTTTAGATTGTTATTTGGGGTCATTCTTGTAGATCTCTGGACATTTCCCTAGTGCCAGATTTCTCTTTATACTTATAGCGCCTCCTTCTGTTATGGCACCTCTTTTCTTGCTCTCTTCTATTCTTCCCCTGATTCAATCTTCCTGCTCCCTCATGTCTTCCTCTCCCCTCCTCTTCTCCCCTTCTCTCTCTCCCAACTCCTTCTCCCCTCCCCACATGTTCCCAATTTTCTCAGGAGATTTTGTTGTTTTCCTCTTCTCCAGGGACCTTTTCCCCTTCTCTTAGGGCCCTCCTTGTTACCTAGCTTCTCTGGTAGTGTGGATTGTAGAGAGCCGCAGAGTGCCACACCTTAAAGTGGCTCTGGCTTCTGACTTACACCTTCCCGCTGGTGAAGGCTCTCTGGGTAAACAAGCCCTTAATTGGTTAAGTCTGTTCAGCCTGTCTGCTTCCGCATTAGAGTAGCCTATCTGCAGGGTCCACGTGGCTCACTGGGGTTGGTTAGCTCAAGGGTATTTAAGCCTGTGCAGGGGTCCCCCAGCTCTCTCTCTCCCTCCTCCCTCCCTCTCTCTGTCTGTCTCTCTCTCTCTCTCTCTCTCTCTCTCTCTCTCTCTCTCTCTCTCCCCCTCTCTCTGCCTCTCTGTCTCTCTCTCTCTTGCGGGCCAGAAGAAAGATGTTTAAAGGATCCTGATTAAAACTGCATGAAGAAGATCTACCCGGAGTTGCGTCTTCCTTGCTGGCGAGGGCAGGTGCGTACATGGATTAAAGAATGCTAATCCTTTGCCCTATGTCTAATATCCATATACGAATGAGTACATATCATGTTTGTCTTTTTGTGACTGGGTTACCTCATTCAGGATGGTTTCTTCTAGTTCCATCCATTTGCCTTTGAATTTCACTGTTCCATTTTTTTTTCTCCTGCTGAGTAGTACTCCATTGTGTAAATGTACCACATTTTCTCCATCCATTCTTCAGTTGAGGGGCATTTAGGTTGCTTCCTGGTTCTGGCTATTATAAATAATGCTGCTATGAACATAGTTGAACAGATGTGCTTGTTTGAAATTTTTGTTGAATTTAGTAGTCTGGCTGACACCTATGATCTCTTAGAGTCTGAAGCACATCTGTCCAGTCCCTTCTGTCTTTTAGAATCTTCACATAAAATTTATGTGAAATTCTGATCTGTCTGCCTTTATGTGGTACTTGGCCTTTTCTCTTGCAGCTTTTAATGTCCTTTATTAGTTCCGCAAGTTTAGTGTTTTGATTGCTATGTGCATAGGAGACTTTCTTTTCTGATCCAATCTATTTGGTGTTCTGTATGCTTTTTGTACCTTTATAGGCATCTCCATCTTTGAATCAGGCAAATTTTCTGCTATCATTTTGTTAAAAATATTTTCTGTACCTTTGAGTTGAGATTCTTCTCCTTCCACTATTCATGTCATTTTTAGGTTTGATTTTTTTTCATAGTTCCTGGGTGTTTTGTGACAGGAGATGTTTAGGTTTAATTTTTTTTTTCACCAGTGTATCCATTTCTTTTTTGGAATCCTCAATGCCAATATCCTTTCTTTCATCTTTTGTATTCTGTTATTGTTGAAGCTTGCCTCTGTATTTATTTTTCAAATTCCTAAATTTTTATTCCCAGAAGTCCCTCTATTTGTGTTTCCTTTATTGACTCTATTTCGCCTTGAACTGTTTTGTTTTCTTCCATTGCTTATTTGTGTTTTCATGGGCTTCTTTAAGGGATTTTGTTAATATCCCTTTTAAGGACCTCTATTATCTTTTTAAAGTTGGTTTTAAGGTCTTTCCCTGTGTTTTAGCTTTGTTGGAATATTCATGTTGGCCTCCTGTGGTAGGGTAGCTGGACTGTACTGGAGACATATTGTCCTATTAATACCTAAATCCCCCACACACACTGGGGTCTTGTCACCTTGGTTTGGGATGGTTATAGGTATAGATGTTGGTTTCTTGATTTGACTTTTGTTCCTTGGTTAATGTTTTCTCACTGTATTTTTGAGAAGTGTAAAGGCTGTGTGCTGCCTGTTTTCATAGTCTGCTCCAATATTGAGTTCACAGGGAATGTGGGATATCAAGGGGTGCCTGCTGAGGTTGGAGGATGTCTGACTCAGCTGGTGTATTCCCAGTGAATTTCCCCTGGTGTTAAAGGCTGGGATAACGGGAGAAGTTGGAGGGAGGAAGGCTTGGGGAGAAGATTATTGTGATCCATTGGGGATGTGGTCAGCCTGGTCTACAGAGAAAGTTCCAGGGCAGGCTCCAAAGCTACAAAAACCATGTCTAGAAAAAAACCAACCCTCCCAGTACCCCATTATTTTTTATAACACAGTACTTTGCAAAGTTGGTTCAATTTGTCTTATATTTGCTTTTGTAACTCGATAAGCAAGGCTCCTGTGATGGCTAATGACTAGTGTCAACTTGACAATGTCTAGATTCATCTGGAAGACAAATCTCTACACATGTATGTGAAAGCAGTTCTATATTAAGTCAATTGAGGTATGAAGATGTGGTCAGCAGCATCCCATGGTCTGGGGTCCTAGACTGAATCAAAGGAACAAAGGCAATTGAGTCTTATCATCCACTTCTCTGACTCCTGACTGTGGACTCAGTATAACAAGCTGCATCAAGTTTTCACCACCATCACTTCCCACGAAGAACAGACTGTAGATTGAACTATGACCCAAAATAAATGCATTCTTCATGATGCCTTTGTCAGGAATTTTGTTGCAGCAATGAGAAATTAATTACACTGCTATGTAATAAATACACTGCTATGTCCTTTTGTATTTTTCCAGTGGGCCTGGTTAAAATTTCTCTCCTAAGTTTCCTTCTGGTAGGTGACAGTAAATCATACAAATGGTAGATTTTCAAATGTAGATATTACTTATGATGGAAAAGTCATTTGCTTGTTATAGGAAACTTGAATAATTTATCAGATTTGCTATTAGATAATATGAGTCAAAGTAATGAAAAAGTTCTTTTCTTTATTACTCTAAAGACAAACAGAGAAGAGGAGGCTGGTCAAAGAGTCTGTTTGGTGGAGGCATGGCAGCTTGTAATACAAGAAACAAAAAAATGGACATATGTGCCTGTGGTATAGTCACAGGATGGTGTGGCATGGAGCTTAATTCTATGTTCCCAAAGATATTTCTTAAGATTTTGTTATCCAGATATTCTCTTCCTGGGATGTTTGTGGTTCACAGGGATGTGTTCAAACTTTAGACAATAAGCATTACACACCCACTCCTACTTATTCAGGCTCTCCTTGGAGAGTAAATATCTCAAATAGTTTTCCCTTGCTTCCAAAGATGTGGACATAACCTGATGGTTTTTTCTGGCTTCCAAAATTAAATAAGGACCAGTGAAAACGTCTACCACTATCTCAAAGGAAACTATACACATTGGTTAAATAATCCAGTTTCTAAATGTGGTAGACAGATTATGCTCTTGTAATGAAAGAGAAGTACAGTCATTCCCAAGAGAGGCTAGTCACAAAACTAATTTAGAGGTTATAAGATCAGATCAATATGTGTTGGAGATCCTTGCTGATTGAGACAAAGCTTCAAATAGGCCATTTAGAATTATTCCTATTCTGCTGTTTAAGTGAAAATTGATGGAAATTTACTCTTGGGACTTCTTGGAGGTTCTATGGCTTCACCAACACCATCCCCTCCCAATTCTACTGGACTAAATAGGTGCTAAATGAAATGGCTGATGTTTGAAGCTAATACTACACACTGAATTTTAAACACTCAATATGATACTGAAAATTATCAAGCTTTCACATGTCACAGACTGTAAAAATACAAATTAGATTGTAAATGCAGCCCAGCCATAATTAGCACTATGATATGTTCAAATAATTCAGCTCTCTTTAGTGGAGTTTATTGAAGAAGATTATTATGAGCAATCGTTCACTAATCACTAGGTAACTATTTCTTTTGCATCCATCCCTGCCTTATCTGTGTTGTTGATGCTGCTCCTATGTTTAAGAAAAGGTGGTATTTTTCCCACACAGAGACAGCTCTTGCTGGAATTTCAATTGATGTTAACTTTTGCTCTCCTAGTGATCATCTGCACAGAGCAGAGCTTCACTGTGAATCAGAGGAGCACAGGGAACTAAACTTGGATGGCTTTCAGTTCCAATCACATCTTGTTTGACTCCAATTCAGCCAATATGTTATTGGGGAAATAATGGATTTTTATCTGTGAAAGTGAAAGAGAAGGTTTAAGAATTTTCCAAATTTAAAAACGTTCTCCTTCTGCATTTTATGCTGAAAAAGGAAGGCTTTCTTTGATGGAAGGGGCAACGGTTCATTTTATTCTAATGTAAAAGAGTTCTTTCAAAGAAAGTCCACTTAGAGTTTTATCCTGGAAAGATGCTCTCACTTTTATGGAGGGTTTTATGAGGAAAGTAGCGTCTGCATTCCTGGATGAGTGGCTTGAGAGGGAAGCCCATCTCTGTGAATCTTACTTGCTCATGAACCCTCAAATTGGATTACCCCAGAGCTCCACCTGTCTGTCAAAACAGGTATTAGCTAGCTTCCCTGGGTTTCATGTGGGTGAGCACAGAGGCTTTTAACTGGTTAAGCCTCTCCCTAAGCACTCCCACCAAGATTAAAGCTTTTATTTAAGTTTCTTTTCCAGATGCTTATCCCCTGATGGGTAAAGAGACACTCTTCCCCATGTGCCCCAATCTTTTACTGCACTATACCCAATCAAATAAATAACTAATCAAATTCATGTTTATTAATGCCACACTTAAGCTCCTTCAGACTTATTCGAACTCAGAACAAGCACTGAACATGGCCTGTATGCCAAGATTGCCCACCACTGAGGACTTCCACCTTTCTTTCCTCTATCTTCTGTAGCAACCTAGTTCTATGTGGTTCCCACCTATCAGTTGATCTGGTGCTCCAAAAAGAAAGGCCAGGCATCCCAATTAACTTTGTGATGGTGAAGGGCTAGGTTTAATACAGACACACCATTTTGAACATAACTGAAATCTGTTTCATTTTATTTGATTGCACAGAATCACAAAGGGCTATTTTCGTGCAAAGTTATAATGCAATTGAAACACATTTCTCATCATACTTCACTATTCTTCATCTTCTCCCTTTCTTTTCCCCCATTAGTCTGCTTTGTTCCCTCCCCAGGTTTGTTTTTACCTTCATGTCTTCAGTATAAATGTGACTTTATTCACCTATGAATTCTAGCACCAACATTCCAGAGAAAACATGAGATATTTGTTTGTCTGAGACTTACTTAATTCACTTAATGTGATGATCTCAGTGGCATCCATTGTCCTAAAAGTGACATAAATTTATTCTTTCCTAGGCTTGAAAAAACTTCAATGTGCATTTCAACAATTTCTTTATCCATCCCTTTCTTGTCAGACACTGGGTTAGCTAGGTGACTTAGCCATTGTGAATAGTTTGGCAACAAACTTTGATATCCAAGCATCTCTGCAATATATTGACTCTCTGTTTTGTAGGTATTTGTCTGGAAGTGCTACAACTGAGTCGTGTTGGGATCTTTTCTGCTGGTGCCATTGTCTTCTTGGTGCACAGTTACTGTATTTCTTCCCTGTTGAGCTCCTTTAAGTTAACTTATCTGTCCTGTTGTCCTAGCTTCTATGATGTCTGATAAAGCATTGCATATTGTATTAGACTTATCTTGTCTTGGATCTAGAATCATATATTTTATAGACTTCTGGTTCATTGACAGTGGAATTAATATTTATTGATGACTTCTCTAGGTATGGATGGAGCTATTGCTATGGAATTGCTATGTATAACTTTCAGAACTACAGATGCACAGGTATTTTTTTTTTTTTTTGAAGAGATAGAAGTGTGGACATATCCAATTCAAACTAAAGATTAGTAGACTATTTCCTAAATTGTTTGACTTTGTATTGCAGCTTCTAAATTTACAGGAAAAAAGAAAAACATCCCCCAGATAACTTTAGCATAATTACTCATATGCTTATCTGGACAGTTTTCTAAACACTCACAATACTCTCAAAATAGCATTGTAACTGGTTCTACAAGTCAGGATACTGAATGTAGTTACATTTTCTTTTATTCTTTATTACACTGGGCATTGCGCACCCAAAATGTTGTGCTATGATGTCAATGGAAGTATTTTTTTTCTGCTTTATGCTTAAAGTTTCTTACTTGAAATTCATTATCAATTTATTTCAATCTGTGTTTAATTTTAGAAGATGTTTCTAAGGTATATTATTCTTTGATGAGAATTGACCTTTTTAAACATTTTACATTTTTACACTCAAAATCATAAAATGAGACAGTGAAAAAAATCCAGTTTATATTTTTCATTATTTTCTCCCTCTGTAGAATATTTTTGTGAGTTTTTCTTAGTGGTGCTTTTTCTTTTTCTTCCTTAATTTTGATTTGGTCAAGAGTGTAAGAAAATTTTAAGCTGGTTTGTGTGTGTGTGTGTGTGTGTGTGTGTGTGTGTGTGTGTGTGTGTGTGCGTGTGTGCACATGTGGTATATTCGTACCTGTGTGCATGTGCATCCACATGTATGTGGATGTTAGAAGAGGATATTAAGAATATTGCTCTGTCCCTCAAGGCAGGGTCTCTGAATTTAGACCTGGCAGCCTGAAAGTTCCAGTAATCCCCTGTCTTCACCTCTGGAGTGCTGGGGCTGTAGATACAGACAACTAAGACCTGAATTTTTGTTTTGTTTGTTTTTACTTGACTATTGAGAATTTGAACTCAGGTCCCTATGCCTGCAGCAGGTGTTTCTTAATTACGAGGCCATTTTCCCAGTCATACAGTGTAATGTTTTTGTGCCAAATGGATGAATTTTGTAACTTCCCAAAGGTGCATGTGTTGCAGACTGTCTCCTGATCACAGTGACAGAGATATGTTCTCATTGGTCTGCTTATCTCAATGAGCCACTCTTTCTGTTATACTCAAAATGCAAACCTATGTGATTTCCATGACAAGTAATGAGAGGAAGAATGTCTCCTCTACTGTTCTATTTCATATATATATATATATATATATATATATATATATATATATATATATATATCTGATACGTAGAAATAAGTAAGTGAGAACTGTTATGAACCAAGTTCAAGGCTGAAAATCGGTCATTTTTTGACAGTTGAGTTAACTTCAGCTCACCACTTTGGTTACTAAATCCTCTTCAACTCTTGACAGACAGGAGAAAGCCATTGTTGCACTGCATAACAACCTTTGATAATTGCGTTTTCCCACCTGCAGTAAGTCTGCTCTCTGGTACAGGAAGGAAGGGTTATATGTGACATTGCTTTCCCAGTCTCTCCATAGGGCAAGGTGACCTTTTATTTATTTATTTACTTATTTATTTATTTTTATTTTGTTTGATTTCATGGTTAGAAGACAAAATCACAAGAGCTTTTGTTTATTTCCCATTGTCCACCCTCCCTCCGTTTTATCCTTGTTTCTCTCAAAAGACACATGAGTAGATTGTATTTGTAATTAATTGTGTGTGTGTGTGTGTGTGTGTGTGTAATAGTCAAATGCACTAATTTTGTACTCAGCCTCAGACTCATCATCTGCATTTTTAATCTGTTTGGATTTTGCAAAGTGAAGCAGAAGAAGTAAGTTTCTGGAACTCTGGTGTTACAACTCACTCACGCAGTATCAATATTCTGGTTTATCACTTGCTGTCTTCCTTGTTTTATAATGTTCATCAAATCCTATGGATCCCAACTGCTTATATAGTATATGGCCAGAGGTTGCACAGTTTATTTATAGTTTAATATTTATACTGATTTTTCTTAGTATTTTTTCATTTTGCTTGCTTTCTATTTTATTTTGCCTGTCTCTACCATGATGCCCATTTCTCTTCCATTACTTTGGAGTGTGATCTTGCAATTTATTTTGATGTTTTTATTGTTTATTTTCTTTTGGAGACTCATATTTCTTTTTATTATTCTTCAGTTTATTTATCTTATTTTCATAGTATTAACACAGAGATTCTGTGATTGTTCTTTTCTGATCAGCCCTGGAAATGGCTGTTGCCTAAATGCTTGCCACTCCAGTCAGTGTGGTTCTTTTTTATTAATTTTTTCATATATATATATGATTATATATATATATATATATATATATAATTTTTCTTATTTTACATATTGATCCCAGTTCCCTCTTCCTCCCTCCCATGTTCTCTGACCCAGTGTGGTTCTTCTAAATGAGAGTAATTTTACTGCCCCAGCTCAGCATTGTCTCAAGGTCTCTATTGTTCCAAACTCAAGTTCAAACTTTCAAAGTTACTTTGGAGACCTTTTGGGTTTTTGCATTGCTGACTTCCATAAAGTCATCTGTTACTTCTTCCTGACATCTCAAGAAATGGTTTATTCCTTTCTCTAATAATATAATTGACTGAGTGAACAGAGATGATATGTAAAGAGACTTGATCTACAGAGACTGGAAACTACTCAAGTATTCACATGGCTCATTGTGATGAACTACTGCTGAAGGTTGATGTTTGTGTCCCATTCAACCATAGTTAATGACTTCACTGGGAGCAAATGAGTTCACTTAGGTGGAGTATATGAAATGAGAGAGTTGATGCTTGTCATCTTTGGGAAAAAATAACACTTATGTGGAAAGCAAAATCTCCACAAAAGGGATTGATCATAATTCTGGATCAAGGCAGAGAACACTGGGACTGATGCAAGGAGGAAGGATGGAGAGCAGAACAAGAAGTTTGGGATGAAGCAATGCTCTAGGTGCATAGTCATGAAAGGAAAGGCATAAAGACAACCAGGCTTTAGGATTTTGCAGCAGGCAGAACAGTTTACAGTGAGCAGCGAAAGATGAGAGAATTGGATGCACCTGAGATTATACATGCTAATGTAAAGAAAGAGTACATTTCCCAAGTGGAGATATTGGAGAAATTTCAAGGATTTGAAGCAGCATATGGGTATAGGCTACTTTGGACAGGTTTCAGCTGCCCTCCCATAAGCAAACATGCTTTTAGACTTATCCTGTCTTTACACAGTGACCAACCCTCCAATTTAAAACAGCTGCCTTGAAGCCAATACTGTTATTACAAATGACTGTGGCCATTTTTCTGTTGTTTGTACTTTGAAAATGGGTTTTCTCACTGTGTTTTATGATACTGTCTCTGATGTGTACTGAAGGCATCTTAGTAGATGGTTAGAGAAGTATAGAAATAAACACAAACATGAAGACTCTAGCTGTAAAAGCCTGTGAGCAATCACCTGGGAATTCTTTTAGGTGATCAAATCAATGCTTACTAAGCAATTTAATAAGGGTCATATTGAGATTCTATGTGCTTTTCCCTATAGTTTTATTTCTTCAGACTTTACTGGGGCTTGTATCTTATTCATCTAATAACTGTACTTTAATGTCATCTTTCAAATAAAATGAATAGATTGGTTGATAAAAAACTGTCAGTTCCTTTTGAAAATTTAAAATATTTTCTTATTGTAGTCATCTGAAATTTGGTAATAGACTTAACTTTCAAAAATGAAGTCAAAGAAAATGCGATTAGAATTCACAATAATTAAAGATATGAAAGATGGCACAGTGGGTTATCAGGGAAAACATAATGTATTCAAGCCTAGAATTTTACAGCTATTGGGTATTAGGTTAAATTTATCATTTAAATTCTATGAACCTTCTTTTCTCATGAAATAATTTATATGGTAGTTATGGCTCTTAGTGGCTACATATATATATATATATATATAACACATACATACATACATACATACATACATATATATATATAGTGTACATATGTGTGTGTGTGTGTGTGTGTGTGTGTGTGTGTGTGTGTGTATCCATAAAAGCACCAGTGTGGGCAATAAACAACAATGTTACTTGAATTTACTAGAGTAGGTTAGTAAATCTTGGGGTTGCAAAACTTAGAAGACACCTTACTAACTGTGAAAGATACTTATTTAAGATCCAAAACAAGTGACAGCACTAATTTACAGAGTAATAACCATGGGATCTCATTATTCCCACATTATCATATATTTCCCTTCTTTTCTTGGATAACCACTAAAGTAATAGCAAAGAATTAAAAATCTTCCAGTTAGCAAAGTTACACAGAGCACGGTATTAACAGATGCCAGCTTATCTTATAGAGAGGAGGGAACTGTGCTTACAAATAGAGGATATACATCATCCAAAGTTTTTGCCCACTAGGAAGGCAGAAGGAAATTGAGGCAACTCAGTAGACTAACTATGGGTGACATGAAAAAGTCAGTCTTCAGAGAACCTAGAACAGAGTCTCTATACCGAGGTAGGAAGATTAGGAAAGAAGATACATAAAAATTTGTGCAAGGAATGGTAAGACCTTCCTGGATCTATGCTGGAATGTTGACTGGCTCAATCTTGTACAGGCACCCACGGCCACTGTGAGGTCATGAGTACATTGGGTCCTGTCATGATCAGACAGGGTTTGCTCTGGACCTTGTCAACCTCTGGCTCTGACAAGCTGTCTGCATCTTCTTCCATATTGGTCCTTGAGTTTTAGTGAGGAATGTGATAGATTGTGTCCCAATGTGATAGAACGTTCCTCAGTCACTGCCCCCCCACAACTTGAATAGTTTTGAGTTTCTCTGTTAACTATCATCAATAAACACACACACACACACATACACACACACACACACACACACACACACACACACACACACACACACACAAGCAAACAACTTCTCTGATGAGATTTGGGATCTTCACTAATCCATGATAAAGAGATATAAATTGAGAGGGCCATTTTATACTATATCCATTTAGTAAAATAACAGTTGTAGAGAGAACCCTAAAACTTACATGCTTATATGCTCATAGAGATGTGGTGAACAAGATACTTTAAGATGAAGTTTCAAAATACAAAAAATGTCTCTCAGGAATTTAAAATTAGATAGAAAAATGTAAAAGAAACCTTTGTATAGTGTGTAAGATAAAGAGGAAGGTATCTCTGACATAGAACACAAAAGTGATGAAAAGTAGAAAAATTCATTAAAATCAGAAGGACAAGAAGATGTTCAAAACCAACTAATGGAGCCAACTTCAGGAAGCATGTCCTCAAGGAAAGGAGCAGCAATAAAATTGGTAAAACAATACAGGAGTCTAACAGGAATGTGTGATTTTCAAACTGAAAGGGACAACTGATTGTTGGGCACACTAATAATAAAAGAAAAAAAACCATCAAACAAAGATACATCTTTATAAAATTTGAAACATCTATATTGAACAAATTAACCTCAAGGTTCTTGGGAGATGGCATTGTTAGTGGTTAGTAAATGCCCCACACAGAATGTTGGGAAACAATGTGGGCTAGAGTCTCTCATAATCAATTCTGAATTAATAAATAAAGAAGATCTGCTTCAGTTTCTCTAAAGCATGTGCCTCCTGGATAATCCAGGGCTACTTAAGTAAGTTGCTTTAACTTCCTTCTGCCTACCCATCATGCAGAAACTTTGTCTATTTTCTTTTAATAAGAAATCTGATACTGGCAAAGTGGCAGAGTCAGTAGAAGGTACTGATGTTAAGGTTGTCCACCCAAATTTGATCCCTGGAACTCACAGGTAGGAAAGAATCAACTCCTGCAAGTTGTTCTCTAATTTATATGCACATGCTGGTATGGGGACACACACCCACTGTAAAAGTCCAAAAGAAATAGGGATTTCAAATTACTATCTAAGCACATAAAATGGATAAAGTAATTTTAATATTGCAAAGATGAATCACTTTACTTCTGGACCTCTCTTTTTTTTTCCTTAGGAAGCTGCCTGAGTGTTTGTTTCAGAAATCACAGACATCAGTAAACCAGAGACAGGGTGGGTCTCTCTCATAGTGGCAGCAGGATTCACTTCCAGGATAAGAACCACAACACAGCCTGACAGTGCTGGAAACTCTATATAGAGAAGGAAGAAAGCAAACCAGAACTGACCAATTATCTAATATACCTGACTATCTGGGAGAATATTCAAAAGCATAGTTTAATATTTTTAGAAAAAAATGAGAATATGTTCCTAGGAGCCATATAAAACAGAATAAAGGTAGTGATTAAATTGAATATATAAATGTCATACACATGCAAATATAATCACAGGTCATTATCTGTGCTACAATGATAAAATATAGATGGCTAAAATAATGAACACAAGGAATATTTTTAAAAGCAAAAATGTCAACCTAACTGTAGGAGACATGGAGAAGGAAATAATGGGCACCATAGATTTTGTTTTTGTTCTTTGTTTCATTGGTGAAGTACATCAGTAAGCATTACAACTGGAAAAATCAAGAAATCACGTCAAACAATATACCTGATTAAAAATTAATGAGAGAGGGAGAGGGGGAGGGAAAAAGAGACAGAGAGACAGAGAGTTGAGAACCTGAGAACTTAACCATTAGAGTGTGTGAAAATCAGAGGACAACTTCCAAGACTTGGTTCCCTTCTTCCAGAAGAGGTCCAGGGATAAAATTCGGATCCCTGGACTTTCATGGGACTTTAGAGCCATCTTGCAGGCCTGGAAATCTTTAAGTAGCTTTAATTTTTCTGTGGGTTTGAGTAGTGCATATGAGTATGTGCTTATGTTTGTGTATGATCACTTTGCAAATGTGTGTGGAGGCCAGAGTCTGATACTGGGGTTCTTTCTCAATTGATCCCTGCATTATAATATTTGGAGATTGGGTCTTTCACTGAACCCAAAGCCCATGGCTGGCCAGTGAGTCCCAGGGATCTGACTGTCAGACTGAGCTGTCTGTCTAAAAACATTTGCAATAATTTTGACATTAAATAAAGTCTTACAGTGTCAAAGTTTCCACTTGTGACAGCATGTCAGAGTTCCAATTGTTTTGAATTTCACAGAATTTTAGATTTATAATTTTTGAATTAGGGATGCCCAAACCTATGAATGTACATTTCAGATATACCTATGCATACATGAGTGGAGTATAGAAATATTAATACATGTTAGTGTTATATTAGATATATATAGAGAGAGGTCATGATACTTATTAACTATTTTCATTTAATGGTAATTAAATCAATATTACAAAAGGCAGAAAGGCAGATTTCAATTATTATAAGTTAATTTGAAGACAACTTGGCAGGGAATTTAGGGGAATATAGTCTAAAAAGAAAAACAACAACAAAACAAAACAATCTCTAGTCCATGTATTTTCCACTTTTTTTTGGAGCACCGACTCCTCTGAAAACCAGGTTACCCTGATTAACCTTAATGTGTTGCACAGCAACCACATTATGAACAGGTAAATTTGTGAAGCCAGCAATGTGCTATAGTGGATGTTTGACTGGGAATGCTCTTTATTTATGCAGCTACAGCCAGTGAGTGTTCTTAAGGAGAGGCAGGAGTAAGCGAAGACACTAATGTGCTTGGTTACTTTACCAGTTACTTAACGGGCACTTTTCTTTAAGACAGGACCATAATGGCTGTTTGTGTGATTTTTTTTCCAACCTCAATGGCACCTTTGAACTATACCATTATATTTTGGTGCTTTGTTTGAAGACTGGTTTTTATAATATAGGTCATGTTGATCTGGGATTCCATATGTAGATTAAGCAGGCCTGAACTCATTATCCTCCTGCCTCTGCCTTTTGAGTGCTGAGCTGAAGATGTGTATATAATGCCTAACCATCACCATCACTTCTCTCATTTTTTATTTTTAAAATTATTTTATTGTATTCTTGATAATTTCACACATGCATAATATATATATAATATCTATCTATGTATCTATGTATCTATGTATCTCTGTATGTATGTATGTATGTATGTATGTATGTATGTATGTATGTATCTATCTATCTATCTATCTATCTATCTATCTATCTAATGATAATATCTGTCCCCTCCTCTCTCCTCCAGAATCCTTCATATCCTCCCTGGCACATACTTTCTGCTGAGCTGAGTATAAGTTAGCCTCATGTGCATTCTGAGCCAGGGTCTCATGTAGCACAGACCGACCTCACATTGACAATACAGCTGAAGACTCTCACCCTCTTTACTCAACCTCCTGGGTTTTGCAATTACAGGTGTTCACAACAGATTAAACACTATCACTTTTAAAGGTGTCTTTTTTCTTCACATCTGGAAAAGCTGATAAATTTCATCTAATTCATTTTTTTTAAATGAACTGACATTTTAAATACCCATAGAAGCCTATATACCGGTTCTTATTCTTTAGAATGTCTGCCATAAATTAGGATTGTTATCTTGTGTCAATGTTTTATTTTGTTTTATATGTATATATCAGAAGAATTGAACCTGTGATTTAATTAATTCTGATTCATTTTTAAAAACAAGTTTCAAATGGTGACTTTGGTAAACTTTGCAATATACTCAGGGAAAAGACTAGAGAACAGTTGACACTAAATTGTGCTAGCTCTCCAGTGACTCTCTTAGAGGAATTCTCTCTCACAGACAGTCTGATTCCCAGCCTTGCTGGAAGTCCTTTCAGTGTCCTCACAACTGACTTGCCTCTCTCTTGTTTTGAATTTTTCAATAAAGAAATGATGTTGAAAGATGCTTCTAATGGTTTTGATTAGCTAGTAATGGGTTCTGTTCAAAAGAGAATTGGTCCTGCAAAGGGGGTGACGTCTTTTATTGTCCTCACTGTGCTCTGTGTTGCAGCAGCAGCTTCATTTGCTACTCCAGCTTGCTTCTCTAGGAAAGGTAATTACAGTTAGAATTAAGCTCTATGGACTGTGTCCAGCTGCCTTTCTTCTGTGTGATGTGGAAGGGAGGATAATGCCTATGTGTTCTCCTTGTTTAGAAGATTCATGTTTATCTAATGTGAAGTCAATATTATTGTCCAGGAAGAGTTAAGGGATTGCTAACGATCTAACAGGGAGTGCTCCTGAGTGCCCTAGCCCACGCTCCAGTGACTCCGAAACCACTTAGCACACTCAGAGGCCCATCTCCCTTCACACCTCAGCACAGCTCATCATGCACCTTATCTGAAAATGATCTGCAGTAAAATATCTCATAGTTTTAATGATGGGTAGAGCTGAGACACACAGGGAAAGACGAGCATCGCCAACCTCTCCATAAAGCCCAGACTCACTCACTGTCCAAACATGCAGGAGGGGAGCAAAAGATACCGGGGTGCTTACTTTCTTTGTAGGAACAAATTGAAGCTGGCTGACATCCCACAGAATACCAGGTCTTTAATACACTCAAGGGATTTTCCCTCTAAGGTAATATAGAATAATCATAATTTCATCCTAAAGCCAGGAAATACTATGGGACTTGGTAATATTTTAATGCATATTGTATTTAGCAATCCAGAGAAACAGTAAAAGGTGTTTATAGAAATACATAGTCATATAGTACAACATTTGATAACATATATATTATATTTGATTATACATACATACATATATATATATATATATATATATATTCTTACTTGATTATGAAAACAGAAAATTCCTAAGAGCTGTTCTGTCATCTACATGCAAGTGATCCTGGAAAAGAAGCTGTTTAACTTCAAAGGCTAGATAAATACCATAGTTTAACAAATATTTAAATGTTTAACAAAATATGTGGGTGTTGTGCGAGTCTGTCAAATAGATCTATAAAATAAACTATCTTGGGCCTCCAAGCCTAACCAACTGATGGCTGACTTGTACAAGTTGTCTTTTGATCTCCAAAGATAGTCATGTCATGAATACACACACACACACACACACACACACACACACACACACACACACACACACACACACACACACACACACACACACACACACACACACACACACACACACACACACACACACACAAACACACACACTAAGAAGCTAGTCATTATATATATGCATATATGCATTGTACATATACATTCACACAGAGATAATTTGCAGACATAAGAGATGTTGATAGATTAGGAAGAATAGTAATAGAAGAACAGTAATGAAAATCATGTACTCTAAGCAGAAAAAAATTCCTCTTAACAAATAAAGGGGAAAAGATAGTGGGAACAGAAAATACTGGGGGTGAGAAAAGGGTCTCACAGGGAATTCTCAGAATAGAATGAAGAAAATGAGAAGAGAAAACTCTTTGGGATAAAAAAAAGGGTGTTTGGTAGATCAGATACAAACAAATTCTTTCCCTGGGGCCTCTGTGCTCTGGGTAAATTAGCCCCAACAGCTTTTTTGAATTCTGCTGTTGCTCTTTGTGCCCTGCACAGAGGCTAGCCTATCTCTCTCCCTGGACAACCCTCCCCAGTGTTTGTCTGCACATTTTGCATTAATCATATACGCATGGCACTTCCTATTTAATCGCTTGGCAATTATCTGGTTTATATCTTCTGTTTTCATCTCCTAAACAAGATTTGCCTCATCAGATCTTAAAATTGCATTTGACATGGTGACGAATAGTTGAATTATTTGTTCCCTACAAATGTAATTATTTACCATGTAATTCTCAGGAAGACACAGCTTCAGAGTGTTCATATAAGATTCAGTGTGCAATTACCAGACTTGCCACCATCCCACTTCACAGCTGAAATGATTGCAAGAACAGCCATCAGAAAGATACCAAGGGAGCTGCGGTTCACCACAGGAGACAGTCCTGTGAGCACAAGATGATTTCCTGTAAGTTCATTGCTCACCTTTCTGAATTTCTGGGCAAATCACTTAATTTCTCTTTGTGTCAGTCTTGTAATCCAGAGCATGAAGTGACAAAAGAGACGGACAGCTATGGCGAAGAGCTGGAATGAATAAAGGAAAATTTGAGTAAATGCAAGCACCCATGTCAAAAAAAAATTGCTGTTTTGTCTAATATTCCTTTAGCTCACAGGAAAGAAGAGTCAGGATTCTTTTGTGGGTTGGTAAGTTGGACAACCTCACTGAAGGAACTCTTAAAAATATAGAGAGTCTGGATAAAGATGACCTTGTCTTTGAGGCCTAGTATATGCACTCTGGAGCTACTGAGAAAAAGGCTTGGAAATTTCTTATGGACAGAAGTGGGCTAGGTGAAGAAAACATGGTGCTGAAGGACAAACTCATTTAGCAAGCACAGAGTAGAACTTAACAAAGAGATGTAAGCAGTTTTACCTTAAACTCACGAGAAAGAAAATGTGGGCAGTGATGACTGTTGAAAGGATTTCAGTGGTGTTATTTAGTAAATCTGCACTGGTGGGACACTGGGTAAGTTGCACCCAATTCCTTCTTAGTCCCTATCTTGTCTTATATTTGATTTTATGTGAATTTCTTTGAAGGTCTGTTTAAGGGTGGTGGACATACATGAACGTGACTGACATGAGAAATGTGCAAGGTTGCCATATTTACATACCTGTCTCATAAATTCCTAGGTCCTCACATGATTCTACAACTAACTAACTCCCTGACTATTGGACAACTGAATCTCCCAAAAGTCATGTGTCCTCTTAAAAAACCTTTATTAATAAAAGAATTATTGTCTTTCCAGGGTACTCCATGATACAATAAGACATTGAGTACTCCTAAGTTATTTTACTTTGATCTTGTAACATTTTTAAAAGTGATTTTTAAATGTATGTATTTATGTATACGAGTGCTCTACCACCATGTATATACCTGCACACCAGAAGAGGGCATTGGATCCTATTATAGATGGTTTTGAGCCACCATGTGGTTGCTGGGAATTGAAGTCAGGACCTCCTGAAGAGCAGCTAATGTTAACTGCGGAGCCATCCCTCTGGTCTTGATGTTAACATATTTTAGGAAAATTTTAAAAGAGTTTTTGATGTTGGACAGGAAGAAGAGAGTTTGGACTTTCATTTGTTTGGAATTCAAAATTTAAATTTTCTTTAATTTAGTTAAGGTGAAACACGAACATCTGGTTGGCTAAATAGTTTTATCCCTAAATAAAGATATTTAGCTTGCTTTCTCTGTTTATTCCTTTCCCCAAGCCTCATTATTTCTTGTTTAGTTCTCAAAAGTAAAATTCATCTAGCCTTAATTGGTACAGGATTCAGTTTTACATCATGAAAATATAGTGGAGACCTGTTTTATAGCAACTTAAATATAACTAACATTACTGTACATCTGAAATTAGGTATGTGTATTAGCTAGTCTTATGTCAACTTGACATTCAAACTAGAGTTATCTGAAAGGAGGGAGCCTCAACTGAGAAAAATGTCTTCATAAGATGAGACTGTAAGGCATTTGTTTGTTTGTTTTTAATCATTGATCAGGAAGGGTTCAGCCCATTATGGGTGATTCCATTGCTGGTTTGCTGGTCCTGGATTCTATAAGAAAGCAAGCTGAACAAGTAATGGAAGCATTCCTCCATGGTCTCTGCATCAGCGTTTGCCTCTAGGATTCTATTCTGTTTGAGTTTCTATCCTGACTACCTTCAGGGATGAACAGTGCTATGGAAGTATAAGCTGAATTAATCCTTTCCTCCCAAACTTGCTCTTTCTTTGGTCATGGTGTTTAGGTGCAGAAATAGAAATGTAATATATATGGAAATATATATAAATGTGATATATATATGTGTGTTTATAGTATGTGTGTGCATGAGTCCATTTAGTCCATTTATGTCTGAGTGCTTGTTGTCCACCTTGCTTTTTGAGATGGTATTTCATTGGCCAGGACCTCACTGATTAGGCAAAGTTTACTGGCTGCTGAGTCCCAGGAATCTACCTTTCTCTGCCACCATTTTTGGCCTTTTAAATGTGGGTCTTGGGGATTGAACGTGGGTCTTCATCTTGCAAGGCAAGTACTTTACTGAGCTGTCTCCTCTTCCTCCATATGGCTGATTTGCTAAGTTAAGCAATGACTTCTCCATGTCAATTCCATGGCCTGAGCCATCTTTTAGGTTAGAAAAGCCATCAAAATTAATGTGGTTGATGTCTTTCCTCTCTTACATTGGAGTTTAGGAGTTACCTCTTTCTACACTTTCCTTATTTGGATGATTTCCCTTCCTTATTCTTCTGTGCTTTTGGGGGCACCCAATCTTTGAACTCTGCTTACCTGTATTGAGTCTTTAAAGGATTTCAATCCATCTGTAGAATTTCAACCCAAGTTACAAATATGCAGGTGACTTCAGTGTGTGTCTCTGGCCCAAGTTCTCTTCTCAGCAGTGGAATTGTTTACCTAGCTCTCTGAACATTCATTTGGGAGAGTGGTAGACATCTCAGACCCAGCACTTGCTAAATGGACCTTCTGATTACTGGCCTCTCTCCCTTCACTATTAGAAAAATTAGCCCTTTTATTCCTCTGTGACAAATCCACATCTTAAATTCCTTTTGAACATCTCAAGAGCTCTTGTCAGTTGTCATGAAGAGAGATTTCTAGAGCTGTTTTCCTTCCATACAGAGCTTCATTACATTTATTCACTCCATATTCCACTCTCATGTTAGTTATTGCGCTTTTCAAAAGGCACACACATTGATTATTCCCCCAAATCTTCCGTGTTTTCAGTTATTCTAAATAACAACTTCATAGAATCTTTAACTTGTAGAGTTCTTGAAGCCCTTTGCTGGGCCCATCCTTTCAGTTCATTTACTCTCCTTGTTCCTTGTATCCTCCATCCCTTAAGGTTTTGACAACCAGTCCTTCCACTGAGGATGCCTTTTCTAATTACCTTCATGGCTTGTTGCATCTCCCCTTTCAAGCTTAATTCAATTCTTAGATGTTCCCACAAGACATTTCCTGGCATTCTGACCTAAAATTTTAGCCCCAGCCTCAACATTTCTTGTTTCCTTACCCTGTTATATTTTCTCACAGTTATTTACCATTTTCCTTTCTAACATTATTTCACTTTTTATTTATTTCTGGTTGAAGCTCCTTGAACAGAGGCAGAACATTTAGGAGTGTGTTTACTGCCTTCTTCTGGGGCCTGGTATAGCACTGTGCTCTTAGGGTCTAGGTGACAACTCCCATACTGACCTTCAGGTTTCCCTTTTTACAGTAGCCAGAGGGGATGCCCAGTCCTAATATAAGTTGCTAAGGGCATTCCATTAGGTGGTTTAGAAGAAGTCTTCAGGCCTTTAAAGAAATTTTTATTAAAAGACTACTCTGAAAGTGATGAGAAAAATTTGAAACAAAAAGGTGTGAGGACCACATTGCTTCTTCTCACTGTGTTTACCCAGGAAATATCTGTGGAACTTAGGAATTTTCATTGCACCTCTATTTGTACATACACATTTCCTCTCTGTGGAAATAGTTCTTCTGGACAAGAGAATTTTAATTAAAGAATAGTTTAACAGTCTTTTGATATGTAATATTAAATCTAGTAGGGAAATATACATAAATACATATATAATAATGAAAAACATATATTCATGAAAATATGTACTCATTTAAAAAGATTTATTTAAATATATATATGTGTGTGTGTGTGTGTGTGTGTGTGTGTGTGTGTGTGTGTAGATGCCTACAGTCCCCAGAAGTCACACCATAGTGTTGGATCTGCTGGAGCTGGAATTGGATTTTTGGAATGGCTGTTATATGCTTGACATCACTGATGAGAACTGAATTAGGGTCTCTGCAAAAGCAGCAATTGCTTTTAAACATGGAATCTTGGAAACAAAACCAGAAAGAAGAGGTTCAGAAGAAGAGATAATCTCCAAAGAAATATTCTCAATGACCCTTATTTTCATCCGTTTTGTATGGCCTACCACATTCTGAGCCATATCTCCAGTCCTTGTATATTCACACTGCGAAGCCTCAGGTAGTAAAGAAACAATCAGGACCCTTTCTTTTTGAATCTGTACAGTCTTCCACATCACTTTTCAAGAAACAAATTTTTATTCTTTTATTTCACCAGCAGCTATAATGGTTCTACAGGTTTGATTTTTAACAATGTCACATTCAGGACGACAAAGTCTTCAAACATATTATATTTGGTTAGCAAACATAAAAGGCTGTGAGATAGCATAAAATGCAAACTATTTTCAAATTGGATTTAGGAATTAGAGTGACAGAGGGAATGGATTCTAGGTTTGTAGAGCAAACATTGAATGTGGCTTGTTCATTGTTGGCAAAGCTGATTAGATTAAATGCCATATTTTAATGCACAATTTAAATATTGGGCTTCAGCTTTATTCTTTTGATTAAACTTGTTTGCTTGGCTGTGATGATTAAATATGGGTTAATAAATATAACCTTTGTTTAATTTCTTGTAGCCAATTTTTTGTCCTTTTCTAGATTGATGAAAGAACAGGTAAAGATGATCTATGGAAAATGGCTGTTAAAGCTGAATAATGTGGGAGGATGGTTACCTCATCATTTCCAGGATGCAAAAAGAGAAAGGATAAAAGGGAAGATATGATTTATAGCCAAATACTACCAATGACCCATTCTTTTCTATTACATTCACATCCTAACTTTTCATCAGGTCCATATAGCCTAACAAATTATGAACCTATCTGAACATATCCATCAATAAGATCAGAACAATCACAATTCAGCCACTCCCCAAAAGTCCCACTGTGGAGTTTGCTGCACTGCAGACTAAGCCTTCACATATGCCTCTTGGGTGATATTCCAAGTACAAACCATAGCAATTTTCAAAAATCTTTTAATTTCATTCTTTACTCTTTTTTTCAAGTAGACTAAAATGCATATTTTACTTATAAATGAAAGGAACATGTCTCAAAAGCCTTCACAAAGTTCTTGTTCATTTAGTAGTTACAAAAAGCAAGAACAAAGAAAAAAGACAGTTGATGCTTTTGGCATCAACTCTAGTAACTACTCACATAGCTTCCACTTTTAAACAACACATACGAAAAGCTTCTAGGTCCATAAAATAAAATTATTGATTTTTAGAAAATGAGATAAAATGGGAAAATAATGGAAGTTGAAACAATAGCACTCATCTAGAGAAATCCAATGTCCTCTCATATTTTAGCTATTATCTCTCCCATCCTCTGTTTGGTAGCTGTGATTGGGTGATTGATGATGGAAGAGAAAGGGAGATAGCTGAGAAGTTATTGCTAAAACTTTTTGATCTCTTCAATGCTGTGTGCCAGCTTAGGAATGCCAGAAGAGGTAAACATACTTTTGAAAGGCAGGAGCTGGGGTATAAATGTAGACTAAATATGATCTCTGACTGTACATTGGCCACTTCTTTAGGTCAAGTGCATGTGAAATTGGGAAATCAGCATTGGACCGACTCAGACCCCCTGAACATGGGTCTCAGTTAGAAGGCCTGGGCAGCCTAAGGGACCTCTGACAGTCGAACCAGGATGTATCCCTGGTGCACCAAAAGACTTTGAGAGCACATTCCCCATGAAGGGATACTCCCTTAGCCTAGAGGCAGGAGGGAGGGCCTAGCCCCTGATGGGAGATGTTATTCTGTAAATATGTTTCTCATACTGGTTAATTAATAAAGCACCGTGGCCAATAGGAAACAAGATAGGAGGGGCTAGGAGACCAGGAGGAGGAAAGAGGAAGGAGTGGGGAGGAGTCAAGATGTAGACCAGGGAGAAAAGAAGTCGCCAGCCACGCTCCCGGATAAGATGAGCCACATGGAAATAATTAGATAAGTAGAAATGGGTTAATAATTAAGACAGAGCTAGCTCATAAACAATAATGATAACTGGCCAACAGGATTGTATCAAATACAGAGGCTCTGAGTGTTATTTGGGACTGGTGAGGCTGTGGGCCCAGGCGGGCGGCAGGCTGGCAGACCGGCAGCAGCTGGCAGGAAAAACCAGCCATACTAAGCCCCTACTCCAAATGACTTGACAGATTTTGTTGATCCCTCCTGGAAGGCATCACCCTCCCTGTGGAATGCAGGGAGGAATGGTATGGGAGGTTGGTCAGGGGTGGGGGGCGGTATGGGAGAGAGGGACAGAGGGAGGAAGGGAGGAAAGCAGGGAGGGAGGAAGGGACAGGAGGGAGAGAGAGATAGAGAGGGAACTGGGATAGATATGTAAAATAAGAAAAAATTAAAAAAACAAATAAACATAAAAAAAAAATTGTTGATCTGATCCAAAGGTACTTGTGCTATAGTTTCCTTTGAACTGAAGCATTCTCTCCCAGGAATAATTGGGAGGAGTGGGGCTATAAAATTCAGGAAACTAAGCAAATACTTAGGGTTTAGAATCTACATGCTCCCTTCACATACAAGGCAGTGGCCTCTGCACACAGTTGCTGGGGAAGAGAAGACTGTCTCAGATGCCTGCAAAGGTCTCTAGAGACATAGCTTTCGTGTACATGCTCACGCATGTATGTATGTATGTATGTATGTATGTATGTATGTATGTATACTTTGCTTTTCCTTGGGAAGTAATTTGTGACTTAGATCAAATCTAGATGACTCGTGAGGTTATGGAAAAACTGAAAATAAAGAAGAATGTTGCAAACGTTCAGATAGGGTTGGAAAACTAGATGGGAACTCTATGCATATGTACTTACATGTGTGCTTACAAATAAACATATGCATGCATATATGCTCTAGTTTATTTCTCTTCTCTTTTTATCCTTCCCTGCCTCACCATTGTCCCCTTTCTTATGCCTTCTTCCCTTTCTCAGTTAAGGACTAGTGTAGCCCAAGCTAGCCTCTAACCCACTATGTAGCAGAAAATGACCCTGAAATTTTTATCCTCCTTTCTCCACATTCCAACTGCTGGGGTTGCATGCCTGATTTATAAGATGCTGGGAATTGAATCTAGGAGCAGGCTAGACAAGCATTCTACCAACCAAACTACATTCCAAGCCCTGTATTTGTATTTTAATTGGTCCCTTTAAAGGTCAAAAGACCTTTAATTAAAAGGATTACTCAATCTCATACTATTATGAATAATTATTGGGACTGCATATATTGGGGGATCCTAGGGAATCTGTGAAAATCAGTTTGTCATTTTTTCTCTATTCAATGAACTCCTTAACTTGTCTAGCAGTATTGGATAAGCTCAGAGCTCATGGTTCCTGCTCCATGCTTTTACATTAAAGTGGCTTTCGGTTATTCTGACCTGATTTAAGCCCTCTTGTTCTTTTCTGAACGTAACTCTAATTTTGGTAGTTCACATTGTTCTAGGCTAGAGCAAATGCTCCCTAGAGATGGAGGCTACAACGCTTGTCAAAGAGTGTGTGTGTCTGATTCATTGCCTAACCTCTCAGTTCTTTGTGCCATACTAAGCACTCTATGGGTTCTCAATAAATATTAATAGAATGGAATTGAATTTACACTTTACTCATTTCAAAAATAGGTTAAAGGAAGATTAACAGTGTCACAGCAACACTCACAGGCTGAAGCAAGAACAGCTGTATATATCTGCAATGTCTTGAATTTCTATAATAAAAGGGCCATATTCTGGAAAAATATAAAGCCAGAGGGGGAAATGTTCTTTATCTGTTACCTACACTTATTCTTTGAGGGAGATATATTCATTTAGATCAGGACTATTAATGTTTCCTCAATCCAAATGGGCACAAAATACCCATAGATTTTTTCTAATTATTTTTGTAAATATTTTAGTTTTTAATTGTGTGTGTGTGTGTGTGTGTGTGTGTGTGTGTGTGTGTGTGTGTGTGTGTGTGTGTGTATGAGTACAGATGCCTATAGAGATGCCAAAAGAGGGCAATGTATCCTCTGCAGCTGGAGTTTCAGGCTATTGTCACATACCCTAATATGAGTGCCTGGAACCATACTCAAGTCTTTTGCAGGACCCACATGTGCTCATTACTACTGAGTCCTCTAATTAGTTAATAACAAGAAAACAAGGTGTAGACGAATGTGGCAATGACACAGATGTGAGGCTGTGCTGCAAAGCAGCCTTTTGAACACATTCTCAGGCCAAGGAGTTCTGTGCTGAATACATGGCCATGGATATTTGACTTGGTTTCTTTTCTGTACTTTGATTTATATATTTCTTGAAATGAAGTAAAGGTGCAGCAAGTCCCCTCTGATTTTGAGCATCAAAATTTTACATAGACTGCTTTCACTCTTTAGCTACAAACACTTTTTATGTCCTTATAAAGAAATTAACCTGTTTTATACAAAAATATTACATGTGAGAATATGGTACTCAGATTTTTTTTAGTTTTGTATTTCCAGTAAATATACCATTGCTAAATACCTCACATTTGGTTTTGTATTTTAAAAGGATTGAGGTAAATGCAAATCAAAACAACACTGAGATACCATCTTACTTCTGCCAGAACAGTTAAGATTAGAAACACCAATGACAGCTTAAGCTGGAGAGGATGTGGAGAAAGGGGAACACTCTTCCACTTGTACAGCCATTTTGGAGAACAGATTGGCAGTTCCTCAGGAAAATGGGAATCAGTCTGCCATAGGACCTGACATTCCCACTCTTAGGTATATGTCCAAATGATTCACATCTATGCAATAAAGACATCGTTCAACTATGTTCATAGCAGCATTTGTAATATCAAGAATCTGGAAGCAACCTAGATGCCCCCCAATTGAAGAATGGATAAAGAAGATGTGGCACATTTACACAATGGAATACTACTCAGCTGAAAAAAAAAAGGAATTTTGAAATGTGTAGGAAATCAAGAAGCCATCCAGAGTTAAGTAACCCAGTCACCAAAAGAAGAACATGGAGAACATGGTATGTACTTACTCAGATATGAATTTTAAACATAGAGTAAAGGATCACCAGCTTATAATTCACATTACCAGAGAAACTAGGATATGAGGAGGAACCTAAGGGATTTATACAAGTTCCCTCACAAAAGGGGAAAGGAATAAGAGCTCCTGAGCATATTGGGAGTGTGTGTGGGACACTGAGTGGAGAAGGATTTAGCAGAAAGAGAAGGGGAGTAAAGTAGACCATGTGAGACCAGGAAGATTGAGTCGGGGGACAAATAGATGAGAGTGAAAAAAAAGAGATACCATAATAGAGGGAACATTATAGATTTGAAGAGAAAACTGATTCTAGAGAAATGTCTAGAGACCTACAAGGACCCAACTAACAATCTGAGCATCAGTGGAAAGGCTTCCTTATATACCCTTCCCTGATAATGAGATTGATAACTAACTTATATGCCACCCTAGAGCCCTCATGTTGTAGCTGATGGAAACAGAAGCAGACACCCACATCTAAACACTGAGCCAAACTCCTGGAATCCAGTTGCAGAGAGGGAGGAGTGATAAGAAAAAGGAGTATAGAAAAGGATACAGAAACTCAAAGAGACAGCTGACCTGAATAAGGGGGAGCTCATGGACCCCCAGACTGATAGGAGGGAAACCAGCATTATACCAACTCAGACCTCCTGAAAGTTGGTCTCAGGTAGAAGGCCTGGGCAGTCTAAGTTTCCTCTGACAGTGGAACCAAGATGTATCCCTGGTGAATGAAAGGACTTTGGGAGCACATTCCCCATGGAGGGATACTCCCTTAGCCTAGACTCAGGAGGGAGGGCCTATACACTAGTCCAAATTACTTGACAGATTTTGATGATCCCTCCTGGAAGGCATAACCCTCCCTGTGGAGTTGGGGGTGGGTGGGATGGCAGGGGGTTGGATGGCATGGGAAGGAGGGAGAGGGAGCTGGGATCGCTATATAAAATAAGAAAAAATAATATTAATAATATAAATAAAGAATTGGACCTCTTACTCATCAAACCCATGAGATCTCTAAACTAGTATGTATTTTCTCAATTAGTACCTATGTCTAGTATAAAGCATTTCAAATTAAATCAAAATTGGGAAAAGGCAAAAGGAAGTATACCATAATTTTGTAGCTACATAATATATTTTTATATTTAAAGTATCTGAGGAGTATGCCAGAAAAAAAGTGAAATTGCTTCTCTAGCATATAATAAAGAGAATGCTTTATTGTGAAGAATTTATTATAGTTTTTGTGAACCTGGAATTTTTTATTTGAAAAGTGTTTCCCTAGGCTTAAAAACTCCCATTTCTGTAGTGGCAGCAGTTCTAAACAGCTGCTCTGTGAGTTCTACTGGAAAAATTAACAACTTAGAAATTCCAGGCTTTCATGACCTTGCCTGGCCAGTTATATCCTTCCCCCCCCCCAATATCTTATGTTAGCTTAAATGAGGAAAGACTCCTCACCAACTCATGTATCTGGACACCTGGATCCTGGTTGGTGGTGCTGTTTAGGGAGGTCAAGAAACTTTTAAGATGTAGAAACTTATTGGACCACTAAGCCATGGGGCGAAGCTTGGAGAGTTTTCAGCATTCTCCCTCTTGCAGCTTGATTTATGCTTCTTAATTGTGGTGGAAGATGTCCACTCTCAGCTTTCTGTTTCTGCTGCCCTTCATGTCACTCACTTCTATGCCTCCCTCACTAAGACATATTGTTATTCCTCTGGAACTACCAACCAAATTAAACTCTTTCTATAAGTTGCTTGTGGCCATGGTGCTTTATCACAGTAACAGAAAAGTAATAATCCATACCTTATTGTTACTAACATGACTAAAGTTCACTCATTCACAGAATCAATCATGCCACTGGATCTATTATGCATAGTGTGTACTAAATCTTACCTCCATCTATCCAACCCTAGAGTTTTGAACCTCTAACAATACTCCTCTGCTTTGAGGATGGCCATTTGTCAGCTTTTCATATTATAGGGAACATGTGATACTAGTCATAGTTGTATTTACCCATTTGTTTTTGGAGACAGTTTCACTATATAGTCCAGACCAACCTTGAATTTGCATTTTAGCATAGCCTGGATTTGGACTTCTCACCATTGGCCTTTTCCTCTGGGTTAATTGATTATACAATTACACTACCATGCCAAGTTTCTTCTTCTTTTAAATCTCCACTTAGATATCTTATTTACTATTCCATATAAGAGATATGATGAGGAAATATGTTTCATTAGTTCTTTCCCTTACCCAAAAGTGAAAAATAAGCATTCACTGTTAATGGCATGGATTTTTAAAACTAAGATACACATTATTTAGTCTTTAAAATGGTCATATAGCTATAAAACATATTTTGTTTATCTCTTTTTCTTATTTCCCCCTTCCATCTCTTCACTTTCAGAAAAATCTTCATTCCAATGTCATGCCCTTATTTAGCAGTTTCTTGCCTTAATGGTTCAGCCCCATCCTTATATCTGCATTAAAACAAAATAGCCTAATTAATTCAATTGCAGCCTGTATAGGACTGACACAGGAATTCTGCATGTGTGACATTTGTGTAGCTTGGTCCTCTTGTGGGATTCCTAACAGTGGGAACCGGGGATATCTCTAACTCTTTTCTAGGCTTTTTGGACCCTACTCCTCATAACTGGGTTGCCTTGCTGAACCTTTAATACATGAGGAGGTACTTAGTCTTATTGCAAATTTATAGGACACGTTTTATTGATACTCAAGGGAGACCTGCCCTTTCCTAAATGGAAATGGAGAGGAGTGGGCTGGGGATGTGAATAAAGGGGGGATGGGAGGGAGGAATTGGGAGGAAAGAAGAGAGGGGAAACTGTCAGAATGCAAAATAAATGAACAAATAAATTTATTAAAATAAATACCATATAGTATTTCAAACTTTTTTGATAGTTTTATACAATGTATCTTATCATATTCATCCACAGCTCTTCCCTGTAACTTTTCCCAGATCCAGTCTTTTCTTTCTACCCCTCGACTTCTTATCTTTCTAAATCAAAAAGTAAATAACCCATTGAGTTCAACATGTGTTTCCTGCATACTCTTTGATATGTAACCATCTGTCAGAGAATGCCAACCTATTCTCTTATAACTAATTCTCCCTGCCTTAATAGCTAACAATCATCCGTAGAAGACTCTAGGCAGATTCTCCATGATTTTCCACATAAGAGAAATTACTTGAGAAATATCACACAGTAGAATTATTTTTTTCATGATGGAAATGTACAATTTATTTCAGAAGTAGCATGGCATAGGTCATTTATATGGGTTTTCTTTTTTTTCTAGAAAAATTATAGAAATATAAAGTATACACACACACATATATACACACACACATGCACATGTCCAACAATCCTCCAATACTCACAGTCAGGTTTTAAAAATCAACTATGATGGGAATGTTCATAGATGCTTTTCCATATACTTCCTACTTTATTTGAGTTTGTAGAGTATTTTCAGCACACAAAGATGCACATTATATTGCACAGTTTTGGTTTTGTAATATCCTAATTTTAAAGTATAAAGTCAAGCCCTTTCCCCATCCCAATTTAAGCCCCTTCCCCATCCCCATTGTAAACCTTTTACAAGGCTGACAGACTGATTAAAACTTCTTTTACTCATTACCAGGGAAGGCTGTGGAGTGGGGGCGGGGAAATGGGATGGGAGGGGGGGCATGGGAGAGAGGGAGAGGGAACTGGGATTGATATGTAAAATAAGAAAAAAAATTCTTTTACTGTGAAGAGCTGAAATGTTACAGATTAGAGACTAATTATCTTGGGCTATCTGTAATCTTCTAAATTACCATCAGTATGTGCTTGTGTGTGTTAACATTCTTGTGATCATTAGGTAAAATTCTTTTTTTTTGGTATGAGAAACACTTACTTAGCTTCCACTAACCCAAAGGAATGTCATCAAGTAGCATCTGAGGCCTATAGCAGAGATTTTCTCACTTTCCTATAAATGCCTACTTGATATTTCTACTAATGTATTTGGAAAATGCTTTCACTTACCACTTTCTTTGTATTGTTACTATACAAATCTACTTTAACACACACACTCACACACAGTTAATAAATGCCTATTTAAGAGATTAGAGATAGCTCAAGAGAATTTGACTCTTACCTGCAACCTTTCACTTCTTCACAATATCAGAAGTTTGTTTTTTTGTAAATTTATCAGTATAATATTTAATAGCCTTTGATTTTTCAGAAACAAATTTCTTTTTTTTTTCTTATTTTATATATTGATCCCAGTTTCCTCTCTCCCCTCCCTCCCATGCCTCCCAACCACCCTTCCATCCCACTGCCCCCCCCCCACTCCACAGGGAGGGAGTGATGCCTTCCAGGAGAGGTCAACAAAATCTGTCCAGTCATTTGGAGTAGGGACTAGGCCCTTCCTCCTGCCTCTAGGTTAACAAGTAGCCCTCCATGGGGAATGTGCTCCCAAAGTCCTTTTGTGAACCAGGGATATATCCTGGTTCCACTGTCAGAGGTCTCTTAGACTGTCCAGGCCTTCTAACGGAGACCCATGTTCAGGGGGTCTGAGTTAGTACAATTCTGGTTTCTCATCTATCAGTCTAGGGGCCCATTAGCTCCTCATTCAAGTCAGCTGTCTCTGTGTGTTTTTGTACCCTGGTTTTGTCCTCCCTCTGTGCATCTGGATTCCAGTTCGGCTCAGTGTTTAGCTGTGGGTGTCTGCTTCTGTTTCCATCAGGTACTAGATGAGGGCTCTATGATGGTGAATAAGTTAGTCATCAATCTCATTATCAGGGAAGGGAATTTATGGTAGCCTTTCCACTGTTGTTCAAATAGAAGTTTTAATCCACCTTTTAAACCAGCATAGGCTCCTTGAAGGTGGGTATTAGTTAGGAGGCCTGGGCAGTTTATGGGCCTCTGGGATCAGTATTTATCCCTAGTGTACAAATGGACTTTGGGAGCCCACTCCCCATAGAGAGATACTCTCTCAGCCTAGACACACAGGGTGGGGGCCTAGGCCCTGCCTCAAATGATGTGACAGACTTTGATGATTCCCCATGGAAGGCCTCACCCTCCCTGAGGAGCAGAAAGGGGGTGGGATAGGGGATAGGTGGAAGGCATCAGAGAATGGGAGGGAGAAGGAACTGAGATTGATATGTAAATTAATATTGTTTCTAATTTAAATAGAAAAAGAACAAAAAATTGAGTGTAGGTGCTGCATTGGGGATGGGAGTGGGACTTGAGTTGACAACATAAGATGATTTTTTAAAAGTTACTGCATTGGAACATTGCATTTGTATGAGGCAACCTGTTTGTGTTCCAGGGCCATGCCACTTATTTTGGCCCCAGAATAAAATATTTGTTAATTCCTTTGAGGAGAGAGATGTGGTATAGTACCATCAAAGCAAAAGACATGACAAAATGTCCTTTCTGTACATTTCTTGAGTTAAACTCAAGGCTGTATACTTAATGCTATTTTAATTTTGACAATTCACCATAACTGCAGGCTATGGATAAGTTTCTAGCCATATTAACTCTGTCTAGAGTGCCTTGAGTTCACTTGGAAATAGAAATATGGTATCTATCCTGCTTCTCTGAGAGGTCCCCGATTACCAGCGAGGGTTGTTCTCCTCAGATTTATGTTTCACCCATTCAAAAGATATTTAAGACTTTTTGATTCTTTTTCTGTGCAAGGGAATAACAAAATGAAAGGGAATCATTGCCCTCCATGAAATATCAGCCCAGTGGGGGAGAATGTCTATTCAACAAGAAATAAACACACCCCGATACAGGACTGAATATGGTTCCTTCCCTCAGACTGGGACAGTCAGCAAAGACTTGGGAAGAGAGTATAACTCACCTAAATGTGACAGATAAGGCATGGTATTGATAATGAGGGCAAGCAAGACTTCTAAGGAAAGCACATGATCACAGAGGTTCAGGAATATGACTTCTCCCTTTGCAGCTTTGGGACCTGCTGCCTGTGTGATGCTGCCTGCCAACTGGAATAAGTGCCTGATGGGAAAGGAAGGGGTATGAGGCTGTGGGTGGCTCTTACAGACAAGACTCTGGAAATGCTGTGTTCTTCGGAGAGATAGGGATTAGGCCTTTGAATCTTAAAGGAAACAAAGATCAAATAATTAAATACCCAAAATTGTAATATGCTAAAACATTTTAACCAAAAATTATGAGAGAGAGGGGGGTGGGAAAGGAGAGGAGAAGAGAGGGAAGGAGGGGAGGGAGAGAGAGAAATCATCCTTGGAAGATTTACCATCTATGTCTAATGAGAGGAATATTTGCATAGATAATTCCATCATACTTACTTATTCCTCTTCAAAGACAAGAAACTACATCTCTTCATAGAATTTTGAGCATGGTTGTATTACAGAATCTTTCCCCCACCCTGGACTTAATATTTGTTAAGGGAATACATTTATTTTAACCCCTTAGAGGCAGAAAGCATAGAACTGTCCATTCACTCAGCCTTGTGTCACTACATGAACCATTAGTTTATAAGTTTTTTGGGGAATCTTATCTGCTAATACTGGATCAGTGTAAAGAAGATTGGGCCTGGGTATGCATCAGAAAACATATGGAAATGGAGCATCTGTTACTTCTCTCAAGTATCAATTGTAGATGCTATGCTTTCCATCTTGGAGGATAGTTTTAAAGATTCAGTGAAGTTATGCACATGACATACTGACATGAACTCAATGGAAGTTGTTAGTTGTAGTAATGGCACTCTTAGAAATGACTATAAGTGAAAGCAAAAACTTCATGTAATAGTTTTGTCTTCAAAGTATAATCAGTTGAAACATCAGGGATTTTCTATTTGTTCTATCATGAAGACTGGTTGAGTTTGAGCTTTAGAATTGGTCTCTGACATAATGGCATAACTTCAGAAAGTTTTCAACAAAACAGTAGGAAGTGAATGAATGAATAAAAGAAAGAAGGAACAGAGAGGTCAGCAGGCTGATTGAAGGGAACATTTTTCATGTCAAGAATAAAGATACCAGGGAGTTTGATCCTATGCCTTAGGAAGTTTATTTGAATTCTCAATGAGATTTTAGCATCTTAAACAATCTCGAGTGATGGTGGAAAATCATTAGGCAGCTGAATACCATGTTAAGGGGAACCAGCTTCAATATGTGCCTACTGACACATTCAGAACAGGCTCTCATCCTTAAAGAAACAGAGTGCTAAGTGACCTTATAAGAATGACATGGTTTTGCTGTTACAGTTGTTTGTGTGGTGTTTATTAGCAAAACAAGCAGGTATAAATTTCCATCTCTTCTTGACACAACAGATTGCAGAATATACTGGCAAATTTTAAATGAACAATTAATATTTACTTTCTAATTTAATCACCTTTAAAAAAAGTTAGAGGAATGGGGTAGGAGAGATGGCTTGGTGATTTAAAGTGCATATTGCTTTGACTGAGGATCTGAGTTTGTCTTCCAGCAACCATCTTAGGCAGCTCACAACTTCCTGTATCTCTAGTTCCAGAGGATCTAACACCCTCTTCTGGCCTCCATGAGCATCTACACTCATATGCACATTACCCTCACCCCCTCCCACACAGCACACACTTATACACATAATCAAAAATAAAACAAATCTTTAAAATATTTAAAATATTTTTCAGACTAAATTTTTATTGATGCAACACTGATAAAATCTATAGCAATATTAAGAGAGTACAATTGGTTAATTGTTTTTGTGTTTAATATGCTTACTATGTTTTTCCTACTTAAATTGTGACTTTGTATGAGTTTTATATGTCTGAGTTTCAGGTTGATGAGTGGATACTACATGTTTCTCATGGACATCTGATAAGTAGAAATTTCTAAGTATACCTAGAACCCAGACACTTCCAGGGTAGTACTACCCCCTAGCTCTGTCCAGTATTATTTCTCTCATGGTTACTTTTTTTTCTTTTCTTTGATAACTAAATCACTGAAGGAACCCTTTATCCCCAGAGGCTTCTGTAGTGGGATACAAGTAATTGTTGTTACTTTTGTATGGGTTTGTCATGCAACAGTGCTAACCAATATATTTGCACTCATCTCTCAGTTGACCAATACTTACATAACTGCCTACTTTATGTCATCCACTTGATTTGTGACCTATAGGCAATCTTAAACAAAATAAAAATAAAAATGCACTAAATTATGCATTGTAAATGACTCCATTTTCCTCATTGTGTAATTCTTTAGATAGCTAATTTCATGACACACTTGTACACATAGCTAACAAGAACAAAACTTGTTTTGGGATTATTTTGAGTAAAACATGAGGTTGATTGATTATGCTTAGTTATTTTCAGATATAGGAAGTCATTTATATTGAAACATCTAAATTTACAAATTTTTAAAAAGCATTTATAAAACAGCAATCAGAACTCAGAAGGAAGGATCCTGATTCTAGTGTTCATTATGAACAATAATACTTCAAAAAAATCTGTCTGGTTTGATATTGTAAGTTTTCTATGAAAGGAGTGATAGAGATGTTAATAAGTTAATTATTTTCTCTTAAGATTAATAAGCTCTGAGATGCAACTAAAGATCTTAGAAAATTCTCTATGTTCTACTAACCCTATCGTAGTCTCTGATTAAATCATGTTGCTAAAAAGGTCTCAGGAAATGCTTTTTGATGGGAAAGAATTCAATTAATGCTTTGAAAGACATCCTTGAAATTCTCAAAGTCCTGAGTTCTGAGGTAGATAGAAATTGTGATGCCTGCTTCTCTGATTAAAAAAAAAAAAAGATAGATAATGCATTGGTTTTAGCTTATAGTTTAAGTCAGCTTTATTCATTGTCAAATACCCTGAATAAAACTGGAAATATTTGGCAAACAAACAAACAAACAAAAAACCTTTTCTTCCTTGTTTTGATTATTGCATTATTTTTCTTGAGACTGATGGGAGATGTCATTATGTATATATGTTTTTCATACTGGTTAATGAATAAAGCACTATTGGCCAATAGGAAAGCAAGATAGGAGGGACTAGGAGACTAGGAGGAAAGAGGAAGTAGTTAGGAGGAGTCAGCATGGGTAGATCTGAGAGGTAGAACACCAGCCCCTCTGGCCGGTAAGATGAGACCACATGGAAATACTTAGATTAATAGAAATGGGTTAATATTTAAAATGGAGCTAGCCGATAAGAAATGATAGTAACTGGCCAACAGAATTGTATCAAATACAGAGTCTCTGCGTGTTATTGGGGGCTGGCATGGTGGTGGGACGAGGTGGCTGGCTGGGAAGAACAAAGAGTGGGACCAGGACCAGGTTTTTACTGGCTGTGGGAAAAACCTACTCATAACAAATGGTGTCAGAAGTGGAACTAAGAACTTTCACTTAAAACTTAACAAAAGCTTAAAAAATAGTTTTTAGAAATGAAGGAGCAGAGACATGCAAGGCTTCTTGGTAGCAGCATTTTTCTGTGTTGGACTCTGTTTTCTTGAGACTGTAGCTAAGACAATTTTAAAACTACTTGTAGTCTTCATTAGACTAATAATGAGGTTTTTCCTTGCAGTTTTAGAGAAGAGGGTTTCATAGCTCAGTGTGGCACACGGAATTTCAATGTTCTTAGTGAGCATAATGACAACGTCACATTTAGAAGCAGAAAGTGACTGATTAGATTCTTAGCAGAGCAATTTTCTAGCCTGAATTTTAAGTCAGAGCTCACATTGCAATCTTCTGTTATGCTATCACGCAGCTTAGGTACATCTAAATCTGGCCATGCTGGCTTTTCTGGCCATATCTACAGAAAGATAGATCTTCTTTCCATAAACACATTTTTCTGGTAAATTGTCCCCATTCCCAAGCTCCTTTTTTAAGGGGAAGAGTCAAGTGGTCAAATTGGTGCTATTTTGACCCCATTCACAATGATAGAAATGAAGACAAGTTACTCAAGAAAAAAAAAAAAAAAGACGCGGGCCACTTACAATGTCTGAGAACCAGATCTTTGAAACATAAGTGAAGATGCTTAGATGTATTTAGAGCAAAATATTCCCTCACTTTGAGACTTCCATGCTAATTATTTTGGGCACTATAGGGTCATGAGGATGTGGGACATGGTGGCAGAGTGTGCATAGTCAAAGAGAACCAGAGACAAGGGACTGCACTGACAGAAGTCAATATAGAGGCTTGCTCCTGCCTGGTGTATCTTGATAGTCTCCAGGCGAGTCCTCAAGTCCCTGCTGTGCCTCAGCCAGCTCTCTCTCTCTCTCTCTCTCTCTCTCTCTCTCTCTCTCTCCACACACACACACACACACACACACATTTGTAATGAAACCACCATTCTCCAGTTCAGAATAACCCCTGTTTTAAGCAGCTTTGTCAAGAGTCCATCAAAGACCTTCAGAGGGAACCAAAGGGTGTGATCATTACTCCTTTCTCTGAATTCTCAATGTTCTAAGTTTCCACGGTTTCAGAGATTATTTTAAGAAGCTGAGAATGTTTCATTGTTTTATCCTATTCTGGTATCTTTGTTTTACTTTTACTATTATTAATGTTGCTGTTATAGATGTCTCCTTGTATTCTAATGAGAGAAAGAAATAGTGTGGATTTTGATGGGTTGTATACTGGTAAGTATCTGAAAAGACTTGTGGGGAGGGACTATCATAATCAGAATATATTGTATGAAAAAAGTTTTACAGAAAAAGGGAGTTGCAAGACAAAATGGCAGCTCACAGAATGGGAAAAGATATTCACCAACCTCACATCTGACAGAGGACTATTTTCAAAAATATACAAATAACTCAAGAAGCTAGTTACCAAGACACCAAATAATTCAATTAAAACTTGGGGTATAGAACTAAATAGAGAATTCTCAATGGAGGAATCTAAAATGGTTGAAAGACTCTTAAGAAAGTACTCAATATTCTTAGCCATCAGGGAAAAGCAAATAAAAACAACTCTGAGATACCATCTTACTCCTGTCAGAATGACTAAAATAAAAAACACCAAAGACAGTTTATGTTGCAGAGGATGTGAAAAAGGGGCACACTCCTCCACTGCTAGTAGGTGTGCAAACACATATAGTCACTTTGGAATTCAGTATGGCAGTTCCTCAGGAAAATGGGAATCAGTCTACCACAAGATCCAGTAATTCCACTCTTTGGCATATACCAAAAGATGCCCATTCATACAACAAGGAAATCTGTTCAACTATGTTCATAGCAGGATTATTTGTAATAGCCAGAACCTGGAAGCAACCTAGATGCCCCTCAACTGAAGAATGGATCAAGAAGATGTGGCACATTTACACAATGGAATACTACTCAGCGGATAAACACAATGGAATCCTGAAATTCATAGGCAAATGGATGGGACTTGAAGAAAACATCCTGAGTGAGATAACCCAGTCACAAAAAGACATAGTGTGCACTCACTCATATATGGATTTTAGACATAGAACAAAAAATTACCAGCCTACAATTCTCACTGCCCAAAAAGCTAGGAAATGAGGACCATAAGAGAGATATACATGGTCCCTTGGAGAATGGGAAAGGGACAAGATCTCCTAAGAAAATTGGTAGCATGGAGGGAGGGGAGAGAGAGATAGAAGAAAGAGAAGGGGAGAAGAGGGGGGGAAAGGAGGACATGAGGAAGCAGGAAGTTTGAGTAATCAGAAGAATAGAGGAGAACAAGAAAAGAAATACCATAATAGAGGGAGCTATTGTAGATTTAAGGAGAAATCTGGCACTAGGGAAATGCCCAGAGATCTACAAGAATGAACCCAACTAACAATCTAAGCAATAGTGAAGAGGCTACCTTTAATGCCTTCCATGGTAATGAGATTGATGACTACATTATATGCTATCCTAAAGCCTTCTTCTAGTAGCAGATGGAAGCAGAAGCAGATACCCACGGCTGAACACTAGCTGAACTCCTGAAATAAATTTATAGAGATGGAGGAGTGATGAGCAAAGGGGCCAAGACAAGGCTGGAGAAACCCACAGAAACAGCTGACCTGAGCAACGGGGAGCTCATGCACCCCAGTCTGATAGCTGGGAAACCAGCATAGGACTGACCCAGACCCCCTGAATATGGGTGTTACTTAGGAGGACTGGGCAGTTTATGGGGCCTCTAGTAATCGATCAGTATTTATCCCTAGTGTACGAATAGACTTCGTGAGCCCATCCCACATAGAGGGACACTTTTGTTATCAGTATGTTTTTCCCCGTGGGTCAGGCTGGTCTCACTGCTGCACCAGCCCCAAATAACACACACAGACACTATATTAGATATAAAGCTATAGGCTAATTATTAGTTTTTCTTATGGGCTAGCTATGTCTTAATTATTAACCCATTTCTATTAATATAAGTACTTCCACGTGGATTTATCTTACCAGAGAGAGGGCTGGCATTCTGCTCTCTCCCTCCTCCATCTTGGATCTCCTCCCTCTCTCCTCCTAGTCTCCTAGACCCACCTATCTTGCTTTCCTATTGGCCAACAGTGCTTTATTCATTAACCAATAAGAGAAACATATTTACAGAATGACATGTCCCATCATCTCCACTTTTCTGTCTAAAATAAAAGGGTTTAAACCTTAACATAGTAAAATATGTAACAAAACAGTTATCAAATAAGAATCATAGTTAACAATATTTAGTCCATTAACATTTAGTAAGATTTAAAGAAAATACTACATCATCTACCTATCATGTGAGTCTAAAGTTCTATATGTAACTGATCTTTAATCCCAATTAAGGAAAACTGTAACTATATCTATCTGTCTTCAACTCTATCAAAGAGCACAGAAGGCTAATATATAAACTCTAGAAATGACATAGATAACTCACTGCCTGGTCAGTCACCTGAAGTTATTCTGTAATGTCCATATATCATGGTATAATAAGGATCAGGATAAACAAATAGGCCAAATAGATGTTTATTCAGGGAGAAATAACTTACAACCTAGACGCAGCGGGTTCCACCGGTGCTCTCCTCTCTGTGTCCTGCCAACCAAAGAGCATTCCCAGGCTCCTCCTGAGACCGATTTCCACAGGTCACTTCTGCCCCTGGCTCCACCTCCAATGGGTGTGGTCAGTTCCACAGAAACAAAGTGAATGTCTCACTACATACTTTCTCATCTTAGATACATAAGGGAGGGCCTAGGCCCTGCCCCAAACTATATGACAGACTTTCAAGGCACCCCATGGAAGGCCTCATCCTCCCCAGGAAGCAGAAAGGGAATGGGCTGGGGTTTGGTGGGTGGGGATGATGGGGGAGGATAGGAAGGTGAGGGAACATGGATTGCCATATAAAACATCTTTATTTCAAATTTAAATTAAAAAAAAGATAAAGAAATAGGGAGTTGGGCATATTGTTTTATCTCCTTGAATATTAATGTACAAAGTTCATATTTTATTAAGGACTTCAGGGGGAAATGTTTTAATACAGTCATCTTAGGGTTTTTTATTTTATTAGTTTTGTAAAGTTACCACATTTTGCTGTATTTTGACTTTTAATGTTCTTCAAATTGAGTACAATGATCCTCTTTAGGAAGAGTCAGCTTGGCCATTTCTAAGTACAAGAAGTGTGCATTTAGTACAAGAGGCATAACATCCATATATTTTACTTTGTCATTTCATAAAAACAAAAATGCAAAACCCAATTTTTATTTGACCATGATTTAGAAAATGCACTGCAGACAATGCTGATTGTAAATAAGTAATGTACTGTGGCTTGGGTTAAGTTTAGCATTTAGGGTATAGTATGCAAGTCTTGCATTTATAGGGCTCTGGGTGCAAAACTCAATAATGCAAAATAAAAATAAAAGAATTTGCCAGACTATAGATAACTATGTATATAACAATCTGATTTATATACTCAAAATAATTACTCGCTATTATGTGTTTGTACTGTCCTTCTATTTTAGAGTCAAACAGCATCATTTGCAGAGTTAGTTGGATTAGAAAAGTCATTTTAAAAAGTTTCATGGTTTTGGATCAATAAAAACAACAAAAATCTCTACCATTCTTGAGCATGCTGAAAGGTATTGGGCATATTATACCATACATTTTCTTCTACCCAAATAAATATTATTGCCATGGGCATTATGCTAAGCCCCCATGACATTCACTTTCAGGAATATTTCTCTGTAGTGATTGTATATTTGAATGATGATTAAGTCTCAAAAATGTCCCAGCCCACTTTTGCTTGTGTGCCCAGCATCCTGGGTTATGGATGAACTCAGAAATCATATTGCTTTTACTATTTTTTATTTTTTCCTTGTGATATATCTCATCAATAGAGAGTCAATTTTCAAAGTTGTTTCTTTCCTTAAAACGAACCCACAAATATTTTTCTTTTCTCTTATGTGTACACATGAACACACAGAATAATAAGGCTTTGTTGTCACAAAAATCCACTTAATCACACATTTTTCATTTCTTAGGTTTATAAAAAAAGCATGTCATGGAAAGAAATTGAATTAAAAACCCTGGAAGCATGCTGTCTGATTATTAGAACTCATAGCCCCTAAGACTGTATTTCTGACTGAAAGTTGAGAGCCTGTTCTGAAGAACTTGCATAGATCTTCCAGGCAGAATTCTTATTTTGCCTGAAGTCTTAAATTGCAAATTGTTCTGCAATGTAATGTCATCCAGTGCATGTTATTTCATAAGAGTTCCTTGGAAATATCACTGGGAATCAGTGGAAGCTATGAGTTCTGACTAAATGACCATTGTAATGTTGCCATGATCTTTTAGGAACTTGCACTAGTTTATTGAGGAGCCTCTGAAATATACGACAGACCATTGAGGAACTTTCCATGCCATCTTCACATTTAGAAGATGGAAGTTAAAAATCACTGTAAATTATTTAATGTAGCCAATTTCAAAACGATTGCATATATAAAAGATATCCATAGAAACTGCTATAACAAGGGAGATAGAAGTAACACACACATAACCAAGGAAGATGTCTAACACGGTAAGGGTCATTTTGGGATCAGCAGCTCTCACCAACCCTGGGGCCTACAAGTAACAAGAGAATTGACAATATCTGGCAATATCTGGCAAATTATATTTATTTCTCTTTTCATTGTTCTAACAATGCTTACTTAGTTAATGCTTAGTTTCAATGCTTAGTTAATTACTTAGTTTCAATGCTAACTTCATTACAACCATGATTACAACTAGATAAAAGAAAACAATGCCACAGGGCTTTTAAAAGTTACTTTTTTTAAAAAAAAATCAATTTATTTATTTGTTTTGTGTGGAAGGTGTGGCTATGCAGGTCAGGTGACAACTTGAGAAACTCCTTTCACTCTTTCTACCATGTGGGTCCTAGGGATTGAACATAAGTCACCTGGCTTAGTGGCAATCATCTTCATGCATGTAGCTATCTCATTAGCCATTTTTTAAAAAATTTTTTATTCTTTTTTTAGTTTTTTTATTAATAATATAATTTAAAATTTTTACATGTGGATCCCAGTTTCCTCTCTCTTCCTCCCTCCCTCCTTCCCACCCTCCCTCCTTCTTACTTTCTTTCCCCTGTGACATGCACCCTGGCCACCCTTCCCTCCCATCCCCCCACCACCATTCCACTTGTAGGGCTATGCTATCCAGGTTGGGTCATATAAATTTGTCAAGTCATTTGAAGTAGAGACTAGGACTTCTCTCCTGTCTCTAGGTTAAGGGGGTATCCCTCCATGGGGGATGTGTCCACAAGGCCCTTTTGTGTACCAGGAATAGATCCTGTTTCTACTGTCTTAGGTCCCCCAGACTGCTCAGTCCTTCCAGCTGACACCCATATTCAGGGGGTCTGAGTCAGTCCCATGCTGGGTTCCTAGGCATCAGTCTGGGGGGCCCAAGCTCCTCCTTATTCAGGTCAGCTTTCTTTGTGAGTTTCTGCAACCTGGTCTTGTCCCCTCTCTCTGCATCTGGATCTAGTTTGACTCTGTTTGGTTATGGGTGTTTGCTTCTGTTTCCAAGAGGAGATGAGGGCTCCATGATAGTGGATAATTACTTGATGATCTCACTATCAGGGCAGGGAATTTATGGTTGCCTTTCCATGGTTGCTCAAATTATTAGTTGGAGTCGGTCTTGTAGTTCTCTAGACCATTCTTTAGGTTCAGTTTTCTCTTCAAACCAATAATGGCTCCCTCTTTTATGTCCCCCCCCGACTCAATCTATCTAGTCACACGTGTTTTCTTCTCCTCCCCTTCTCTTTCTCCTAGTTCTCTCCCCATTCACTGCCCCCCCATTTCCCATGTGCTCTGGGGGACTTGTTCCTTCCCCCTTTTGTGAGGGACCATATATGAATCTCTTAGAATACACCTTGTATCCCAGTTCATCTGGTGGTGTGCATTATAGGCTGGTGATCCTTTGATATATGTCTAAAATTCATATATGAGTGAGTACATACCCTGATCCTCTTTTTGTGACTGGGTTACCTCATTCAGGATGGTTTCTTCAAGTTCCATCCACTTGTCTGCGAATTTCAAGATTCCGTTATTTTTTTTACAGAGTAGTATCCCATTGTGTAGATGTGCCTGCCACATCTTCTTTATCCATTCTTCAGTTGATGGACATCTAGGTTGCTTCCATGTTCTTTCTATTAAAAATAATTCTGCTATGAACATAGTTGAGCACATGTCTTTGTTGCATGGATGTGGGTCATTTGGGTATACACCTAAGAGTGGAATTGCTGGGTCCTGTGGTAAGCTAATTCCCATTTTCCTGAGGAACTGCCATACTGATCTCCAAAATGGCTGTATGAGTTTGCACTCCCACCAGCAGTGAAGGAGTGTTCCCCTTTCTTTACACCCTCTCCAGCATAAGTTGTCTATGGTGTTTCTAATTTTAGCCATTCTGGCAGGAGTAAGATGGTATCTCAAAGTTGTTTTCATTTGCATTTCCCTGATAGTTAAGGATGGTGAACACTTTCTTAAGTGTCTTTCAGCCTCTTTGATTTCCTCTATTGAGAATTCATTCTTCAATTCTGTACCACATTTTTAAATAGGGCTATTTGGTGTTTTGTTGACTAGTTTGTTGAATTCTTTGTATATTTTGGAGATCAGTCCTTTGTCAGATGTAGGATTGGTAAAAAAATTTTCCCAGTCTATGGGCTGCCCTTTGGTCTTGTCAAATGTTTCCTTTGCTTTAAAGAAGCTTCTAAGTTTGAGGAAGTCCCACTTATTAATTGTTCATCTCAGTGTTTGTGCTACTGGAGTTATGTTCAGGAAGCTGTCTCCTATACCAATTTGTTCAAGGGTATGTCCTACTTTCTCTTCTAAGAGGTTCAGTGTGGCTGGATTTATGTTGAGGTATTTGATCCACTTGGACTTGAGTTTTGTGCATGGTGATAGACATGGGTCTGTCTGCAGTCGTCTACACACCATCATCCAATTGTGCCAACACCATTTGTTGAAGATGCTTTCCTCCCACCATTGTATTTTTTTTAGCTGTTTTGTCGAAAATCAGGTGTTCATACTTGTGTGGATTAATATCTGGATTTTTGATTCCATTGGTCTACCTGTCTATTTTTCTGCCAATACCAGGCTGTTTTCAGAACTATAGCTCTGTAGCAGAGCTTAAAGTAAGGGATGGTGATGCTTCCTGAAGTTCTTTTATTGTACAGGGTTGTTTTGGCTATCCTGGGTCTTTTGTTTTTCCATACAAGGTTGATTATTATCCTTTCAAAGTTGAAGTCTTCCACTTAAGTGTATGAGGTTTTATGTGAGCTTTGAGTTTTAGTAGTGTTTCTTTTACGAATGTGGGTGCCTTTGTATTTGGAGCATAGATGTTCAGAATTGAGACGTTTTGTTGATGGATGTCTCCTGCAATGAATATGAAATGATCATCTTCTTCTCTCTTGATTAATTTTGGTTTGAACTCTAACTTTTTAGATATTAAGATAGCCACACCTGCTTGCTTTTTGGGTCCATTTGATTGGAAGACCTTTTCCCAGACCTTTACCCTGAGGTAATGTCTATTTAGCTTAGGTGTGTTTTTTGTATGCAGCAGAAGGATGAATTCTGTCCTTGTATTCATTCTGTTAGCCTGTGTCTTTTTATAGGCAAGTTTAGACCATTAATGTTGAGGGAGAATAAGGACCATTGATTGGTAATGTTTGTTTGTTTTAGATTTGTTTTGGCCATGGTATTCTGAATGTATTTGTCCTTCTTTACCCTTGGTTTCTGATAAAGTGGGATTATCTGTTGCCTATATTTTTGTGAGCATAGTTAACTTCCTTGGGTTGGAGTTTTCCTTCCAAAGCTTTCTGGATTTGGGCTGGATTTGTAGATACGTATTGTGAAAATCTTTGTCATTAAATATCTTGTTTTTTCCATCTATAGTGATTGAGAGTTTTGCTGGTTATAGTAGCCTGGACTGGCATCCGTGGACTCTTAGTACTTGTAGAACATCTATCCAGGACCTTCTGGCCTTGAGGGTTTCCATCGAGAAGTCAGGAGTAATTTTGATAGGTCTGCCTTTATATGTTACCTGTCCTTTTTCCTTAGCTGCTCTTAATATTCTTTCTTTATTCTGTATGTTAGGCATTTTGATTATTATACGTCAATGGGTCTTTTTTCTTTGGTCCATTCTATTTGGTGTTCGGTATGCTTCTTGTACTTTCATGGGCATGTCCTTCTTCAGATTGGGAAAGTTTTCCTCGATGGTTTTTGTTGAATATGTTTTTGGCCCCTTTGATCTGGGCTTCCTCACCTTCCTATATGCCTATTATTCTTAGATTTGGCCTTTTCACAGTGTCCCACATTTCCTGGATGTGTTGTGTTGAGGATTTGTTGGATTTATGATTTTCTTTGGTTGATGAATCTATTTCTTCTAGTTTATTTTCAGTATCTGAGATAGTTACATGTATTCTCTAATTTATCAAAATTGAATTTATGTCACCATTTCAAATATATAGGTATGTCTCTCTCTGTGTGTGTAATATACATGTATATAAAATTATTAAGTTTACATGTGTGTACATGGCATGTTATACATGTAGAGGTCAGAGGACAACTTAAAAGAATGAGTTGTCTCCTACTTTGTGAGCTCTGAGGATTGACCTTAGGTCCTTAGGCATTGTAGCAAGTATTGTGGCAAATGCCTTTACCCACTAAGCCTTTTTGCTGGCCCATCATTCCCCTACTGAGAGATGCATGGGTATTACAATATATATCTATATATTTTTTACTTGTAGCATTTTGGTTCCCTTTGTTTTTCTGTACATTAGTGGAACAAGAGTGGGGCTGGTCAGTTAAGGGGTCACTTGATTGTTGTTTATAATGTGTAATATTAGTTGACTTTTTTAGAAAGGCTTGTCCCAATGTCCCTTTTGCCAAGTCAAGTATGGGAAGATAGGTGTTTAGTTCTTAGTTTTATTCTTTTACCTCTACTGAATATTATGACATTTAAAAGATAATCACTTGTGACCTTTCATGAAAATTTGCTTTTCAGGATTAATTTTATTTATTTGATAAGTGAAAATGTTATTTATTTCACTTTTTATAGTGCTGTGATGGCATCTTCTCATGTTCAACCACTTGCAAACCATTCCTGGCTTCTATTTCTTTTGTGGCTTTTGAGTTTCCTGCCTTATTAAAATGGAATATTGGAATTAAAACATTCAGGATCATAGAGGTTTCAAAATGTGGAGCACATTAGATCTCATGTGCAATATGATTTTAATACTTATAGCAAAAGTTTTATAGTTTTTTTAGTGTTATCAAGAAAAATAACGTTTATTATTTGGAGAACTCAAACCACACCAATCCACTCTCTCTTCAAGCTTTGTCTTTTTATCTCCTTTGTCAAATATCTGTGATTGTTATCATTGCTATTTATAGTTCAATTCACATTCAGTGATATAAGCACATAGCTGTCTGCCTAAGAAGATGACCCTGATAGTAGCTGCACATCTGGTGCACATAAGTGTTAGAGCATGTGTATCTATGAGATGCAGGGAGGAGTTCTGTGGCCCTTCCCATCTACATGGGTGACTGTGAGTCTAGGGAGGAATGTTGTAGCTCCTCCCACCTCCTTTTGCAGATGCTTTGGCTCAGTAACAGCCTTCTAAAATGAATTTGAAACACCTCTATAGGTGGTAAATTTCCAGAATCTTTGAATAACAATATAACTGAAGAGGCAAAGTAGGACTGTTCTGCATATGCTGGGCTAGTGTCTTATTTGGGTTTTATATAGCTGTGAAAATGCATAACCAAAAGAAACTTGGGGAGGAAAATGTTTGTTTTGGTTTACATGTCCTGATCACAGTTCATCATAAAGGGAAGTCAGAGCAGGAGGTCAAAGCAGGAATCTGGAGGCAGGAAATGAAGCAGAAGTCATGTAGGGGTGCTGCTTACCAGCTTGCTCCCCATTGGTTGCTCAATTTGCTATCCCAGGACCCCTTGCCCAGCGATAGCCTTACCCACAAAGAGTATGGCCCTTTTCATATCAATCATTAACCAAGAAATTACAGTCTTGTCTACTGGCAAATCTCATGGAGGCATTTTCTCAAATGAGGGTCCCTGTTGTGGGAGGGTCTTCTGACATGGCCTGGAGTGTTTGCTACATCAGGACTGAAAAGCTGGAGGAGATAGCTCTGGCTACTGATTCTGCTCTGTGCCTCTCTCTGCCCCTTTCTAGACACTTGAGTCTCCTGCTATGCCAAGGATGAGCCAGAGCAAGAGAGAGAGAGGGCTCTCTCTCCTCCAGTTTTTCAGTCCTCACGTAGCACCCCAGACCATGCCCTAAGACCAATACCCTAAATCTATTAGTAGAAAGAATTCCCACAACAGGCCCCCTTTCCCAATCTAGAGTCTTTTGACAAGTTGACATAAAACTTCCCAGTACAGTTGGCATGGGATCCGAGGATTGCAGTCTTTCTCTTACCTTTGATTGATGCATTATTCCCCAGAGGAAATGAAAGAGAAAGTTAGAAGGCAATATGTTACCTTCCTTTTTTGATATGGCATATAGGAGACAGTGTGTCAACAGACAGTGACTGTTAGTGCTGTGGATAGTCCAAACTCCACAGTTATGGGGCCACTGTGTTTTATGTCACCTTTTGAATAAAAGTCACACACACATGTGCGTTCACAGAGAGAGAGAAAGAGAGAGAGAGAGAGAGAGAGAGAGAGAGAGAGAGAGAGACAGACAGACAGAGAGAGAGAGAGAGAGAAAGAGAGAGAAAGAGAGAGAGACAGAGAGAGAGAGAGAGAGAGAGAGAGAGAGAGAGAGAGAGAGAGAGAGAGAGAGAGAGAGAGTTTCCCTTGGTGTATGTTCAGCTTTTTGCTCCATACTTGACACATAGTGCTTGCATTGAACCATTTCATTTTCAGAATAGTCTTTCCGAATTAGTGACCACTGGTAGTTCCTTTTTATAAATGGTCAGTTGAGGTCAGAATTATTGTTTCTCTAGTGGTAGGAAATGGAATTAGGATTCAAAGCCAAGCAGCCTAGCTTCAGAGACACACCTGGTAAGAAAGTGACTCTGATTCATCTGGGGTTTGGTTGATTGCAAATGTTAGGAGGCAATTGGTGTTTCATTCCATTTATTATACCATTCTACAAGCAATTAGCCTGTTTCACTGACATAGAGCTGGGTTTCTATGCAGAATATCTAGCTAAACTGATCATCATAAACAGTGACGGTGATTTCAGGAAGGCAATATCAAGATGAATGTGTTTTCTTACCATCGGGTACTTTTAGGTAATTGCTAATAGTAACTTCAGGGTATGTATCTGCACTAAGGTATTGCACTAGCATACATTATTTTTTAAAACTCAGAATACACTTGAATTATTAATAGTGCTCTCATCACTAAGACAAAATACCTGACAGAATCAACTTAAAGGGGGAGAGTGTAAATTGTGCTCAGAGTTTCAGGTGCAAAATCCTTATGGAGGCCCTGCAGCTGGAATTACCTTCTCTGTGCTTCCTGAAGTGCACTGCTTTACACACCTCTGTGGGTCAAGGAGCTGTGCAGAGAAATGAAGCTAGCCTGGGAGCTCACCTTCAAGTCCACACCTTGCAAACCATCTCTGCCAGCCATTCCTTCTGCCCTGAACTGTCTATAACTTCCCAAAACAGTGCTATCACCTGGGGAACAATGATTCTAACTCATGAGCCTGTTGGGGGATATTTTACTTCAAGCCATAATAATACTATGATGAAAATACTATTCTTCTCAGGGACAGAGAACTGAAGTCTTAAAAATATATTAAAAGTGATTTTTTTCAGTGTTACCTAGAGTCACACAATGTGGTAAAGTGTAAAATGTTTGATGCAGTCATGAAGAAGAAAGAAAGGGGAAAAAATTCTCCTGGAAAGATTTTTTTTCTGCAATGGAAGCTGAACGGTGAACTGAAGCTCCACTGAGGGACACTTGTGAAAAAACACAGGCAAAAAGAACAACAGGTCAAAGAAGAAAGGTAGGGTGGAAGAAATAAAGGGAAGAAGGGAAGGGAATGAGGGAAGGGAATGGGGAAAAGGGGGAAAACAGGGAGAGGTGGGTATGGCAGGAAGGGAGGAGGGGAGGAGGGACGAAGAGAAACAAAGCAAGGGCGAAGGAATTCCATTCTGCTTTTAGAATGCAGGCCATTTTCCATCAATGCTATAAAACAATGAAGGATCGAAGAGTGTCTGAGAATGTCTGGAGGCTGCCCGCACTAATCAGCCGTCGTGAGTGGAGATAAGATAGCTCGCAGTGAGGAACAAATGAACAACATGTCATGCACGTGTCTTGAGTAATTAATATCACAGGGATTGGAATGCCAGCATTGTTACCTGCCCTGCTTCCTTTCTTTATTTCCTGACTACACTATTAAGAAATGAATCACGCACACCTACACTGCATTTTGTCAGGATAATGATAAGCCTTTTTAAAATTACTCACTGTAACGCTGGGTCAGCCACACACACACTGCCCTGTGTACCATGGAGGAGGAAAAATGTCCTTGTCACATTCTTATTGTGCTGAGAGCCATTCAGGGTAGAGAAAGAGTTTGCTTTTTGCAAAAGGTAACAGTTTCCTGAAAGCAGGAAGTGCATCTAATGTGCTATAAACTTCCATTCTATTTCAGACTCAATATATCTCTGTCTTCTAGGTATTATATATAGCTCATTATATATTTAATTGTCTTTTGACAAGGGGAGGGGTAACAAGCCTGAAGGACTTCCCAATACCTATTTATTAAAGATTCATTTCCAAAATGGTCTAAAACAATGTTACTATTGAGATTAATTTTAATCTGAAAAATGATTATAGACACATTAAAGAAAATTTGTGGAAAAATGTGTGCATATGTTTGTAATGTGGGCTTCTGAGGGTGTTAGGGTTTGTATTATAAACTTGCTATTTTTATTTTAAATCCACAGTGGGATTTGGAACATGCATTTATGCATAGCGAAATAAATACACTGAGGGAGATAACTCTATTTGCATTGCTCTGTCATAATTGGAAAATTACATTCTTAACCATGAAAACTCTGAGCAGAAACAGCCATCACTATTCTATCCTTTGAATTTTTCAAATACGCCAAATATGTTCACTAAAGATATAAAGAGGGAGGCAGAAGTAGTTATTAGTTACAGATTATGTATGCAATAGGTTCATAAATGAGTGCATAATGTGTTATAGTGGGGGCATGTCTAAATGCTTCCTATCTTATACTAAGTGATTATCATCAGGCCCTTCAAGAGGTCAGGTTCTAGAATGGTTCCCACATTGATGACTTTCTTACTGACTTTAGGAAATTTGACCTGTCAAATGTATTACCTCCACCTTACTTTTTAAGGACTATTGTTTTTAAGGCCCATGCTGGGTGAAGGTGTAGGAGCATAAAACAGAAATGATAGGTTGAATTATAATGCTTTTCCAGAGTTGGATATAGAAAAGCTAACCATAATTTTAAGGAAATGAGGTAAACACTAGCATGGAAATAATGGCACACAGCTGTGAAAGGAAGAAACATACAATTAAATTTGACCAGGAAGTACTGAAATACCTTATGGGAGAATAGAACTTTCATCTTTTTAGTTTCTTTGCATGCCCATTTGCTAAGGGAAGGTCCTAGGCTCTTTCTTGAAGTCTATTTGTCATCTCTCTCTCTGTGTCTCCAACTCTCTCCAGTAAACATCTGCTAGAGTGCCCTTGTGTTTATATCAATTCCTTGGAGCCTAGTTCAGCACCATTGTAGCTACATCTCTCAAGAACTGTTCTTAGCCCAATTCTGCGTATGTGCCAGTACAGTGATTCTCTGCTGGATCTTACATGTGTCCAACCCTTTTACCCAATAAGAGCTTTCACACATCATACAGAGAATATTTCCTGTACTGAGGGTTCAGTAACTGCTCTATATTAACAGGGTGTATTATTTACTTTTCTTCTTGCGGACAGAAGCAAACAACTTAAGGGAAGAAATGTTTAATTTGGCTTTCAATTTTAGGATACAGTGCCTATGGTAGGGAAGGCATGTTAGTTTGAGCATGTGGCAGCTGGTCACATGTATTCTCAGTAAGTGAAGAGAATGCTCAGCTGGCTTTGTTTTTATTCTAAATTTATTTAGTCTGGTACTCTAGTCCTTGGTGTGATGATGCCCATATTTAAGTTGGGTCTTCTTTCCTCAGTTAAATAAATACCTTTGCCCTCTTAAACAACATGCCCCCTAAGAAATGGCCAGAGATGTGTCTTCTAGGTGATTTTAAATCCAGCCAAGCTGACCATGAAGAACAACCATCACATAGAGTGATTGAAGACTCAGGCTCACTCTCCCTCTGGCTCATCCTTCACTCTGGTATAATTATTCCAATGTGTGCCCCCAACTGTATCTGTTCACCTTTTCATTCCAGCCATTTTGATTTAAATCTTAAATCCAGCCCTTGCCTTTAATTTTTTATTTAGCAAGTGGTTCTATTTCTGAAAACCGTGGGGCGATCAGATGTGTGATCTAGCTCATGGAAGTATGTCACCTCAGACAAACTTTGAAGGTTATATCCTGGTTCAATTTCCTTTCCCCCTCTTTGCTTCTTTGTTGTTTGTGGTAAGAGGGCGCTCTGCGTCATGCTTCTGTTTTCCCTTTCATGATGAGCTGAACCCTCTGAAACTGTGAGCCCAACTAAACCCCCTTTGAGGCCATTTGTATCAGGTATTTTGTTACGGTAACTAATATGTTTTCCAGGGAGATCACTATTTCTTCTGTGGATTTTTGTATTAGAATGTCAGCAGGAAGAAGCCAGCATAGCCAGGTATTTCAGAAAATAAAGAGAAACATGGCAGAAAGAGGCAGGAAGAAGAACAGAGGGGTTTAAAAGGAGTCTGAAGGGAGCATGGGAGAGGTTAGGGTGAGAAAAGAAGGGGAAATTATGTAATTATATTTAAACTTCAAAAATTAAAATAAAAAGTTAAAAGGGAGTAGATGGCCTAGAAAGATGGTTCATATTGTGAAGATGCCTGCTATATAAGTATGAGGGCCTGAGTTAGGATCGCCAGCACTCATGTATAACACACACACACACACATACACACATACACACACACACACACACACACACACACACACACACACACACACACACACTCACCAAAAAACAAAAACCCACCAAAGATAACAATAATAAAAAACCCTCAATATTGCATAGTATATCTGAACCCTAGTGCTGCAGGATGGGGCCAGAATGAGGGGATTCCTTGGAACACACTGTCTGGCCAGCTGAGCTGAATCACAGTTGAATGAGAGAGGAGTATGAACACATATATAAAAAGCTCCCACCCCCTCACACACATGATAGTTGCTGAGCTTAAAGTTTCTCTATAGCCAGTTTCCACCAAGCACATTGCTGAATTCCTAGAAGACTCTGAACTCAGACTCAAAACGATTCTCAATCTCAGGAGTAAGAGGTACAAAAAGAGCATCATGCAGCCCACTCTGCTCTAAAAAGATAGTCTGTTCTCTTTTATGATCCCTAAACTTAAGACATGCTTTCATGTAGCAGCACTGCCTGGAGATTAGCTACATTTTTGCTTTGCCTTTGATAACTGGGGCACTTTTACTCAGTACCCTCTTGAAAGGATAAGGAATTGCCTTCTTCCTCTACCCTGTTCCCTAATTTCACGCTGCCTGAGCTTCTGCTGAATGCTCTCTTTCTCCTGCTCACTAATTGCTTAGGTCCTAATAATTGATATCTTATAGAAGTGCTGGGTAAATGAATTGGGTAATGTTCAAGAAAGGATGTGATCCTCAGATAGAAGATGATATAAAATGAGTTTCATTTACTGTTTGCACTGCACCTTGATTCCTGTTTCCTTGTCTTTATATTTCTACTGGACTAAATATCCTCCAATTTGTGTGCATGTATGTATGCCTGCATGCATGGTGTGTGTGTGTGAGTGTGTGTGTGTGTGTGTGTGTGTGTGTGTGTGTGTGTGTGTGTGTGTAGTTTGGTAACTTTATTTACAGGCACAGGGTGCAACTTGCTGATATGATTTAAGAAGAAGGAGCCATTTGGTCACCTGGACTTGAAACTCCATATCCTATTGTTCTTCCATGAAGGTACCTATTTGTTCCCTTGATTTGCCTTTTCTCCTTAAAGACAAGCCCTCCATTAGCATGCAAACAACTCATGTCAATGGTTGTATGAATGATCAAATCTGTCTACTGCTAATTACTCATTCTTCATCCTTTGTGAGATGGATGAAGTAAGTCAGTTGAGAATTACAAGAAGCGAAGGGTGGAGGAGACATTTAGAATATCTGTTTCTACAAGGAAATCACTTGATACTCTTGTTGAGTGAGGCATGAACCACCTTCTGGGGTTCCTAAGATCTCTTTCACTGGCATGTGGTTAATAGTACAAGTAAAAAGAGTAAATGTCTAGATATCTTTTATGTTTCTTTATCAGTCTTTAAAGTCAAACTAAAGTGATCATTCTTTTGAATTTATTATATTGTATTTATTATGTGTTTGTGTTTGTGTGTGTGTGTGTACACATATTTGCTTTTGTGTATCTGTGCTCACATGTGAGTGCTATAGCACATGTGTGAAGGTCCGAGGACAAATTGCCTGAATGTTTTCTTCTTTCACCCTGTGGATCCTGGGGGTTGAAGGGTTGAATTCAGGTTGTCAGGCTTGGAATTAAGTTCCTTTACTTGTTCAGCCTCTTCAATGTTCCCACCATGAACAAAGCAATCAATCTGATTTTTCTATCATCTGGAATACATTGAAGAAGCCAATTCACCAAGTGAGCTTTTAGGTTTAACAATCTACCAGCAAACTAGTCTACAGACTCTCAAGAAGACACAAATGACAGACACTCAACATGTAGCAATGGCTAACTGTTATAATCTGTCACACTGGAGGAAGTAGGGGGATGATAGGAAATCAACACTCCTCCAGGGAAGGGCTGAGATGCAGTTCATGGATGAAGTGCTTATCTACCTGCATTGAAGCTCCAGGTACTGGCCCCAGCACTGCATCCATTGGGAATGGTGGTGTATTCTTTTAATCTCAGCACTCTGGAAATGATGGCAGGGGGATCACAACTACAAGGTAATCTTGGCTACATAATGAGTTCCAGTCTAACTTAGGCTACATGAGACCATGTCTCAAACAAACAAGCAACAGAAAACTCATTCCAAAATACCTTCAAGAAGAAGCAAAAGGTTTTGGAGAAGAACCTGGTATACCAGGAGAGCCTGGGGAAATTTAAGTTTCACTGTGTAGAAAGAAAAGTTTTGGAGGGGCCTTGCCTTTGCAGTTTGACTTAGATATAGGTAGCACTGCATTTTGGGAGGAGTACATTGTTTATTAAAGAATACACAAGCATTCTGTGCTCACTTCAGATGTTGTTTGGAAGCATCTCCTCCAGTACTACAGTCTACTTATCAAGTACCGTGTTTTCTGCCCTCAGAATTAACCTGCCATGATCATCACCTCTTAAATGCTTCAGACAGAACAAAACCTGAAATGTAATTTATTCTATGAATATAATCACTTATTGATTGCTCTTTTTCTTGGGGAAGTAGAATTGGTGTATAAGCATTTATAGAGAGAGTCCAGGGATGGCTTTTATACCCTGTATTTAGTTCAAATCTATTCAAACACATTTTTTAAAAGTGGGGTTTCAGGCATTGTGTTGTAGATAATCATTACTTTTAGAAAAGATTCATCATGCTGCTTGTAAGAAAAATTCTCACTAGGCAGACAATATTTAATAAGTAAATCAATAATGTTCATTTCAGGAAAAAATTAGGTATAGAATATAGCTGGGGAAGATAATAAAACAAGATTGAGTACTAAATCTCAGAGCTGATGAGCCATTAGAGATAATGCGATTTGCGATGGTGCCATGCAGTGGTACTGAGTACAAGCTGGTTTCCTAAAGCACTGTGAATGCAAATTCAATGCCATGTATCATATGATTAGAAGACAAGGGGAGAGAAGTCTGGTGTAATTGAATGTAACAGATTTTCTCTGGTGATTCTGTGCTGGGAAAGAGAACTTAGTGGGTTCAGAAAAGGTTCTCTAGTGAGGGTGTGATCACTTTGCAGAACAGTAATAGTTAATATTGTCAACTGCACATGACCTAGAACCATCTAGGAGAGAAAACTTTCAGGGTAGATCTTTGAGAATGTTATAAACAGGTTCGTTCAGGTGGGAAGAGTTAGCCTCAACATATGCTATTCTGCACTACAGTATCCAGCCTGAATAAGGAAAAAGTGGGATGTGGAGATAAGTACTGAGTACTGCACTGATCTCTCTCTCTCTCTTTCTCTCTCTCTCTCTCTCTCTCTCTCTCTCTCTCTCTCTCTCTCTCTCCCTTCCTCATTCCCTCCCTCCCTCCCTCCCTCCCTCCCTGCCTCCTTCTGTCCTTCATGGCTGTGGGCAAAATGTCCCATGCTCCTGATGCCATGCCTTCTTTGCCACCACTGCAACTTCAAACTGAGAGCTTAAACAAACTCTTCCTCTCTTAAATAATTTGTGGCCTGGTATGTTATCAATTTCAATGCTCAAAGAGAAAAGCATCTAATACAAGGACTATACATACTACTCACAAGTTTCCCCAAATGTAATAAAATTCAATTAAAATAATTAAATTTGGGAAAGCTCTTCTTATCTCTTATGTCTTCATTCTCCTCTCCCTATACCAGGTCACCACTGTTGGGAAATCAGTTTCTTTCTTCCTGTTTTGTCTTTAGTTGTTTTTCAGATACAGACTCATGGCAGCTCAGGCTGACCTCAGGAGTTGAAACCTGACTTATCTTCTGAACATTCAGTTTCTACCATCTAAGTGCTAGAATTGGAGGCACAAGACACCATATACAACTAAGCCTGCTTCTTCCTAAATAAGGAGGAAGTAGTACACTCACTATTTACAAGCTGAAATTGTCAAAATACTTTGTGTTTATGGATAGGAACATGTTTCACAATAACTCTCACCTCCTGGTATACTATTAGCACCTTCTGGAAGTTGCCTATGCATTATATACTTTTAAATATACTTTAAATATTTTTTCTTATTTTACATATTGATCCCAGTTCCCTTTCCCTCCTATCCTCCCATGGCCCCCAGTGGCATCCCCATCCCAACCCCCATCTACGCCCCAGGGAGGGTGAGGACATCCATGAGGGAATCATCAAAATCTGTCAAGTCATTTGGGGTAGGACCTAAGCTCTACCCTGTGTCTCCAGGATAAGGGAGTATCCCTCCATGGGAAATGGGCTCCAGTGCACAAGGGATACTTCCTGGTTCCACTGTCAGACGTCCCATAGACTGCCCAGTCCTCCTAAACTGAGACCCATGTTCAGGGGGTCTGGGTTAGTCCTATGCTAGTTTCCGAGCTCTCAATCTGGGCTCTATGAGCTCCCCCTTGTTCAGGTCAGCTGATTCTGTAGGTTTCTCCAGCCTGTTCTTGACATTTTTGCTCATCACTTCCCCTCTCTACAACTGAATTCTAGGAGTTTGGCTCAGTTTTCAGTTATGGGTGCTTGCCTCTCCTTCCATCAGCTACTGGATGAAGGCTCTAGGATGGCATATAAGGTAGTCATTAATCTCGTTATCAGGAAAGGTCACTTAAAGTAGCATCTCTACTATTGTTTAGATTGTTAGTTGGGATCATCCTTGTATGTTTCTGACATTTCCCTAGTCCCAGATTTCTCTTTAAACCTATAATGGCACTCTCTATTATGGTATCTCTTTTGTTGCTCTCCTCTACTAGTTCCCCGACTCAATCTCTCTCCCTGCTCCCTCATGTTCTCCTCTCCTCTCTTGTTCTCCCTTTCTGTTTCTCTTAACTCCCTCTCGCGTTCTACCCTGCTCACAATTTGCTCAGAAAATCTTGTCCTTTTCCCCTTCTGTGGGGAACTGTGTATGTCTCTCTTAGGGTCCTCCTTGTTTCCTAACTTGTCTGGCAGTGGGCAGTGTGGATTGTAGGTTGGTGATCCTTTGTTTTATGTCTAAAATCCATGCATGAGTGAGTACATGCAATATTAGTCTTTTTGTGACTGGTTACCTCACTTAGCAAAAATTGCTAAGAATTTCAAGATTCCATTATTACCCTCCCCCACCTCGGCTGAGTAGTATTCGATTGTGTAAATGTGGCACATCTTATTTATCCATTCTTCAGTTGAGGGGTATCTAGTTTGCTTTCAGGTTCTTGCTATTACAAACAATACTGCTATTAACATAGTTGAACAGATATCTTTGTTGTATGAATGTGCATCTTTTGGGTATATGCCTAAGAGTGGCATTGCCAGGTCCTGTGGTAGACTGATTCCCATTTTCCTGAGAAAACGCCATGGTGATTTCCAAAATGACTATAGAAATTTGCACTCCCATCAGCAGTGGAGGAACGTTCCTTTTTCTCCACATCCTCTCCACCATAAGCTTGCATTGCTGTTTTTGATTTTAGCCATTCTGAAAGGAGTAAGATAGTATCTCTGAGTTTGTTTTGATTTGCATTTCCCTGATGGCTGAGTACTTTCTAAAGTGTCTTTCAGCCATTTTAGATTCATAGATTGAGAATTCTCTGTTTAGTTCTATATCGTACTTTTAAATTTGCTTATTTGGTGTTTTGGTGGCTAGTTTCTTGAGTTCTTTGTATATTTTGGAGATCAGCCCTCTGCCAGATGTGTGGTTGGTGATGATCTTTTCCCATTCTGTGTGCTGCCAATGGTCAAATAGGCTAGACCAAAAATACAAAAAGTCCACATGCCACATAATAATCAAAACACTAAACATGCAGATTAAAAAATTATTAAGAGCTGCAAAAGAAAAAGGCCAAATAACATAAAAAGGCAGACTTTTCAGAATTACACCTGATTTCTCCGTGGAAACTCTGAAACCCAGAAGGTCCTGGATAGATGTTTTACAAACACTAAGAGACCACGGATACCAGCCCAGACTACTATACCCAGCAAAACTCTTGATTACTATAGATGGAGAAAGCAAGATATTCCAAGACAAAACCAGATTTGCACAATACATATCCACAAATCTAGCCCTACACAAAGTTCTGGAAGGAAACTCCAACCCAAGGAGTTAGCTACACTCACAAAAACATAGGCAATAGATAATCCCACTTTACCAGAAGCCAAAAGAAAAAGTGCAGTAAATCTACACACAATATCCCCACTACCAACAAATCCAAAACAAACAAGAAATAACAATCAATTGTTCTTAATGTCCCTCAATATTAATGGTCTTAACTTGCCTATAAAAAGATACACTAACAGAATGGATATGAAGACTGAATATATCCTTCTGTTGCATACAAGAAACACACCTCAACTTCAAAGGCAGATGCTACCTCACAGTAAAGGGTTGGGAAAAGATTTTCTAGTCAAATGGACCCAAGAAACAAGCAGGTGTAGTTATCCTTATATCTAGCAGATTAGACTTTAAACTAAAATCAATCAAAATAGATGAAGAAGGACATCTCATATTCATCACAGGGAAAAAAACCCATCAGGACATAGTCTTAGTTCTAAACATCTATGCCCCAAATACTTTTAAATATTTTAATACAGCTATTTGTCTCCCTTGAGTCTTTCTTCCCAAGATAAATGGTTTCAGATCTTTCTTTAGTTTTTCATTTAATGCTACTTGCAGACTGTCACAAGCTTTTATGCCATGGATACTGTTAGCCACTAGAGACTGTGTATCTAATTCTCATATATTCTAGAATTTTTTCTGTCTATAATCCTAGTGTTTTCTTCATGTCTGTGACCACTGCTCAGAGAGATAGTATCACTTCATTAGAGCATTTATGGTTAAAAATATGGATTTATTACATTCGACTGTGTCTCCCAGTGTGAAGGGTTAATAAAGAGGAAAAGCAATGAAGCAGTAGTGGAGAATCTTATTAGCTACATGGGATATTAAGAGAATCTAAGCAAAGGTAATTGCATAGTGGTGGTATTCAACAAAATGCAAACACCATATCTTGAACACTGTGGTTACTGACTGACTTGAAAGAGCCAGAAAATTGACTTAAACATTTGCAGCTTGAGTGACAAGATTGACTGACATTACTAAGCTTAGAAATAGGAGTAGGGTTAGGTTATGCTGGATGACAACATGCATGTTCAAAATAAAATCAGATGAAGTAACATACAGGATAAAGAAATAGATGATATGTTTATAAAATAGTAGGGAAGAAGAATGGACTGTGGGCTACTATTGAAGCTTTAAGAATATATGAGAAAAATGTGAAAGAATGAAATATGAAAAAGCAAGAAGTTGGGGCTGTGTTATACTTGCATTTTCAAGATATCGAGACAGGGAGAAACAAGAATGAGACTGCAGTATGCAGTTACGTCAACTAAACTGATTTGTTTAGCATAACTGGAAAGATGGTGTCCAAAGCTTTCTGACATGATATTTTGTGGCATGAGACCTGGCCTGTCTTGGAGGGGTAGGTAAGCTATCTACAAGAATATACTACCTACTTGTTGCTAATTTCTAGTCAAGTGTTGGCCGTGATGTCCTTTGGTCTTGCATGGACTTTTGGATTTCACTAATATTTATGATAATTGCAATCCATGTCTTTAAAAATACCTTACATCTTTCTGGGTCTATTTATTAAATTGGGAATGCATGGATTTCTCTAGAAATGAGATGTAGAAAAAATTTTGTGAGTGGACAGGAGGCTGTTTGACATGGGAAGAGGGGAGATCAGGTGAGGGGTAGGGATGGAGGGAGAAAGTACTGGGAGAGAAAACTGGAACTGGTGGCCATTTAAGGAGGATTTTAGGAGCACATCCCCCATGGAGGGATACTCCCTTAGCCTAGAGACTACGAGGGAGGGCCTAGGTCCTACCCCAAATGACTTGACACATTTTGATGATCCCTCCTGGAAGGGCTCACCCTCTCTGGGGAGTGGGTGGGGAATGGGACAGGGAAGGGGTCAGGGGGTGCATGGGAGGATGGGAGGGGGAAAGAACTGTAATCAATATGTAAAATAAGAAAAAAAAGGAAAGAAACCTAATGCAGTGGAATCACTCTGGAATCTATGAGGGTGATCTTAGTGAATACTCTTACTAATAGAGGATACAGAACCTGCCATGTTCTGTAACCAGGCAAAGCTTCCAGTGGTGTGACTAGGACACTAACCTAGCCACAAAAACCACCTACAATCTGTCCTGCCTGAAAGATGTTCTTGGGCAATGGTGGCACAGTGTGAGAGTGGCCAATGACTGGTATAACTGGAGGACCACACCACAAGAGAAAGACTATGCCTGACACTGCCTCGATAGCCAGGAATCATAGACTGGATAGCCCAGAGTTCATGATAGAACCAAAAAAAAAAAAAAAAAAAAAACCAAAAAACAAAAAAACAAACAAAAAACAAAACAACAACAACAACAAAACAGGCAAAAAGAGTCAATGAAATGATCATAAGCAGAGCATGAGGGACTCGCAGAGAATGAAGTATGGTTATTTAGCTTGGTGGTATTACAGTACTCTTAACAGTAGAAGTGGGAGGGGTGTCTCTGATTCTTTTGCCTGCTCTCGGGACCCTCTTCCTCCTACTTGGGTTACCTTATCCAACCTTGATTTGGGGGTTTGTCCCTAGTCTTACTGTACCCTGTTATGCTGTGTTTAGTTGATATCCCTGGGAGGACTGCTTATTCCTGAAGGAAAATGGAAGAGAAATGGATCGAGAGGAGAGTGAAGGAGGGAATAGGGAGGTTCAAAGGGAGGGGGAACTGCAGATTGGATGTATTACATGAAAATGAAAGAAGAATTAAAACACACACACCCACACACACACTTTCCTTATTTTCACTGAAGGTGAAAGCCTTTAAAGGTGAAAGCAACATAGTCTAGCTCTTGAGCCTTTCACATTGGGATATTCTACTGGTAGGGTGTGGCAGGTTTCTGAAACCCTTTTGGAGATTAAGGTCTTCAGCATCTAATCTTTGTCTTTTTCCAGTCACTCTTCTCCTTAGACTCAGCTTTACATCTTCTCTCACTATCTATGTACTTCCAAAGTCCTTTATTACCTTGTTTTTGTCATATTTTCATTCTCTAGTCACTCTTTGAGTCTCTTTAGTCAGCACTTTGGTATCCCTGAAGCTTTTGTGGTTACTGGCTCCACCTGTGTTTGCAGCTCAGCACACTCCACCCACAACAAAGAATACAGAAGATGTCTTTTACTGGATTTCAACTCTCCAACATCATGGAGTGTTATTTTTCATTTTCCAAGACAGTCATTCTCAACTCTGATTGAAAATTCAAATCACTTCTAGGGCTCAGCTGGCTAATTTTCACTAGAATCTTTGGGATGAATCTGGCTTCTTGACAACTTAACAGCTTCCAAGATACTCTCATGTGAAGCCAAAACTTAGAATCTCCACTCTGCAAACACAGACCTGCTTTTTAAAATACTCAGCTTTATTCTAGATAACTGCACAGCCGAACACTATCCAAAAGGCAAGAGGACATACAGTAGGTATTATGGAAGTTTGTCCTAACCATAGGAGGGCTGGTAGATGCTCTCTCCCTTTTCCTCTTTGAGGCATTTTATAGATAATTTGCTGGCTGTGCTGTATTACACCATGAAGATATTTGGTTGCTTCTGGGTAATTTAACTTTCCATAAGAATTTTAATTGCCCAACTTTTCTATCTACTGTAGAAAGATTCCCTTTTTAGCCTGTTCAAGTGGAAACAGAAACATGTCAATTAAGTGGTTGGCCTGATTGCTGAGGGTTTTATAGAAAATCAGCACTGCGCACTGATGAATATTTTAATGATGGGCATATATTAACTGGTGCGGAGCTGTGGTTACCTAAAAAAGTATGCTTAGAATTTATGTGCACATCTTTTTATAGGGTCTAGGAATCTTTATTTAAATATAAATTTCATGTAATTTTTAAATTTTCATATGAAATACTGTATTTACATCATTTCTACTCTCTTCCTTTCAACTTCTCCTATGTTACCCACATTCCCTCTCAAATTCATGACCTCTTATTTAACTTCTATTATATATATATATATATATATATATATATATATATACATCATGTACACATATATACATGTATTTATATATTTGTACATATAATATACAAGCATATATCAAATCATGTATAAATACAAATGCATATTCATGAATATATAAATACACCCTGTTGAGTCCATTTAGTGCTACTCATACACACACACACACACACACACACACACACACACACACACACACACACTTAGGGCTGAATACTCAGGATAGAAAACCAATGGGGAACCTCATCCTGGAAGAAGGCCGATTCTCCTTCTCTCAGTAGCCATTAATTGCCTATAGTTCTTCTTCGAGGGCTAGAGTCTTGTAAGATTTTCCCCATCTATGTTGGCATGTCAGCTGGTGTTTTAATTGTGCTGGTCTTGTTAAGCAATCTTATTAATGAGAGTTTATGGGTGTAGATTCCCTATCCTATATAAAAGACACTATTTCATAGTAGACATCTTAGTCTGCTAACTCTTATAATGTTTCTGCCCTCTCTTCTAGGAATTTCCTTGAACCTTAGGTACATAAGAAATGAGTAGTTTAGAGATATATGACTTTTATTTATGCATTAATTCCATAGGAATTAATTTTAATTAATTAAAAGTATAGAATCCTAGAACTGGATGTTTTCTCATCAAATTCTTTTAGTTTTTGTAATAGGTGAACTGTTTAACCATACTCAAACATTTGTTTGTGTTCCACATTTTTTTCATACTTGGTGCATAAATGAGGAGAACTCCTATTTGGGAAGGTTGTGGGACTTCAGGAGATGAACCCTGCTGGGGTAAGTGAATTATTTCAGATGTGCCTTGAGGTGTCATAGTCCAACCACACTCCCTGTATTCTCTCTTTTTCTTAATTATAGACACAAATGAGATCAGTTACTTCACACTTACACAACCATATCTTCTCAACAACTATAGATTGTATCATTGCAAATTAGAAGGCCATAAACATTCTTCTGTCTTTAAATCTCTTCTTGCAATAACAAACATAATCAATACAGTTATTGCTTTGAATAGGCTCACAGTAAATGCCAATGTTTAAATGTGAGGCACTTAGAAAAGAAGTTGATGACTAACTTATCCACAATCATAGAGCCCTCATCTAGTAGCTGATGAAAACAGAAGCAGACACCCACAGCTAAACACTGACCTTAACTGGAACCCAGATGCCGAGAGGGAGGATAAGACTAGACTATAGAAACCCACAGAGACAGCTGACTTGAACAAGGGGGAGCTCATGGACATCCAGACTGATAGCTTGGAAACCAGCATTGTACTGACTCAGACCCCCTGAACATGGGTCTCAGTTAGAAGGCCTGGGCAGTCTAAGGGAGCTCTGACAGTGGAACCAGGATGTATTCCTGGTACACAAAAGGACTTCGGGAGCACATCCCCCATGGAGGGATACTCCCTTAACCTAGAAGCAGGAGGGAGAGCCTAGTTTCTATTCCATATGATTTGACAGAGTTTGTTCATCCCTCCTGGAAGGCATCACACTCCTTGTGGAGTTGGGGGAGGGAACGGAGTGGGGGGGGATAGTCAGGGAGCATGGAAGGAAGGGAGAGAGGGAGGAAGGGAAGGAGGGAGGGAGAGGGAACTGGGATCAATATGTAAAATAAGAAAATAAAGACAGAAAGAAAGAAGTTTCTGGAGATCTTGTTGAATGTCAAACTTTGAGGACAACCTGGAATAGATGAATAAATGTGATTTTTAGAACCAAGAAGTCTGATTTTGAGCTCTAGATCTGTCACATTCTGGTATGTCTATGCATTTGTAAAGGACAAACATTGCAGCAGTTTTCCAATCTTACACATCAATTACAGATGAATTAATTTATCAGAATTACCATAATTTATTAATGACTATGATGGTACTCTGTTGCTACCATTTTGGTGATGCTATGCTTTGAGAACAATGTTTAGCCATCACAGGTGGTAATCATCAGGAAAAAATAAAAGGAAAACAAATTTACTAAAGTTTACTGAGGTATTTTCTATGTCATTCTTCATCTTGTTTACAAAGCTCTCCTGTCTCTCAGAATCTAGCTGTAACTGATAAACAGAAATGGCTCCTTGTGACATATAGACAACACATTCGACACAGCCCTGAGTCTCTTAGAGTAACTCTAAATCCACTGTACTGGAAATATTTTTAAGTTAAAGAAAACATCACTTTCTATAACTACAGATCATACAATGCCTGTATGTGATCACTCCACTGCTCAATCTGTACTCTTTGAATCAAACCAAACCACTCCTCATATAACAACAAAATTTATGCATCCACTCCCTCTTGAACTTATTTTCCTTAGTTTCCTCATGAGATTAAATAAAATAATGAAGTAAATAAAATACCCAACCTTTCCGATACATGTTAAAAGAGTTTACAAAGCATACGTTAAACTTAATCTGTGACAGTGGCTCTCCTAGTGCTGAGACCCTTTAATATAGATCTTCATGTTGTGGTGACCCTCAATTATTTTCTTTGCTACTTCATAACTGTAATTTTGTTACTGTTGTGAATTGTAATGTAAATAGCTGTTACGCAGGATATCTAATCTACGACCCTATGGGGGTCACAACCCACTAGTTGAAAACCACTATGCTGTAATCTGTTATATATACCTGCAAGAACCAAAATGCTTATTTTTAATATGAATTTCTCTTGTCTGACATTAGTGACAGTCAAAAGCAATGCAGTTAGAGACAACAATCCATATTTTTCATTGACAGAATAATGACATCCAACAATAAGTGAACAAAAAATAAGATGACAAGAACTTAATGTGTTTTAACCAGGTAACTTGTTTTACTTGATTGAAAAAAAAGACATTTTAACATGATAATTCTGTATAACCTCTGTTTCATTGAAACAGAATTTCTTCATAGCTTTTTAGAAGATTGGTTGATTTCCTGATATAGGTTCACAGTTGACTGAAATGCAGATAGAAACTCCGGAAAGATATTTTTATGAAACTACCCATTTACTTATCCATGCAATGGATTTCAATATAATTTTCATGTTTTATATTTTCAGGTCTGGATGGAAAAAACTGTGTGCTATGGAGTAGGAAGGATGTAAGTAGGACATTTGTTTCTTTAATTTATGTGCTAATGTTTCTTCTTTAAAACTTTATTTTTCATTTTTCATACCAACCCCAGTTCTTCCTCCCTCTCCATCCTCTCCTCCAATCCCCCTACCTTCCTATCTCCCACCCACACATCACAGGATCAAGCCTCTCTCACCCTGTATCAAGGCTGAACAAGGTTTTTCACCATAGGGAATAGGCCCCAAAAAGCCAGTTCAAGCACAAGTGATGGGTTCAGTTGCCACTGCCATCCCCTACCTCCAACAGATCAAGGTACATAACTGTCACCCACATTCAGAGGGCCTAGTTCAGTCTCATGCATGTACCCAATGCTGTTAGTCCATAGACCATGAGCTCCCAGTAGCTCAGGTCAGCTGTCTCTTCAGTTTTGCCCATCTCAAGCTCTTAAATCTCCCCCTGCCCTGTTCATATTTTCTCCCCTCTCACTCTTCAGCTAAACTCCAGGAGCTTGGCCCATTATTTGGTTGTGGGTCACTGCATCTGCTTCCATCAGTTACTGGATGTAGGTTCTAAGATGACAATTATGGTAGTCACTAATCTGATTATAGGGGAAGGCACAGTCAGACACTCTCTTCACTACTGGTAGGAGTTTTAGCTAGGGTCATTCTTTTGGATTCTTGAGAATTTCTCTAGCACTAGGTTTCTCCCTAACCCCTTAATGGCTCCTCCATCAAAATCTCTTTTATTTTTCTCCTCCTCTGTCCTTCCCCAAGCTCATCTTGATCCCTCATGTTCCCATCCCCTGCCTCCTCCCTTCTACTCCCCCTCCTAGTTTACCCAGGAGATCTTAACTATTTCTCCTTCCTTGTGCTCTTCATGTGTGTCCCACTTAGGATATCCTTTTTTTCTAGCTTCTCTGGGGTTGTAGACTGTAGCCTGGTTATCCTTGTTTTATATCTATTATCCACTTATGTATGAATAAATACCCTGTTTGTTTTTCTGGGTCTGGGTTACCTCACTCACAATGTTTATTTCCAGTTCCGTACATTTGCCTACAAATTTCAAGACATCATTGTTTTTTCCCCCACGGAATAATACTCTATTATATAAATGTAACACATTTTCTTTATCCTTTCTTTGGTTGAGGGGCATCTAGATTGTTTCCAGCTTCTGGGTATTATAAATAATGCTGCTATGATTAGTTGAACAAATGTCCTTGTGGCACAATTGTGTATCCTTTGGGTATATGCCCAAGAGTGGTATTGTTGGGTCTTGAGGGAAAATTATTCCCAATTTTCTGAGAAACTGCCATACTGATTTACAAAATGGCTATGTAAGTTTGCACTCCCCCAACAATGAAGGAGTGTTCCCCTTACTCCTCATCCTCTCCAGCAAAAGCTGTCATCAGTGTTGTTGACTTTAGCCATTCTGACAAGTGTAAGATGGTACCTCAGAGTTGTTTTCATTTGCATTTCCTTGATGGTTAAGGATGTGGAGCAATTTCTTAATTGTCTTTCAGCCATCTGAGTTTCTTCTGTTGAGAATTCTTTGTATTTTTGTGTCCAGTTTCTTGAGGTTGTTTTTTTTTAATGTATTTTGAAGAGAGGCAAGCAATAATGGAAATATTGTGATTATTGATCTATAGAAATGTCATGAATTCTTCATGGACTGTTTAAAAGTGTTGGCTTGATAAAGGAGAATTCTCCTCTTAGAGATCCAGCAGTTATTTTTCTCTATGAGCATAGGTAAAGAGGATGTTAGAGCAACTGGTGCCATTGGATGTGGCTTCTTCATCCTGTCCATAAAAATGTTGGGACCCAGATGTTGCTTTAGATTCCAGATAGTGACAATTTAGTTTAATTAAGGCTAGTGATGTTTTGGTGAGAAAATGATTTCCCTCTATTGTGGGCAAGCTATATGTACTATTATGTTCCATCAAAATTCTAAGATTTATGGTATTCTCTCTCTGCCCACTTTCTCAATAATACTTGTTTGCATTTGTCCGACTTCTAATTTTTAACACTGTGCTTATGTGCATATGTGATTTATGTATATGTGGTACATATATGGATGTCATCTATTGCTTAACTTAAGACCTTTTTATTTACATAGTATCTTCTTCCAGGTATAATTCACACGTTAAGAACAGCTTGTTCATTTCATGTCTTTAAATTTAAAGATGTGTGGTCTTATTTTATGTTGACTTTTCTAGTTGTCATTAATACACATTTACTCTGTAACTCTAATAAATACCACTGGGCACTATTCCCAAAGTTAGTATGAACATAGATCTATAACTTCACTAACTCTTAGTCCAAAATTAAACTTGGAACTGAGTTCAGTAATATTTACTATCTTAGACTCAGGAGACCTTGTCTATGTTATTTTGTTTCAGGCACTAAAAACAAAGATTTTGGTTTTATTCCTTGCCATTGCCCTCTAGTTTCCACAGTGAATGGAAGCAAATATCCAAATATATTTTTAGTCAGGCTTGACTTAATGATTCTCACTGGACATGGCTTCTGACTCTATATTTCTTAACGCATTGGGCCAAATGTGCAGTACACTCTTTGGTTACAACCTTGGTCTTCCCCTCAAGCTAATGTCATATCTAATAACACTGGACTTGCAGCAAGGTCTTTTGTCTACAGTTGCTACTCCAGAAAACTAAAAAACTTTCTGTATTCTATTTTTTATTTTGGTGTTTCAAGACAAGCCCAGGGGAAGTACAACCCTTTTGTTTTAAAACAAGGTAAAACTTCTGTTTGCTCCTAAATAATTCTGTCCCTGAAATGCCAAGTGTGATGTTGCAATTGTTGCTACTAATTAAAAAAAACATGAACTCAGGAAGAAGATGGGTGGAGGGAGATAGTAAGGTAGGATGAATAAGATATTAAAATACTGGACATATGCATGTAATTTTTACAGGATAGATAAAAATATTAACAAAAACTTATTTAGATTTCAGTATTATATCATAGTGGGTAATTAAGACAATAAAATTGCTATAGTAATCATCATGAAAGTAGTTAATATTGATTTATGGCACTATGCCATACATCTGGCTGACAGATGGTCTGATAGAGTGTCCTCTTTCTTCATGGATTTCACAGAATAGGAAGCATATTGAAAATGTCATCAATGACACAAGAAATGTAGTGATAAAAGTATTCTTAGCAAAAGAGAAAAGTACAGAGCTCCAAATCTTATCCACCTAAAATTAAATTATGTGTTTTAATCTCAAAATTAGAAGAAAAGAAGATTGAAAGCATAGGATAGAAACTTCTTACACTGCAAAATAGTGCCTATGGTGTCAGGACATTTTCAAGTTCTGGGACAGTGTCAAGTGGGAGGATTTCTTTCAAGATGGATTACAGAAAACCTTTGAGAGTTTTTTTCATTGAGCCTCAACCTATAATATAGCCCAATTTTTTCTTTTTATTAATTCCATGCTTATTTTGTTAATAGTAAATTGACTTCATAATTCTATAGCTAATATATTTTCTTAACCTAGCATTAACTTACATACATTTGATCTGGCCCTTTACATCTCTATGTACTACAATAATGCTGAATTGTGGATATTCTAAGGTGCATAGTAGGCAGCACATACATACTTTACATAAGCTACTACATGTAATATCTTGGTTTATGGGCAATTCTTTGTTCTTAAGTGGGGATGTCAGCAATAACATTCAATAAATGGTTGGTAAACATGCTAGGATTAGAGAGTCAGAAGACAAAATGAAACAATTAAAATAAGCATATATACTGTGAATTACTTATGAAGTTAAGTAGCAGGCTGAATTGAACCTTGAGTCTAAGCCCAAATATTACCTCTTTGGTTACTATAATCAAATGCATTATACATATTTATGTTCATGCAATATTCTTCAATCTATGTATATCAACATAATTCATTTACTTTAAAAATATTAAGTTATCTAAAATAATACACCAATTTAATAGCAATAGTTTCAGTTACCATCTGTCTTTCCCTTTTTGTTGAAAACATGTTTTAAGTAAAATCCTTAAACATTCAACACACCCTTATGTCATTTCTGAGATAATTACACTATGAGCATCTTCTGTATCACTGTTTATTTTGGCATTAATTACACAGAAACTATCTTTGGTGCTAGTCACAGAGCATATTTTAAATTGTAAACTGTAAATGGGGAAGACTGGCGGTATTAACAAAAGCTCCCAAATGAACCACCTCTGTATTAAAGCCAGTAACTGCCTTCCTGAGTAGTGTGAGCATTATGAATTCTGCTTCTCTATATGCCAGCATGCCTAAGAGAGCTAACTTTATTTACACTAGGGCCAATAAAGTTTCTTCCTTTCACAGAGAGAAACCTGCAAATATCTTTTCTCTTACACACACACACACACACACACACACACACACACACACACAGAGAGAGAGAGAGAGAGAGAGAGAGAGAGAGAGAGAGAGAGAGAGAGAATTTATTTATTTATTTATTGTGTAAGCTACACAAGCTAGTTAATAACTTACAATCACACTAAAGAAGGAAGGTCACAGAATGTAGAGATGTGAAGCTCTGTCATAATCCGTTGAGATTCTTTGCTTTTCCTTTTATGCAAATTACCTCCATTCTTTTCTGCTATTTGTCAGCTTGGGAGGCTGTCATTGTTATGGAGATGATCCTTCCTCTTACCTGTCTTTCTATCAGTGTAGCTGAAGCTAATTCAGTGCCTTGATGTAAGATTATTATCAGGTTGAGCACTTATCTGACAAAATTTATGATGATGAGTCTAGCACACATTGGCTATGCCAGTGTTCTCCCATCATGGGTTTTTATGCTATTCCCATTAGCTTGTGACAGCTGTCAAAAATATGGTTGTTATCGTTTTATTTACTTCTGGCATTTGAAGGTCACTTATAGTTTTAATTAAATTTTTCCTTTGTCAACTCAGAAATACCACTCAATTTAGCTCTTGATTGGTCTTGAAGCTAAAATGGCATTCTAGGAGCTGGTTATGTCAAGATTGCTTCTCTCAACCTGTTATTGCAATGATACTCATTACTGAATTTCACAAATACATTGGCAAATACAGAGTGGAGAAATAGATAAAGCCTGGAAAGTGGACTATGTCTCCAGAAAAGGGATGCATGCTCCTTTCAACCCTTGCTTCTAGAGTTGAGACATTGATGAAATCATGCTACTATTCTCCAGTTGACTATGTGTCTGCTGTATTCTCAATATGTTTTAGTATCCAAGTGATGACCTTGTTGTTATGATAGGAAGGTTTTTTTCCAATCCTGCTATTATTGCCAGACTCTTAAAACCCATTGGTGGTAGGCTTGTCCCCATTGGAATATCTCTGACCCTGGGTGGAGTTATGGCTCTTGGATCTACTCCAAAGATTAAAATGTAACTCTGTTGTCTCCTCTCTTTAGAGTTAAACCAGGTGAGCCTTCCAGTCTTCTCAGGAAGAATGATTCACTAGCTCCATGCTAAAGAGATGGGAGGAACAATTATCCTCTCAGTGAGATAATATACTAGAAACCCAGTCCTCAGAAGGGCCACTCAGAGCCAAGGAGCTCTGTTAAGTCTGGTTTCTTTTCTGAGTCCTAATTCAGAAAAGCATAGACTTTTTTTCTCTTTGTTTTTCAGGTACTTCCAAAAACCTAAGCCTATTCTTTGGCATGTTAGCTTTTCACTATTCCCCTAAAGCCAGGCTCTTTCACCACTTTTCTGCTATGTGACTACTTTCAAAAGAACATGGCGTCTTCTATTCTAAGGTTCACAGATTGCTTGCCCTATTGTTTTTCTCTTAAATTGTAATGAAATGGCTTTAAGCTTCATTCTGAGTCTATTACAAATATTTTTAAACAGACTAAGAACTCAAAAGGAGAGGTTCCTATTTCCCTGATATAACAAATGGTGCTCAATGCAGGTCTCTCAAAATTTCAAGGGACAGTATATTTCTTTTCATGAACTGGCTGAGAACAACAAGCAATCCAAGTCTCAAAAGCAAATTTAAATCCAAAGTGTAAAGTTTTACTGAGGCCAGAGGATTTTGACCTTGTGGTTTACAGCAACAGGCATTGTACAAGTAATTGATTTATAGTTGTGGTGTTAGATCACAAGGACTGGTCAATATTTTTCATCTCAGGCAACATTGGATTTTGTGGCAACTTCAGGCACACAGGATTCATTCCTTGTAATAGACTTATACTAAAATAGGGGTGGAGCTCTTGAGAGTGCTGATGTAGAGAAGGACGATGCATGTTCTTTCTAACTATAAGATTGAAGCAATCTTTGACAGTTCGAAATTCTTAAGCAATTGGCATTTACCTGTTTTTTTCCACTGTTAGTTTTGCTTGCAATGTTTTTTATACTTATTTTTACTGTTTTTAAAACAATATATTTTATAGAAAAATCCAAGTTCTCCTCCCTTCTCTTCCTCCTACTTCCCCTACCCTCTCACCACTCTACCCCTCATCCACTCCTCAGAGAGGGTGCAGCCTCCCAAGGGAAATCATCAAAGTCTGTCACATCATTTGGGGCAGGACCAAGGCCCTCCCACCTGCATTCAGGCTAAGCAAGTTATCTCTCCATAAGAAATTGGCTCCAAAAAGCCAGCTCATGCACTAGGGATGAATACTGGTCCCAATGCCAATGGCTCTATAAGCTGTTCAAGGCCCTCACCTGTCACCCACATTCAGCAGCCCGGTTTGGTCCTATGTAGGTTCCCCAGCTCTCAGTGTAGAGTCAGTGAGCTCCCACTTACTTGGGTCAACTGCCTCTGTGGGTATCCCCTGCATGGTCCTGACCCCTTTGCTTATATTATCCCTCCATCCTGTCTACATCTGGACTCCAGGAGCTTCGATTGATGACTACCTTAATAGCCATCATAAAGCCTGCATCCAGTAACATATGGAAGAAGATGCAGAAATCCACTGCTTTTAATGTTTTAAACCAAGTGTAGTTATTTGGAGTTCTACAGATTGCCACAAATGACACAAATGGCATGCTGCATTTGGAGGAAAGGGACAAGCAAGGGGGATTTAACATTAGGTTCTTGGGCTCAAATGTCACAATCATGAGAACCCAGCTGATGCCAGACTAGGTAACAACAGATAAACTCTGACGAGAGTGCAATTTCTTTTGGCCTCAGTAATTCCATATAAGAGAAAAAGTGTTGGAAGCTGAAGAAGCACTGAGTTGAAAATGCTGATATATAAGAAGTAAGGATCCTGAAAGATTAGACAGAAATTGTCAGTCATGTACATATTCCCCTACTAGTGGAAACATAGTATTATAGTTAAGATCTATATTGTTATCTTTTTCCAAGAAGGTCTATACTGTTAATAAGAATTTTCTAATATATGTTTGAGGGATCCCAATTTATAGACCTCAAAGTTTATTTTGTGTACTTTAAAATAAAGCAATTCATTCCATCTATTTCTTTCTGATCCATCCCATAAGGTAGAAAAGGAGGAATGTTGGAGAAGAGTTTCATTTTCCAACAGTTCAAACAGTTTTAGTTTACTATGCTAGGCATTTCTCTACTACCTCTCTCACTTCTTCCATGTCTTGAGAACATGTTCTTAGTGAGAAGTAAGATGTTGCAGAGAAAAGCCTTTGGTATGTCCTTGAAGGCATGAAGACCTCTGCCAGATCCCAGGGAGTCTTAGAGGAGTTGGAATCGTCTTCCCATTGCAGAATTAATGGAGAGGTACCTTTGTTCATGATATAAGATTTCCATATTTGTTCTTTTAGTATTTAACTCGTCTGATCTTTCCATTATTGGACTCTGGTCACTGCATTTGAACAGAAAGAGCTTAATTTGGATACTGTGGGTCCTGCAATGCTCTCTGGTGACACAGCATAATTTCCCTTTCTTTTTTCTTCCTTCCTTCCTTCCTTCCTCCCTTCCTTCCTTCCTTCCTTCCTTCCTTCCTTCCTTCCTTCCTTCCCTCTCTCTCTCTCTCTCTTCCTTTTTTTTTTTGAGACAGGTTTTCTGTGTGATTTTGCAGGCTCTTGTGGACCAGGCTGGCCCCAATCTCACAGAGATCAGCCTGCCTCTGCCTCTTGAGTGCTGGGATTAAAGGCGTGTATCACCAATCTCCTACTAGTTTCCCTGTCTTAAAACACCCATTATACTTTTATTCTTTCACTTGTTATGTTATTGCCTATAGTTTATGTTTCTGGATGGTTATGAAAAGAGAAACCATATTGATAAGAAGGAAAGCTGTATTTATGGACTCTTATTCTAAGCCAGATACATGGCTAGTAAGTTCACATGTTTTTTCTGTAACATTTTTTCAAAGTCTGTGAAAGCAAAAGTACCATTATTCTAATTTATTGCTATGGAAGTGGATAGCATTGGAGGCTAAATAAAGTGTCCATCTCATAGCAAATGTCAGAGTAAAGTGCAGTGACTATAGCATGATCATGATATAATGAGTATATCATACAACCATCTCTTATTTCTACAACTGTAATACATTTAATGAGTCAATAAATTAATATAAAGTTTAGAGAAAGAAGGGGTTAAAGTAAAAGGCAAGTCAGAAAGGATGAGAGTTCAGTGCTTTACATGGAGATAACCTCATTGATGTCAACTTAGTCCATGATGAAGAGACAATGCACAATTTGCTAATGAATTCAAACGTACTTTGGAAGGACTAAAATGATGATTCAGCAATTAAGAGCTGTAGAGAGCAGATGAAGTTCTGTATGTAAATGTATTGTTAACATCAGTACTGCCATGTCAAGGACCCTTAATGCCTGAGACCCATGGGAGTGGCAAAGCATTCTCTGGGACCAACTATGGATTTTTACAAACAATTGGCCTTTAACTAAAGTCACTGTATATAGAATTTATCAATTACAGCTTCTTTTAGATGACTGCAATCTGAGACTGCTCCCCTACAGAGATTTCCTACCAACATTAGCTAATCTGCCTCCTACCCCTTCTTGCTATAATATATAAAGGTGTTAAGTTTCCAGGTTGTTGTTAGCATATCTCCACATCTCCATCAGTGTATATTGTTCACCAAATCTCTGTGTGTGTGTGTGTGTGTGTGTGTGTGTGTGTGTGTGTGTGTGTGTGTATGTTTCTTCATTTCCTGTTCCCTCATTCAGGTCAGTTTTAAATAAGATACCAAAGCTCTGAAGATTATAAGAAAGAGCTCTCATTTTAGGCAGTTACAACCTCAAGTAAATATCCAGCTCTATGGATATGACAGCATCTCCTGGCCTTCTCAGGTACCTATATTCAAGTGTGTACATACATATACATACTCATATAGATGCAAATGCACAGACACATAAAAACAAGATTAGGAGGATGGATACTTTCTTAGTAGTAGAGCTGCCATATGTTAAGCCCTGAGTTCTATTCTCAATACAACAGTGTTAATTGAAATCATAAAAACAAAATGATATGAGTGGTCAGAAAGAAATTTTTCTTTTTAAATTTATTTATTTAATTTAGAAACAATTTTATTTTGTATACCAATACCAGTTACCTCTCCCTGTCATCCTCCCATGTCCCCCACTAGCCCTCCCATCCCACTCCCCCATCTACTCCCTAGGTAGGGTGAGGCCTTCCATGGGGGATCATCAAAGTGTGCCACATCATTTGCAGGAGGGCCTAGGTCTTGCTCCTTGTATCTGGGCAGAGAGAGTATCCCTCCATGGGGAATGGGCTCCCAAAGTCCATTTATTCACTAGGAATAAATACTACTTCCACTATCAGAAAGGCTCCATAGACTGCTCAGGCCTCCTAACTGACACCCACATTCAGAGGGCTTGGTTTGATCTAACGCTGGTTCCCAAGCTTTCTGATAGGGGTCCGTATGCTCTCACTTGGTCAGGTCTGCTGTTTCTGTGGGTTTGTCTAGCCTGGTCTTGATACCTTTGCTCATCCCTTCTCCCTCTCTACAACTAGATTCCAGGAGTAGAGCCAAGTGTTTAGCTGTGGGTGTCTGCTTCTACTTCCATCAGCTACTGGATAAAGGCTTTTGGATGGTATTTAAGGTAGTCATTAATCTCATTATAGGGGAAGGGCATTTGAGGTAGCCTCTCCACTATTGCTTAGATAGTTAGTTAGGGCCATCCTTGTGGATCTTTGGACATTTTCCCAGTGACAGATTTCTCTTTAAACCTATAATGGCTCCCTCTATTAAGGTATCTCTTATCTTGCTCTCCTCTGTTCTTCCCCTGACTCAGTATTCCTGATCCCTCATGTTCTCTTCTTCATTGCCCTTCTCCACTTCATTTTTTCATACCTCCCTTTCCCCCTAGCCCCTGTGCTCCCAATTTGCTCAGGAGCTCTTGTTCCTTTCACATTCTCTGGGGGACCATATATGTCTCTCTTAGGATCCTCCTTGTTTCTTAGCGTCTCTGAAGGTGTGGATTGTAAGCTGGTAATCCTTTGTTCTATGTCTAATATCCATATATGTGTGAGTACATAGCATTTCTTGGACCAGAGTCCTGGGGAAGTGTTGAATTCACAGTAGAAGTTCTCCACTGTGATGAGGAATGTAAAGTGCAAACATGAACTATAGTCTAGGGGGATGTTGTATGGGATGGAAAGAAAAGGTAAGGATATGGAGCAAGCAGTGCCAAGAGGAAGTGCTGACACTGGTGATTCCTAAGACCATTTCAGTGAAACAGGTTCCAGTGATTCATGCTGTATCTGGACATTTCTGGATGAGAACCAAGGTAACTGCTTACCCATCTGTTTTAAGTCTTAGCATTTAATTTCTTTTAGAGAATAAATTTTGAAGTGTGACTCTTATTCCTTCAGTTAAGTATCCATTTCACTTTTGGGTCACTGTGTCTGACAAGAAAGGAAATGAGGTTATTATTGTAAAAAGCATGTATTCTAGAATGTTTAAATAAAAAACAATAACTCATGTTAATAAGAAAATAGATCACAGAAAGAAGGAATCACTATGAGAGCCTGAACTGTACATGTGTATGATGTTAAACTTTTAGTATCAATAACACCTGAGCTGGGGTGCTCCATCTAGTTATTTAAAATTTTGTACCCTGAAAGCAAATGAGTCACAGTCTACAGAATCCTCAGGGGTACACTTGCTTCATGATCTCCAACCAGCCTCCTGCTCCAGTAATTTGGAGTCTGTCACACAAATGCCAGCCCAATTGTTTTTACTCTTAAATGCTGTGTTATGCTTCAGTGCTTAAAGCAATCTTTCCAATATTGCTTATATTTAAATATTTGTTTATCTAACAGACATTCAGGCAGATGCAATCCTTTCTCTGAGTATGCAAGCCTCTAAGGAGCTCAGATTTTAAAGAAAGCAGTTTGTCTATTTCTCTTATGTGAAGCACACACAGCTGTAGTAGCAGTCATGAACATACATGTGTATAAAAAATTAAAGGTAAAACTAAGCAGCAACTTCCCCATCTGAAATGCACTGCAGATCTGTTCTGATAATTTCCATAACTGCTAATTATCATAATAATTTTTCATTTGTAGAAGTTAGGAGGTGATGGACAACCTGTAGTTATGTTGTACCTTGTAGACAGGGAAAGTGTGAAGGTATTAATTACACCATGTTCAGTGGGCAATGACATCTCTGTCTAAGGGAGTGGTGACTGTTGAGAATGGGAGCTTTGTATTCTGATCACAATATTCAGGATTTATAAAGGTAGATTATCAAGAGCACAGATTTATAACTCAATGTTTATCAGAATAAAATAATTGTGTAGTAGAACCCAAGCTAGTAAATAGAATGTGATTGTTTGAATGTGCTGATTATGTGTATTACATTTCAATATATTGTCTTTTAATTGAAGCATCACATTTTGCCTTAGCTCTCTTTGTATAGGTACTATAGTTTTCAGGAAATAAGAAAGTATGGAAAGTATGTTCTCATCAGGCACCCTAGTGAATGCTCAAGACAGTGTTCACTATCTTGTACCAATGCCAGTACTTCTTTGACACAGCTATTGTTTTTCCAAAGTAGATAAATTATATATGCTTGTATTTATTTATTTTCTTGGCATAAACTTTATTGAGATTTAAACTCTCCAGTTGCTAACCAACTTCTGCTCTTATCTGGGTATGCATGCTAGGTACACCTAGAAGTACTTCATAGCTCACATCATGATAGAAGATGTCGCTCATCCTCTACCAAAGGAAACCAGAGGTAATTTCTGTTCAAAAGAGCAAGTGTTGTCTTTGAACTTTAAATTCATATCGTTGGATTTGAGGCCTTGACTCATGACTCTGGCACATCTCTTGTTATGAGAACTCTATGATGGCAGGAGTATTAGGGTTAGGGTTAGGGTTAGGGTTAGGGTTAGGGGTTAGGGGTTAGGGGTTAGGGTTAGGGTTAGGGTTAGGGTTAGGGGTTAGGGGTTAGGGGCTAGGGTTAGGGTTAGGGTTAGGGTTAGGGTTAGGGTTAGGGTCACATTTGGTCATATGGTTAAGAAACTGTGATAGCCACACAGTGATGCACATATAGATAGCACTAACAGAACACAGGAAGTTATAAAAAGAAAAGGACAAGAAACCAAGGAAGAAGAAAGTGTGTGTGTGTGTGTGTGTGTGTGTGTGTGTGTGTGTGTGTGTGGAGTTGAAGAAAAAATGTGTGGGTGGTACGATTAAAATGCATTGCACCAATACATTGTATTGGTAGTGCATGCCTTTGATCCCAGCACTTGGGAAGCAGAAGCAGGAGGACCTCTGTGAGTTCAAGGCCAGCCTGGTCTACAGAGCTAGTTCCAGGACAGGCTCCAAAGCAATACAGAGAAACCCATGTATCAAAAAAATCCAATAAATAAATAAATAAATAAATATATTGCAGATATGAGATGTTCAAATAATAGTAAAAATTAAAATAAAAAACCTAAAACAAAACAAAAAACCCCTAAAACCACATTTATCTCAAGAGATTGATTTAAAAAAAGCAAATAAAATTAAATCATGATGCTTTCAATGTGGTCTGGAAGCTTTCAGATTAATTCAGACAGGATAATACATTTAGAAGTTAAAACTTCAGGTTGGCTTTTGAAAAAGACATGACAAGTTGATTAAAAAAAAATATTACAAGTGAAAACGTATGCTCTCTGCTGGCTACTCCATAGAAAGAAACATTTTGAGTTAGTGAATGTGATGAAAAACGAATTTGAGCATTTGTGGATTTGAAATATATAGATCGATTTAATCATCTGCTATGACAGGGTTAAGAATTTGATCTAGAATGACTTTCTATTTTACACTTCACATTAAGACACATTTAAAACAGTTCAAAAAATGCCGAGTACATAAACCTATATAGCCAGGGCTCTCGAATATTATAAAGCATGAAACATGCCCTTACTGTCCATTCCTTGTGTATTTTTTCCCTCTTGGGCATCTCTATAGTTTATTTGTCTCTTGTTTCTGTTACTATGCTGACCCCCTTGTCATTGAATGACAAGATAAATTAACTAATGTAAGTTTTATTTACAACATGAATCATATCTGGTGATGGTGGTACATGGCTTTAATCTCAGCCCTTGGGAAGCAGAGATAGACAGATCTCTGTGAGTTTGACCTCAGCTTGGCTTACAACTTAAGTTGCAGGACAGCCAGGAGGATGTTTATACAGAAAACCCTGTCTCAAAAAACAAAACCAAAACAAAGAAGTGAATCCTACTAACAGCCAAAAAGTTTTAGAGTAGTGGAATTTCAAATATTGACACGTCTAAATGAGCAGGAGCTGTAGGTCAAAAATTAGATATAGTTCATATGTTCTTATTTTAAAAAATCCTGTGTGCTATTATTGCTTTAAATTGTCAACTTGAGGCAGCCTGGAATCCCCCAGGAGAAGTGTTAGTAAGGAAAGACTTTTTAGTGGGGTTAATTGAGCTGAAAAAGCTTTACTCTAAATGTCAACAACATTTTGTGGAGTAAGTCTTGGACTGTGTAGTGTCACAAGGGGCTAAGCATAACTTGACATGTACACATTCATTCCTCTCTGCTGTTAACTGTGTCTTCAACTAGCAGTTTCAGCTTCCTGACTTGACATCCTTGTGATGAGGGACTTAGCCTTACACTTCTAAGTCAACCTATTTTCCTCTGAAAGTTGTTTTTGATTGGTAGATTTTTATCACAACCGCAGAAATGAAAGTCATAACACTGTGCTTCCAAAAGTCAATAAGGTCAATTTCTTAGGTTCTAGAAGGTCATCTCTAGCATAGTAGTTCTCAACCTTCTTAATGCTACAACTCTTCAATACAGTTTCTCATGTTGTGGTGCTTCTCAGCCATAAACTATTTCTTTGCTATTTTATAACTGTAATTTTGCTACTGCAATGAACAGGATGTGTAATACTAGACTCCTGTGAAAGGGTTATTTGACCTCAAGAGGTCTTGACCCACAGGTTGAGAACCACTGTTCTACATGGAAGTCTTATCCTCCCTGGGGAGTAGGAAGGGGATGGGCAAGGGTATGGTGGGAATGATAGGGAAGGATGGGAGGGTGAGGGAACTTGGATTGACATGTAAAATGACCTTGTTTCAAATTTAAATAAAAAGAAAGGAAAAAGAAAAACAAAGATAACCACTGTTTTAGAATCTAGAATAATCCAAACATTTTCAAGGATGAGTTTTGAAAACGTGTATTTTCCGTGGATTAATGGGTCAACAAAAAAATCAAATACAGATTCTTCAAAGATATTGACTAAAATAATGAATGGACCTTCAAATGGAAAGATGAGAACTTTTGTTAATTGCACATTCAGGAAGCAAAGGGAGAGTTTTCTAAATGGAAATAAGAAGGGTAACTGCAGTACCCTTATTATGGGGCAGGTCTAAGGCAGAAGTCATTTGCTATGCATATGTCCTGGCAAAAGTATTTTCTGTCCAAAGTGTGGATTTGTAATTGCATACCCAGAGTTGTCTCTTCATGTTACCAGTCATGAGATTCTCCTGTTTACAACCTCCCATCTTTAATTATTGAGTTTTGTATTATCTTTTGACAAAAAAGACTCCAGTTTGATTGTGAGTGATTTCCCAGTCGCTAAATCTCCTAAGGAGGACCAAGGGAGGTGCGCTTACTCATGGGCTGGCAGTAAACAATTCCTTCCACAGAAGACACACCTCTTATGGTTTCTAGGAATTTTTTTTAATGTATTTTGTTTTTAAGATTTATTTATTATATACACAGTGTTCTGTCTGCGTGTGTGACTGCAGGCCAGTAGAGGGCAGAAGATCTCATTATAGATGGTTGTGAGCCACCATGTGGTTGCTGGGAATTGAACTCAAGACCTCTGGAAGAGCAGCCGATGTTCTCAACCTCTGAGCCATCTCTCCTGCCCAACATCCAGGATTCTTAACACTGGCTAATTATCTGAGTGGAATAGGTAATTCTACCACTTGCTTTATTCCTCTGCAACTTTCACATATGCAATCACAGGACAAAGAAGTTCTTTTCCTTGGAGCCATCTTGGTCTTTAAGATATTCAGCTTTAAGACAGAGTGTAACACAGGGCCTTTCTGTGTGACTCTCCTCTGTTTTGGTAGCTCTTGACATCGAGTAAAATTGAGTAGATAAATCACCCATGCTTCCCCATGGATACCTATTGCACTTTTATCTTCCTGGAGAAGTTTCAGGAGAAAAAAATATCTGACAAATGTATGCTTGCCATGGCTATAGTTCATAGACATTTTTCTATAGTTCTTTTGACAATGTAGTGAGAGATGTTTTCCCCCAACTCATGCTGATGCAAAGAGAATTTGAAACTAGGCTCTCTCTCTAGCTTTTTTTCCACCCTCAGTTTAGTTTGTGCTCATCATTCCCTCCACCCTGGAAGGTAACTGGAAATTTGGACATTGATGTTTGCTGACATTTAAAAAAGAAAAGCTGTCAAAACAGACAGGAATTTTTTTCACATTTAAAATAATCTCTAGGTGATTCTGGACTTGCCTTTAGTGTCTTGCGTTTTATTTTTACTAACTACTGTAATGTTAGAGGCCAACTAGAGATCATTTTAAAGGGACAGGGTAGTCTCTAAATCAGGAGCTTCTCATTGAGAATTTTCCATGGTTCTTGTCTTCTTGACAGGCCTATAGTGTTGAAAGTCTGTTATAAGATTTGTAGGTATAGGTGATGATTTTCTTAGCAACTAGTTAATGGACTTACAGGGATATTTGCTTTAAAAACAAGCAACCTACAATCCCTTCTGTCTTCTTTGTGTCTCTCTTTCAGGAACCAATTGTGTGTTCATTTACATGCATGAAGATCGGCATTTGAGCATCTTTTGGTATTTGAATAGACAGAAGTCTTGAAAGAAGTAGTAGTGAGGCCTAAACTGAATATTGTAATTACTTTTCCTGTTTCTGTGATAAAACACTCTGGCAAAAGCAACTTAAGAATAAAGGGTTTACTATAGTTCAAGAAAGAATATCAAGGTGGCAGGAAGTTGGAACAGCTGAATATGAATGAATGTTGGTACTCAGTACCTTTATTCATTCATACAGTGCAGGGCTACACCTAGACAATGGTGCCACAAACAACAGTAGGCAAAGCTTCTTTTTTCAATTAATGTAATAAAGACAGTCTTCCAAAGGCATGCCCAGAGTGATTGTAAATTCTGTATAATTGACAATTAGCATTAACAATCACAGTGGGATATATTGAATTTTTATTTTCAGAGGCTAAATAATCATGAACCAATTAAACATTTGTTCACTGTCTATCAGTTCTCGTAGAGTCTTCTTGATATTTCAAGGTGTGAGCTGAAGGAGAAAAGCCACTGGGATGACACAGATGAGGGCATGGTGTGTCCATGACCTACAAGTTCTTTCTTTATTGTTTGCTTGAGTCCTGGTAGACTATTTCTATGTAGGAGCACTTGTCTCTGGTAGCATTCAGTTCTACCACTTAGGCTAATAGAACCCAGTTTACATGAACAGTTGTATCTCAGGGTGATTATGTGCTGTCTTCACACAAACCTGGGGACTTCCTATGCATTTTTGTGACAGGCATGGAATTCACTTTTAAAAACCTTTATTTAATTTAACTTCTATATTAGTTTGTGTATGATCTCACACATGCTATAGTGTATGTATGCAAGTTAGAGGATACATTTTGGAAGTGATTCCTAGTGAAAACTTGTTGAAGACGGTCTATCTTGTTCTCTCTCTGTACTTTATACTCCAGACAAGTTGGCTAGAGAGTTTCCAGATAACTTTTCTCTCTCTGCCTCCCACTCACAGTAGGAGTATTGTTATTACAGATTCCTGTCATGGCTCTATGGATCAAACTTTGCACAGCCAGTACTTTTATCTGCTGAACCATCTTTGTGGCTGTGGTTATGTGATTCTTTGATCAATATATCCTGGTTTTGTTCCAGAATGTCAAGGATTTGTGTTACAAATGTAGTGAGATGTACAATAAACTCGATATCTTTCTTCAACATTCTGATACCATAGGTGCTCTGAGTAACTAAAAGCAAGTGGGAGGTTGCTTTTACTATTGCCTATACCAGCAACAGTATAATTTTATACTCTGAGCCCCAGCCCCAAGGTTACTATGACGTTTATGGCCCCATAATATGAAATTTGAATTATTGGTTCCAGGTGTCAAATATGGTTTTTCCCAATCCAAAGAAACATTTCAGGTCTTATATCTACTTGATTAAAAAAATAAAGTGCAAGATGCAATAGTTTATCTTGTATTCAGATAGCAAATACAAACTCCTTGCTGATCTGGAAGCCTCCTAGATCTTCAAAGGATTAGCTGTCTCCCTCTGAAACTCATGTGTTCAGTGAAGGGATTAGTAATGTAAACTACTTTCTAGACACACTGTTCAATTGGCACAATGTAATTGTAGTGGTTGTACATGATATAATAAGAGATAGTCAGATGGCACAGTGATTTGAGACCATATTATGAAAATTATGTTATAACTGATAAAAAATTTACATATACACTATTTTATAGTACAATTTAGAATGCACACATGTTATTGTTTTAGAACCTTGTATATGATAAGAATGTAAAAGATTTTCTTTTTTCTTTGTACATTTTTATTTAAATTAGAAACAATCTTTTTCACTACTTTTTTTTTTATTTTATATATCGATCCCAGTTCCCTCTTCCTCCAATCCTCCCATGTCCCCTGACCCCCCCTTCCAATCCCACTCTGTACCCACTCCACAGGGAGGCTGAGACCATCCAGGAGGGATTATCAAAATCTGGAGTAGAAACTAGGCCCCCCCCTCCTGTCTCTAGGTTAAGGGAGTATCCCTCCATGAGGAATGTGTTCCCAAAGTCCTTTTGTGCACCAGGGATACATCCTGGTTCCACTGTCAGAAGTCCTCTAGACTGCCCAGGTTTGATAACTGAGACCCACATTCAGGGAATCTGGGTCGGTCCTATGCTGGTTTCCCAGCTATCAGTTGGGGCCTATGAGTTCCCATTGTTCAGGTCAGCTGTCTCTGTGGGTTTCTGTAGCCTTGTCTTCACCCCTTTGCTCATCATGCCTCTATCTCTGCAACTGGATTCCAGAGGTTTGGCTCAGGGTTTGGCTGTGTTTCTATCAGCTACTAAGTGAGGGTGCTAGAATGGCATATAAGTTAGTTATGAATCTCATTATCAGGGAAAGGCATTTAAGGTAGCCTCTCCTTCACATGGAACCTTCTCTAAAATCAACCACATACTTGGCAACATAACAAACATCAACAAAAACAAAAAAATTGGAATAGCCCCCTGCCTCTTATCAGACCACCATGCTTTAAAATTGAATTCAACAACAACACAAATTGCAGAAACCCTACAAACTCACAGAAACTGAACAATGCACCATCATACCATTCTTGAGTCAAGAAAGAAATAAAGAAATCAAAGACTTCTTAGAATTCAATGAGAATGAAGATACAACATACCAAAACCTGCGGGCCACTTTGAAAGCAGTGCTAAGAGGAAAGCTCATTGCACTAAGTGCAATGTAGGATAGTCACATCAGAGAAATAACAGCACAAGTAAAAGCCATAGAACAAAAAGAAGCAAAATTACCTCAGAGGAGTAGACACCAGGAAATAATCAATTTGAGGGCTGAAATCAATGAAGTAGAAACTAGGAAAACAATACAAAGAGTCAATGTAACAAAGAGTTGATTATTTGAGAAAATCAGCAAGATAGGCAAATCTTTATCCAAACTAACCAAAAAGCTGAGAAAAAAACATGCAAATTAGCAAAATCAGAAATGAAAAAGGGGACATAACAACAGACACTGAGGAAATCCAGAGACTCTTCAGGTCATATTTTAAAAACCCGCACTCCAGAAAATTTAAAAATTTAACAGAAATGAACAAATTTCTAGATAGGTATCACCAAAATTAAATCAAGAAATGAAATAGAAGCAGTCATCAAAAGACTCCTAACCAAAAAAAGCCCAAGGCCAGATTGTTTCACTACTGAATTCTATTAGAAATTCAAGGAAGAGGTAATACTAATACTCTTCACATTGTTCCACACAACAGAAACATAAGGTTCATTGTCAAACATTTTATGAAGCTACAATTACCATGGTACCCAAGCCACACAAAGACACAACTAAGAAAGAAAACTACATACAAATACCTCTCATGAACATTGATTCAAAAATACTCATTCCCCATGACAAGTAGGCTTCATCCCAGGGATGCAGGGATGGTTCAACATATGAAAATTTATCAATGTAATCTACTGTATAAACAAGCTGAAAAAGAAAAAAAAAACCATGATCATCTCACTAGATGCTGAAAAAGCCTTTGACAAAATCCAACACCCCTTTATGATAAAGGTCTTGGAGAGATCAGAGATAACACAAACATACCTAAATATAATAAAAGCAATATACAGTAAACCAATAGCCAACATCAAACTAGAGAGAAATGTAATGTGATTCCTCTAAAATCAGAAACAAGACAAGGCTGTCCAGTTTCTCTGTATCTCTTCAATATTATACTTGAAGTTCTAGCTAAAGCAGTAAGACAACCAAAGAAAAGCAAGGGCATGGAAATTGGAAAGGAAGAAGTCAATCTGTCACTATTTGTAGTGGATATTATAGTTTACCCAAAAAAACTCTACCAGGGAACTCCTACAGATAGATGATCAACACCTTCAGGAAAGTGGCAGGATACAAGATTAACTCAAAAAAATCATCAGTAGCCCTGTTATATACAGACAACAAAGGGGCTGAAAAAGAAATCAGAGAAACATTACCCTTTACAATAGCCACAACATAAAATATCTTGGGGTAATGCTAACAAAACAAGTGAAAGAGCTATATAGCAAGAATTTTGCATCTTTAAAGAAAGAAATTAAAGAAGATAGCAGAAAATGGAAAAATCTCCCATGCTCTTAAATAGGTAGGATCAACATAATAAAAATGGCAATCTGGGTAAAAGCATTCTATAGATTCAATGCAATCCCCATCAAAATCCCAGCACAATTCTTTACTGACCTTGAAAGGGTAATATTCAACTTTATATGGAAAACAAAAGACCTAGGATAGCCAAAACAACCCTGTACAATAAAGGAACTTCAGAAGGCATACCATCCAGGCTTCAAGCTCTACTATAGAGCTGAAGTCCTGAAAACAACTTGATAATGGAACAAAAATAGACAGGTAAACAAATGGAACTGAATAAAAAATCCTGACATTAACCCAGACACTTACAAACTTCCAATTTTGACAAAACAACTAAAATTATGCAATGGAAAGAGAAAAGCATCTTCAACAAATGGTGCTGCCATAACTGGATGCTGGTGTGTAGAAGACTACAGATAGATCCATGTTTATTGACATGCACAAAACATAAGTCCAAATGGACTAAAGACCTCAACATAAATCCAGCCACATTGACCCTCATAGAAGAGAAAGTGGGAGGTACCGTTGAATAAATTGGTACAGGAGACCACTTTCTGAACATAACACTAGTAGCACAGACACTGAGATTGACTATTAATAAATGGGACCTCCTGAAATTGAGAAGCTTCTGTAAAACATTGACATAGTCAACAAGAAAAAACTGAAGCCCACGAGTGAGAAAAGATCTTCACCCAAACCATATCTGACAGAGGGCTGATCTCCAAAATATACAAAGAACTCAAAAACTTAGTCTCAAAAATCCCAAATAAACTAATTTAAAAAGTGGGGTACAGAACTAAATAGAGAACTCTCAGTGGAGGAATCTGAAATGACTGAAAGACACTTAAGAAAGTGCTCAACATCCTTAGCCATCAAGGAAATGCTAATCAAAACAACTCTGAGATACCATTTTACTCCTGTCAATATGGCTAAAATCAGAAACACCAATGACAGTTTATGCTGGAGAGGATGTGGTGAGAGGGGGGGCACTCCTCTAATGCTGGTAGGGGTGAAAACTTGTACAGCCTTTCTAGAGATCAGTATGGTAGTTATTAAAAAAAATGGGAATCAGTCTACCATAGAACCTGACAATTCCACTCTTAGGCATATACCCTAAAGATCCACATCCATGCAACAAAAACATCTGTTTAACTATGTTCACAGCAGCATCATTTCTAACAGCAAGAACCTGGAAGCAACTTAGATGCCCCACAATTGAAGAATGAATAAAGATGTGGTACATTTACACAATGGAATACTACTCAGTGGACAAATACAATGGAATCTTGAAATTTGCAAGCAAATGGGTGGAACTTGAAGAAACCATCTTGAGTGTGGTAACGCAATCACAAACATTGTATGCACTCTCTCATATATGGATTTTTGACATAGAGTAAAGGATCACCAGCCTAAAATTCACAGTGCCAGATAAGCTAGGATACAAGGAGTACCCCAGGAGAGTCCATACAAGCTCCCGCACAGATGGGGAATGGTCAAGATCTCCTGAGCATATCGGGAGCTGGAGGGAGGGCAGTGACTAGAGAGCGAGTTAGGAGAAAGATAAGAGAAGAGCAGGGGAGTGGAGAACATGAGAGACCAGGAAGATTTAGTTGGGGGATGAATAGACAAGAGCAAGAAAAGAGATACCATTATAAAGGGAACCATTACAGGTTTGAAGAGAAAACTGACACTAGAGAAACATTCTCATTTTATTTATCAATCTCAGTTTTCTCTCCTTCAATCCTCCCATGCCCACCACCAATCCCCCATCCTACTCCCCATCCACTCCCCAGGGAGTGTGAGCCCTTCAATTGGGGCATCATAAAAGTCTGACTTTGAGGCCGGACCAAGGCTCCAAGAGAGTATCCCTCCATAAAGAATGGGCTCCTAAAGTCCATTTGTGCCCTAAGAAAGATTTTCAATCAAGCAGAAGCCACATTACCTATAACTGGAAACTTAATAATTACCTTTAGCAGAAACAATCTCTTTGGCATACTAACAGCAATTTTATGAATCACCCTATTGTCTCTTTCCAGAATCAATATGACTTCTGCATTGTATAAAGTTTCTTGCATCAGTTAATTTCAGTCCTTAAACCCTGGGGCAGAGATCAAGATAATTTTCTTGTGGTTTCTACATTTGTCATCACTTTGGTTTCTATTTTTGGTAAAAGTTTAATGTCTGTTATGGCAGGTTTTCCCGCCGGCTGCCGCTGGTTCTGTCGCCATGGTCCCACAACCACGTGTGCCCCAAATAACACTCAGAGACTCTGTATTTGATACAACCCTGTTGGCCAGTTACCATTATTGTTAATGGGCTAGCTCTGCCTTAATCATTAACCCATTTCTACTCATCTAAGTATTTCCACGTGGTCGTCTTATCGGGGAGCCGCGCGGCAGGCTTCCTGCTTCTTCCCTGGGCTACATGTCGACCCCTACTCTACTCACTTCCTCTTCCTCCTTGTCTCTTAGCCCCGCCTATCTTGCTATCTCATTGGCCACAGGGCTTTATTAACCAGTATGATAAACATATATACAGAATAACATCTCCCATCATTTCCTCTTTTCTGTCTAAATTAAAAGAAGGGGTTTAACCTTAACATAACAAAATATACCATACAACAGTTATCAAATAAGAATCACAGTTAACAATATTTAGTCCATTAACATTTTGTAAGACTTAAAGAAAATATCATCTATCCTATCTTTGTGAGTCTAAAGTCCTATATGTAACTTATCTTTAATCCTAACTAAGGAAAACTATAACCATAACTATCTGTCTTCAACTCCATCAAAGACCACAGAAGGATAATATATAAACTCTAGAAATGACAGAGACAACTCAATGCCTGGTCAGTCACACAAAGTTCTTCTGTAATGTTCCATCTTCAGCCCATGGGCCATAGTGTGTGTCCAGACTCCTCAACAAGGCAGGAAACTTTTCTCTGTGTCCTGTAGACTGTCTGGCTGTCTGGCAGCCTCTTCCATGAAGCAGGAATCCTGTAGCAATGTCCATCTCGAATCAGCAGTCACCTTTTTGTGGGTCCTGCATGTCCAGTTTCTACAACATAAAGTCAAACAGTCTAGACAAGAGAAGTACCTTGCTCAAATGGCTAGTCTTGCCATATTAGAAGCAAACTCCATAATGTGTTTCTTCGATGTCCATCTTCCTTTTTGATGCAGGTGGTGTTACCAGGAGCAGTTGTGCCTCACTGTCAAGAAAAATCTCTAAACCATTTTAAATGCCATATTCTGTAGGTCTTTGATAGGTTTGAAGAATGCCTATTCATCTCAAATACATCTCTGCATATCTAGAAATCCTAACTAACTTAACTCTAAGTTTTGACTATCATAGGTAATTCTCTAATCTGTACTAAATTATACATTACATTTTCCAATGAGCTATATAAACACAACACCTAAACAAGAGGAGAAATATACATATTACAAAATTGACCTTAAATTGTATCAATAAAAGGAAATCCATTCCAAAGCAAAGTATTCATATCTATACCTCAATTCTCTTTTTACCTTTAAAAAGATTGTTTGTGGTTATAGCCATTTATAACCAAGTCCATTAAAATAAAAACGAACATTTATAAACAATATTTGGAAATTTGGGCGTCATTCTTTCCAAACTACTTCCTGCTGGTACAGGGCGCTGTCATGGGGGTCCAAAGAAGACGCAGAAATCCTGGCAGTAGTCTGCAAGGCTTTGTCTCAACTGCTTTGAATGTTGGATCACCTGGGGCATTGTTTCAGGGGGTCTTGCTTGATCAAACCACATAAGTCTGGAAGAAATCCATAGCTTTTCATTTTCTGTGGAAACAAAAATAGAAATCCTTTTCCCCATTAACTTGTCCTTAGGCTTAAATTTTTGAGTCAAAGCATTTTTAAAATATATAAATTGAATTAATCCAGCAGCATTTCTTTTATTAGTAGTTGTTATTTTTTCAGCAATCAAATAATTTAAAGACAACAGAAGCGCGTATAATATCCAAAATCTCTCTGTGTTTTCCATCTTTATGTGGCTTTTTTATTACTCTATTTATTCTACTTCTATTTTTACATATTTTGAGACAGGGTTTCTCTGTGTAACTTTTATCTGTCCTGGAATTCAGTGCATACCAGGTTTGCTTTGAAATCACAGAGATCTGCTTGCATCTGTCTCCCTAGTGCTGGGCTTAATGGTGTGCACCAACACAGCCATCCATTTAATTCCTTTTTTCTTTTTAAACCATTGTATTCGGTTTCTTTTTCTCTCCCAAGCCAGCGCATTTTTTAAAACACAGTGTAAACCTTCATTGTAGCTCTCCTACACACCAATGAATTGTTAGCAGAGCTCTTTAAAAGCAAAAGCAAGGTGGTTTTTTTTTTTTTTTGCCGTTTATGCTAATTTTGGAAACCTCCCTTAAAGGAGCCGTGCAAATCTGTCTACAGCAAAACGAATCCAACTGAGAAAATGCTGCTACTAAGAAGTCTTGCTAGTGTCTGTTCCCTTGTTTCTAAAAACTATTTTTTAAGCTTTTGTTAAGTTTTAAATGAAAGTTCTCAATCCCGCTTCTGACACCAATATGTTATGGCAGGTTTCCCCGCCGGCTGCCGCTGGTTCTGCCGCCATGGTCCCACAACCATATGTGCCCCAAATAACACTCAGAGACTCTGTATTTGATACAATCCTGTTGGCCAGTTACCATTATTGTTAATGGGCTAGCTCTGCCTTAATCATTAACCCATTTCTACTTATCTAAGTATTTCCACGTGGTCGTCTTATCGGGAGCCGTGCGGCAGGCTTCCTGCTTCTTCCCTGGGCTACATGTCGACCCCTACTCTACTCACTTCCTCTTCCTCTTTGTCTCTTAGCCCCGCCTATCTTGCTATCTCATTGGCCACAGGGCTTTATTAACCAGTATGAGAAACATATATACAGAATAACATCTCCCATCAAATGTCACCTTTGGTGGACAGCCCAACTATTTTTTTTCCTTTACTACTTGTACATACTCACATAACCAGACTCATAACCCCCTAGTGAATTAGCTACCCATCATTTGTAGCTTTGCTATATTTGTGATAATTTTACTCACCTGGCTTTTACCTTCTGAATGCCATAGTCTATCTATTTGTAGCTTTGCTATATTTGTGATAATTTTACTCACCTGGCTTTTACCTTCTGAATGCCATAGTCTATCTATTTAATACTCTCATTGCAACAACTTATGGTTACGGTCACTAGTAATAACCCATTTCAATTTCACTCAAATTTAGGGAAGAAGCTTGCTTTTTCAAGCACTTCCAGGAGGCAAGTCTCAATTTTGTCATTGTAGCTTTCTCTTTTCTTCCTATTGTATTGAGAGGAAAACCTTGAAGAAGTGTTTCTTTTTACTAATTTCCAGGTAATGTCTTTTAGATATACCTTTAAATGAAACAACTTTCACTGAGTAATGTACTATGGGTACATTACTTCTCTGATTATTTATTACATTATATTTATTATGTTCCTGATATCTAATGCAACTCATCACTATTAAAATCATTAATGAGTGATTAGTAATAATTAATATTTATTTGTGGCATATTTTTGTATTCACTTGTTTACTGTATGTCATGTATATATAAATGCAGATAACACTTTTGCTACTCCTAGTATAAGCTATAAAGAGGAAAAAGAGATAAGGAAACTTAGCTAAAGACTCTGCAACTTACATGCTATTTGGAGATACTCTAGCTTGTAGTTTATTGTCCCAAAATCCCTTGGCATTGTATATATTGTTGAAAAAAATCTGTGTTGAAATTTTCTTCTGTTGAAGTTATTACAAAAGGCAAGATCCAAATGCCAGTCAAATAATTGGCTCTATATTAAGTATATTTCAGTGTTATTCTTTCCAGACGTACAGTCTTTTCACAGCTCATTACATCCTATCTTTTTTCTTCTCTTTTTAAATTAACATCTTTCTGAGCCCAGAGCTGAACTCACTCAAGTCAAAAGTTATGAAAAAGCATAATGGGGTTTTCATTAGAAGCCGTGTTTCTAGCAAGTTATTTAAATGAAGGAGTTGATCATTTAAAGCACAAAAACGAATAGATCATTTTAAACAATAAGAAAGACTAAGTTGAGTTTAAATGAATTCCTTGATCTTTGTAGTCCTTCAAACTATAAAGTCACAGAAGGCTGTTGGATTAAAATCAAGTGACCATTTTCCACCTCTCTTGCATAGCCCACCACTATAACTGCTCATTGTTATTGGTTTAGTTTTAAAAATATAATTTACTCTGATTTATGAAGATAAACGTTTTGTTATCTTATCATTAAAAATACTTAATGTCTATCCAGGAATACTTGGTAAATAAAAGAAATTGAAATGATTCTCAATTGTAATATTCTTGGGCACACATCTAACTTTGTGAAAATTTCCTGTCTCTTTCAATCTCTTCACACTTAAATTGTCACTAATAACATTCTAAGTACACACAAAAGACTGCAACCAGAATCTCAGCTTTGCAAATATAAAGCATCCTCTTCTCTGTACCTTCCCACTCCTGAGACTGTTGCCACACAAATACACATGTGTATATACCCATACAATGCCACACACATGCATATGATCATAGACCCATACAATACCACACATATGCTCTTCTTTACACATATACATGCTGGAAAACAATAATATAAATGTATACATGATATAAATGTGTTTGCACACAAATAAGCATATCAACAAGAGCATGCATTCCTAAGGTAGCACATCATGTGTTTACATGGATACACATACTAAGAAAGATCTTGGACAAAGAGAATGTAAGTTCTTTATAGGATCAGAACCTTACTCTAATTCTATTCATGAATTAAATCTTTAGCAGACCCATGAAGGATTCCATCGGCTTCCACACTGAGCCTCATTAACCTTTTAGTTCACATGGAGGTAGAATATAGGACTCTGGCTCACTCCATTGAAATCAGGATGAAGAATCCAATGGGTGATGATTTTCCCCAAGGCATCTTATTGTTCTTTATTAACACTTCATTGCTTGTTTGGTGAAACCGAAGACATTGATCTTGAAATCTTCCTTGGTGACTTCTTAGGATTCAGATGGTTGAAATGAAGTCTTAAAAGAGCTTTACCTGAGCTTGTTTCTGACATAATATGAACAGATTATGCAATTTTAAGTTTCTGTTATTGATAGATTACATTTGGTTGTAATCTTACTATTAACAAGCCTTGTGGGGGTGTGCAGGTTTCTGCAAACCTACATCTACAGGTGTGTCTCTGTTGCCTGTAGAGGCTTATCTATGAGGAGATTTTTTTTCTGAAAAAAATATTATTAGACACACGCACATTCATTATTTTTAGTGTTGTTTATGGTAGGAAGATAAACAGCAGGTGACATTCATGAATTATGTCATGACCCAGACTGGAATCTTAGGTGTTTAGTATGCTTTTGTTATCATCTATATTTTGTTTTCCTATTTTAATTAGTAATTTAATTTTAGGGCAGTTTGTGGTTTAAATAGTAATTGAAAAGTTAGCATATAAAATTCTCAAGAAACTTCCATGTTAGTTTCTCTTATTGGTATTAGTATAGTACACTTGTTAAGGCCAATGTCCACTTATCATGCATCTAATAAACTGCATGATACATTCAGAAATGCCTAGTATCTCCTCAATTTCTTTTTCATTTCCTGGGAACCCACCTTAAAGTCCTCCTGATTTTCAGTCAGAATGTTTGTGGCAGTTTTTCATACTTTTCTTGAATACTTTTTTGTTTATACCTATACATATATTTATTTCATATTTTGGAACATAACTATTACATCTTTGCTAATTATTCATTTATTTTTATTCAAAATATTCAGCTTTATCTTCTGGGAACTATTTCATATTTGCTTCTTTGACACACTTTTGGTGTTTGGTACTTTGACTATATCTTTACTTTCTGAGTCTATCCAGTGATCCATCTTCCTCTACGTATTTCTTGTCTCATTGCTAGAATTGACCATACCTCCAAAGAGCCCCATTCTTTATCTTGGGAAATGATATTAGAAAAGCTCCTGAGTGGGATCATTGCTTTAGAGTAGTGTTTCTTTCAGATTCTTGTATAATTTCTCACATTAAATTTCCATGTGTAGCCATATTAGTATGCAACTAAACATGAGTTCTTACTGATACTACCAATTCATATCTATCAATGTATGTACTTTTCGCAACAGCCTTTTGCCTGTGCTTGTCTTCAACCCTCATTGAAGTGAAAAACTTGGTTCTCATTCCATGACAAGTCAAAGAAGTAGATTTTAAGCATTCTCAGTACACGGAAATGATAAATATGAGAGGTAGTTTATGTATTGTTTCATTTCATGCTCCCAAATTGTGACATGGTATACAAACTCAATGAGATTTACAATATGCAGTAACAATTTAGATAATTCTGTATTAATGTTTAAATTTATACTGTGAAAATTACTTGTAAATTTCAAGTTTTTTACACTGTTTCTAGCTTGTATTGTTACATATACTTTGCTTTTCTGATTTTAAATATATTTTCCTTTTTTATTCATACGTGTTCTTTGCATAAGTGACTATTGCATTTTCAGATAAATTACATATTTTTTTGTTAATAATTATTGACTTTACTAGGCATACAACAAGGCAGAGTAAAAGAATATCCATCAGATGACAAATAGATAGATAATAAACAGGTAGATGACAGAGAAAGATTAGATAGAAGATGGACAGACAGATAAATTATAGATATGTAGATATACAGACAGACAGACAGATGATAGCTAGTATATAGCTAGATAGCAAGGCATTATCAAATATGTCATTCAAAATATTTAACAGATTTCAACTGGGGAAGCCCCTTCATTGCAGTCAGGTGCAGTTCCCAATGTACTCACAGGTAGAGCAATATATCCTATTTCAGGAAGCTTTCAAAAAAAAAATAACCAACAAATACAGAAAAATAACATCATAAAATTGGGGACTTTCAAACATCCAGCAAAAACAAATCGAGGAAGCTCCAGTAAGGCAGCTAGCTAGATTTCTCTACAGAAAGTCCTAGGTATGTAAGTGTCATTTTAGGTGAAGCTTCTGTGTAAAAGAACAGATAGAAATAATATCATCAAATTTAGAGCTCACACCATCCAATGGAAACCAACTAGAGACACTAAGGCAGTCTGTTGAAATTTGAAATTGAGCTTTCTCTCCATGGTTGAATATGCTCTTTTCACAGCAAGCACATTAATGCGATACGATAAACAATAGTAATGTTTTGTTGGAAATAATTCATCTTCTAGTTTTTTTTTTATGGATTCAGCATTTTACTCTGATTTTTTGCAAGTCTTTCCTCCCTACATGAAGTTGATAGTGGCAGTCCATCACCAGAAAAGGGGTTTTGGAGGATTCTTGACAAAAACGCATGGGTCTGAAGTAGGGTAGAAAGCTGCACTTCTGGATCTGAAATGGGCTTCTGAGTTATCTCCAAAAGCATGTAACAGTTTACTAATAAAATTATCTAGATTTCAAGTTACTATATAATCTGTGTAGTCTTTGCCATATAAAAATTATATACACTTTCTACATTACACAATTCTCTCTAAGCATAGACAAGCTGTGCTTGGTGGTTACTCAAATCCAGAATTCTTAATTTTTATGTCAAAATACTGGTGAGTACTTTATACAGATGTACTCAAATTTTTATAAGTCCATATAGCACAGGTACCCAAATATATAACACTCTCTTCCTTCATTAATTAAAAATATATTCTTATTCAGAGCAATTAATTGATATTATATTATGTCACATCAGAATTGGATCATTATAATATATAATAATTAACTATTATAATAACAGTTAATAATTATTTGCATTTTCCTCCTATTCCTAATAGACTCTTTGAAACCATTACAAATAATAATAGGAAGCATTTACTAAATTCTATACAGAAAAATGATTCCAGGGGCTTGGAAAAATGGCTCAGTAAGTAAGAACATTCGCTATGCAAGAATGGGATCAAATACTCAGCATACACATAAAAGTTGGACTTGGTCATGAGTAGACCAATGCTATAGATAAAAACAGAATTGATTGCTGGGACTTGCTCACTACCAGCACAGTCTCAAGAAAATGAAAGATGGAGATAAAGAACACTCAATGTCTTCCTCAGAACCCTGTGCATGTATAATACTATAGTTCATAATTTTGGCTTAGATTGAGTTTATTAAATATACAACAATTCAAAGTAAAAGAATAACAAAAGATAGACAGATTATAGATGGATGCACACATTGTTATTCTGTTAGAATCTAGATTTTTCTGCTCACAAATCTTCAAATTTTTTTTATTTGTTTTGAAGACTCAATGAAAATCTGGCAGAAAGTATGTCTGTATGTTAACCCATTCTTTGTTTATGTGAGCATATATGAATTTCAAAAGTCATAGCAACATGCAATCTTAAGAGACTAGGTAAAAACTTATAAAATAAGAAACCTAAAATAATTAAGGTACATATTACTAACTTTGATTAAAAATAAAAAAAAAATTCAAAATGCTTTATTAAAGCTACTTGATAACTCTCATGTTCCCATATTTAATAAGATTTTATTCTGCTAGTAATCCTGTGTTTGCTCTACCATAGTGAAGCTTTTTATTGTTATAGTATTAAGAAGATTGCTAGGAACTTGTACATTTACTTTTTACAAAGTAATGGTTCAAGTATTTTCTATAGTGTTTTATTCCATACAATATTATATGCTTTTGAATGATTTATAAACCCATCCTTAAGACATTCAAATGTTTTAAAATTCTTTTATGAGATTAGAGTAGTTAAATGACTCAAATTTCCTCATTCTTAATTCTTAGATAAGCTATTCTTAACTTGTTTCATAAACAAAGTGCTTATGGCTTTATTAAAGAATACATCTCTGTGAAAAATGTGCATTAAGGAAGGAGTGGGAATTGAACTTAAAGACTACCTACCATCCACAACACACTTCTTTTCTACAATTCTGATTAATTCTGAACCCAAGCTGGTCTTGAACTCATCATGTAACTAAGAGTGATATTGAACTCCTGACTCCTGATCCTCCTTCATCCAGTACCCAAGTTGCAGGGTTATAATGTGCATAACTATGTCCAACTTACGCAATGGTGGGAATGGCTTCATGCATGCTAGGCAAATGCTCTACAAAATGAGCTTTATTGCCACCTTAATCCTGACCAAATTCTGTCAAATATTATGGGTCAATTGGCCCCCCCAGGTTATCAGGTTGATTGATGGCTGGGATAGTGGAACTATGATGGGCAGTTAAGCAAAGGCCTTCTATGGATTTTCAATGGGATCCTAACTGAAACAAGATGGGGTAGCAAGTCCTGTTTCCTCCCTCTATTTTCTTCTTTCTGACCTCAATCTATTTATGAAGTTAAGCATCCATATGTGTTCATTAGTATTTATTGCAAACTAATCACATCACAGTTTGAAGTGTAGACTGATCAAGAGATGTCTTCAGCATCAATGTATGCAAGTTAAAGCTGAATTCTACAGGAAGAATGTGTAGTGCAAACAGCCCTCCAGAGGACAGGGCACCAGCATCCTTTGGCAATCAGACCCAGAGGGCTTCTATGCTGAGTGATGCCCATTGGATGCATTTATTTCAAATAGAGTTGCACAAATTTAATTTTCCCACTAGACTCATCTAAAATCTTGTATACACAATAATAGAGATTTACTGATTTGTGTGTGTGTGTGTGTGTGTGTGTGTGTGTGAGAGAGAGAGAGAGAGAGAGAGAGAGAGAAAAAAAAAAAGAGAGAGAGAGAGAGAGAGAGAGAGAGAGAGAGAGAGAGAGAGAGAGAGAGAGAATGTGTGTGTCTGTACCCACACTTTTTTGTTAGTTCTCTCCTTCCAACACTGTGGACCTGGGATCAAACTCAAGTCATTTGTCTTGGTGACAGGCTCTTTTGCCAGTGAAGCCATCTCTCAGACAGAAAGAAAAATAATTAAGGGTGTTTTAAACATACTACATTGCTTTGTATATTTTATGCTCTTTTACTGATGTAAAATGTGTATAGTAAAAATGACAGATTCATTCACTTCTCATGTATATCTAAAAGAAAACACATAAAAATGATAAAAATTATAAAAACATAAACCAATGGGTTGGACAAAATTAACCAAAATTTAAAAATTTACATGTTAACTCACACTATACAAATAAAACTTGCAGAATAGTGAGAGAGAAGCTGCAAGGAAGTGAACTATTCTCTACAGATAATTCTGGGTCATTCTCATAAAACACAGTGACATTTACAGTCTCTTGTGAGAAATGCCTTCTTTATGGTCTGCTAACAGCTATATGTTGATTTCCTCAATAAGATATGTTGCTAAATAGTCTTAATTAAGATAAAGTCAAATGATCTTTATCTTTCTTGAAAAAATATATCACCCATAAGTTCATGTAATTTATTTATGCTTAGAACAGATATTTAAAACATTCTCAAGGACATTATGTCTTCCGGCTTTAAAATATCAAGTAATTATCAAATCAATGATCATTTGGGAGAAAGTAATGAAGTATGGAAAATAACCACTTCAAATTATATAAATCATTAAAACTGATGTCATTAGGAAGGCATTTAAAGAGTGAGGGTGTTAAATGTCTTCAAAGTTTGATGAAAACTGAGAATATATTCTAAAGTAAAATTTAAGGAAATGTATTTATGTCTTTATACCTAATGTGTTACTAAATTTTTTCTCCTAGAAATTACTTGATTAAATAAATAAGCTTCAAAAATGTACACAAAACAGATTTCTATCATTTTTGTTTGACAAATATGTATTTCAAGTATTATGAAGGCTAAATCCTTTCCAGGATGTTTACATCATTATGGAAGAGATTTTAAAATGTAACTTTCACTGTGATCGTTTCATCTGAGTCTGGAAATTATCATTAACAACCCTTATAATTTTGATTGTTACTCTAGCCTTTAACAGCTCAGCCATCTCCCCATCCCTCATTGATATTTCTTGATGAAGGAAAACCTCTAAATTTTTTTGGAATTTTTTTCCTGTTAATTATGAAAAACTAATTTGCATGAATTTATCTGGTATACTTCCAGCACAGAAAAATTTGGATTTGATCTATGGACATTCATTTTATTCACCCATTTTGATTATTTTCTTTTATTGAGACAGAATAGACTGGCCTTTAACTTAATATATAGTGTAGGACAATCTTGGAATTATGATTTTCCATCCTCAATCTCTTGTGTGCTGAGATTTCAGGAATGTGTTACCATCACACTTGGTTTTATGTATTACAGGAGATTGGGTTCAGGGCTTCATGCATGCTAGGTAATTACTTTAGCATATGAACTACATCCTTTAAAACTAATTTTGTTTCATAATTTCTGAATGAATTTCATATGCGTATGTTTGTGCAAACACATAAACACAGAGCCAAAATTTCTCCATAGGGTTGTGCCATTCCTTCGTGGTCCTTTTGTTCTGTCAACATACCCTTGCTACTTGGCTCTCATCCTATCCACAGTGAAACAACAAGCCCTTGAGAACAAAAGACCCAATGTAGAACCAGCAGTGTTTAAGGAACATGTTAGTCTTGTACAAGACCAACTATAGTAGAACTTCTCACCAGTGTGTATAGTTTACTTGTCAATTCCTCTGGAAAAGCTTCAAGGAACTTCTTAAATTCTCAATTGTGTAGAAAGTACAGTGTTATGAGTAGTTTCCTGCCAGCCTGGTCTCCAGGCCATGCCAGCTGCAAATAACACACAGAGATGCTGTATTAGATAAAATTTTGTTGGCCAGTTACTAGTTTCTTAATGGCTAGCTCTGTCTTGAATTTTAACCCATTTCTATTAACCTAAGTATGTTCATGTGGTCTTATCTTACTGGAAAGAGGGGCTGGAGTTCTGCTCTCTCCAGTCCCTCCATGCTGACTCCCCCCTACTATTTCCTGGAATCCTCCATGTCTCCTAGTCCCACCTATCTTGCTTTCCTATTGGCCAACAGTGTTTTATTCATTAACCAATAAGAGAAGCATGTATACAGAATGACATCCCCCATCATCTCCTCTTTTCTATCTAAAATAAAAAGAAGGGTTTTAACCTTAACATAGTAAAATATATCACACAACAGTTATCAAATAAGAATCACAGTTAATGATATTTAGTCCATTAACATTTTGTAAGACTTAAAAATATATTCTATCATCTATCCTATCTTTGTGAGTCTAAAGTCTTATATGTAACTTAACTGTAATCTAAACTAAGGAAAACTATAACCATAACACCATAACTATGTCTTCAACTCCTTCAAAGACCCCAAAAGGACAGTATATAAACTCTAGAAATGACAGAGACAACTTAACTGGTCAGTCACCTGAAGTTCTTCTGTAATGTTCCATCTTCAGCCCATAGGCCATAGTGTGTCTGGCAGACTCTTCAGTAAACCAGGAAACTTTATACTGTCTTGTTTTATTGGCAGTTTGTCAGTCACTTTTCTCTGTGTCCTACAAACTGTCTGGCAAATGCATCCATGATGCAGGAATCCTGCAGCACTGTTCATCTTGTATCAGCAGTCACTTTCCTGTGGGTCCTGCATGTCCAATTTATACAGCATAAAGTCAAACAATCCAGACAAGAGCAGCATCTTGTCCTAATGGCTAGTCTTGTCATATTGAAAGTAAACTCCATAATGCATTTCTTCAAGGTCCATCTTCCTTTCAGACACAGGTGGTGTTGTTACGAGCACTTGTGCCTCACTGTCAAGAAAAACCCTAAACAATTTTAAATGCCATATTCTGTAGGTCTTTGAAAGGTTTCAAGAATGCCCATCTATCTCAAATACATCTTAAATACATCTTGAAAACCTAACTAAATTAAGTTTTGACTATTATAGGTAATTATCTATAATCTGTACTAAATTATACATTATATTTCTAAATGATCTATATAAACACAATACCTAAACAAGGGGAGAAATATACATATCACAAAATTGACCTTAAATTGTATCAATAAATGAAAATCTATTCCAAGACAAAGTATTCATATCTATAACACAATTCCATTTTTACCTTTAAAAAGATTGGCTGTGGTCATTAACCATTTATAACCAAGCCTATATAAATGAAAACCAACATTTATAAATAATATTTGAGAATTTGGATGTCTTTCTTTACAAACTGCTTCCTGCTGGTAGGGGCCACTGCCATGGGGATCCTAAGAAGATGCAGAAATCTTTGCTGTAGTCTGTAAGACTGCCTTGTCCCTACTATTTTGAATGTTGGATCACCTGGGACTCTGTTTCAGGGGGTCTTGCTTGATCAAACCACATTAGTTTGGAATGAATCCACAGCTTTTCATTTTCTGTGGAAATAAAAATAGAAATCCTTTCCCCCAGTAACCTGACCTTAGACTTAGATTTTGTAGTGAAAGCATTTTAAAAATATATAAATTGGATTGATCCAGCAGCATTTGTTTTAACAGTTGTTATTTCCTCAACAGTTAAACAATTTGAAGACAACAGAATAGCGTATAATATCCAAAGTTTCTCTGTGCTTTCCATCTTTATGTGTTTTTTTTTAATAGTCTATTTCTTCTACTTCTAATTTTTTATATTTTGAGACAGGGACAACTTATATTTTGAGACTGTGTAACTTTTATCTGTCCTGAAATTAACCCTGTATACCAGGTTTATTTTGAAATTACAGAGATCTGCTTGCCTCTGTCTCTGGAGTGCTGGAATTAAAGGTGTGTGCCACCACACCCAGCTTCTCTCTGTCTTTTTAAAACCATTTTATCCCTTTTCTCTCCCAAGCCTACATATATTTTAAAACACACTGTAAACCTTTAGAACTTTTTCTTAATGTGAATCTGTCTTTACTGTAAATCTTTATCTTTTTATGGCCAAGAGTCTTTTATTTGCTAAACAACATTCCTAAAATGAAAGCCACAGTTGTTTCAGCCACAGTCTATCAAAGATGGTGGCGGGTATTTTTACCAACAGAACTCAGAGCTGTGCTCACTGCCTTGGTCTAAGCTGCCATCCAGCAGCATGCTGCTGGCTTGGAGATGTGGTCACTGCCATTGCCAGCTGCTCACACATACCAATGAATTGTTAGCAGTACTTCTTAAAAGCCATGTGGTTTTTTTCCACTTATGCTCCCTTAAAGGTGCAGTGCAAATTTCTGCTTGTCTCTAACAAACAGAAACCAACTGAGAAAAATGCTGCTACCAAGATGTCTTACTTGTCTCTGTCCTTATGCCTCTAAAACCCCTTTTTAAACTTTCATCAAGTTTTAAGTCAAAGTTCTTTAAGTCAAAGCCCCATGTTGGACATCATTTTGTTCTGAGTAGTTTTCCACCAGCCTGGTTCCCCAGCCGTGCCAGCCCCAAATAACACACAGAGATGCTGTATTAGATATAATGCTGTTGGCCAGTTACTAGTTTCTTAACAGCTAGCTCTGTCTTAAATGTACAGGATGTCAAAGATAAAATCAAATGTCCTCTTTTTTCCACATGGTCCATGCAGTTTTAGTTTAGTCTAGGGTCTTGAGGTTGGCCCAGTTATGTAAATAATTTGTGCACATGCCACATGAAATTATATGTGCATATATTCCTCTTCACTTTCCTTGCCTGTATGTGCATCTATAAAACTTATGTATTTATACTAGTATAAGTATATGTACACATGTATACATATAATTTTGTAATATATATGTGTATATAGCCTCACACTAATCTTTATATTTTATACACATAAATGCAGGCCAGTATGTACATATTACTATTTTGTTTGTCTCTTTTTAAAGGCAGGGTTTCTCTGTATAACCATGGCTGTCCTGGGACCCCTTCTGTAGAGCAGGCTGTCCTGAAAGTCAGAAATCTACCTGCCTCTGTCTCTGACGTACTGGGTTTAAAGGTGTGCACCACTAACATCCTCCTACATGTTACTGTTTTTTTCATTGTTTTAGAAACATGTTGAAATGAACAATGCAGCAATATCTAAGAGATACAAAGATGTTATTTCAGCAGAATTATTTTATCTAGACCCATTATTATAATTACCAGAAATTTAAATCAAATGATCATAAATTCATGCTACATTTCAAGATGTTCTTGGTTGATCTTTGACTAGTTGACCAGAAGTTAAATGGTATGGAGGAGGATAATCATCCTCAGGTTTCTTTCCAAGTCTTATTTTTTTCTTCAATTGCAAACATATTCAACACCTCCAAAAGAAACTGAAGTCTACCTTTCATAGTTAATAGTTGGCTCTAATTATTATAATAATTATTATAATATTAATTGTTATATTGCATTTCCAATTGAAGTTTGTTGTGCTTTTATTTGGCAAACAGAAGGATGAGTGTCATACTGTGCAAGAATTATTCTGCTTCTACTGAAATGGATGACATGGGGGGGTGAAGATGTACAGGTGCACATACATGTGGAGGTATAGGTCAACATCAGAGTCTTCTTATTGCTGCTCTACCTTTTCTTTAATTTGTTTAAGATAGGACCACTCATTGAACATGGTGTTCACTGATTTGGCTAGAATGGCTGGCCATAAAATCCCTAGGATCATCCTGTATCCCCTTTCTGCCCCCTGGTATTAAGGAACACATCACCACACCTGAATTTTTCTATGGATGCTGGGGATCTGAATATAGGTTCCTATGCAAGCACTTTACTGAGTCATGTCCCCAGCCTACCTACCTTATCCGAATCCACATATTCCACATTCCATGAATTCATGAATGAAACATGTGAATGGAACTTAGAATCCTCTTCTATTTGCTTGTGAATTAAAATGAGAGTCAGGACCTTTGGGGCAGGATATTCATTGTCTTAACAACTGCCTTAGCCATAGATGTAGTTGCCCAAGTCCTCATGCTTTCCTTTATTGGCTCCAAGCACACCCTGGGAGTAGTGTAATAAATCATTCCACAAGCTCAATTTCTAAGGTTTCTTTGAATTCTCCATGAACAGTTTAACTTTTCATCTAATCTCAGGCCCTTCTTCCTTTCCTTGTCTCATTCATGGTACTCTGCCTTGGCCTATTCATGTCACTAAAGTGAGGTCTGTTTTGTTTCTGATAATCTCTCTTGACAATCTCATTATATGCTCCTGGTTGAAGGTATCTCTTATCCCCTTCCAACCTGAAGTGCCTTATGTGATTCCTTCACAAGAATCCTACAGCATGGAGCTAGAATGAGCTAGAACTAAAAGAAAGTTGACAAAATGCATTCTACCTTTTGCCACACATGGTGGATGATGGAGGAATGAGTAACTGAGGGAATAAATGGTAGATAGCACCCACAATGTTAAAAATATTATCCATACATTGTTGAACTTTAGTACTGCCTGAATAGATATGAGCTTTGTTCATTTTCTGATACCAGTTAATGAACTTGATAGCTCCTGGTTAAGAGCAGGAAAGTTGTATTAACTCCTACATTCATACTGGGTGGGATTCATTGGATTCCATCTTCAGAAGTTCAGTTTGGTAACTCCTTTTATCCTTCTGCAACTAATTTAATGTAAGCCTGCACTGTCTTTCTTAGCCTGCTTGTTCAGAATCCATGGGATTCATTTTCCTCCTCAAGTTCTCGGTTTGCTTTCCATGTGCTGCAGTTGAATTGTCTAGGTGTTATTTTTATATATTTAATTACACTCTCTTGCCCAAAACCTTTCAGTGAATTTTCATCAGGTATGGGGAAAAGACATAGTTTATAGCCCAATAATCATATAAGTAATCATCCAAACAAGGACATCTCATAGAATAAAAGAGAAAGTTATTAAGAATATTGCCAAGACAAGCTGATGTTAACTTGGTGTTTTAGTCACCTGTCACAAAATATCTAAAATAGTCAATTCATAAAGAATCAAAGTTTGTCTTGGCTCAGTGTTTCAGACCATAGTCAGTGTGTCTTATTGCCTTTGGGTCTGCTGTGAGGTGCACTTCATGGTAGTGACATATAAGGGACAAAGGTCCTCAACTTACAGATGGGCTATGACAACAAGAAAAGATTAGTGTTCCACAATTCCTTCTGGAGGCACTCTCCTCAATGACATAAATACCTACCACCAGACTTCATCACTAAAAGGAGTTACAGCTTCTAAATAGCTCAATGGAATGAGAATCAAGCCTTTCACTTGTATCCTGTCAGAGGACAGGATCCACACTGCAACACTTGGGGTTCCCAAGGCAGACCAGCACAATTGTTTTTGCCATCTATAGGTTCATCAGACTCTATGCCATGGGTCTTTTAGGTCTATTTGAACCCTGGAAATTTGAGCATTTTCTTATTGTGCTCTGAATAATGGTTGTAATTGTATTCCAACAAAGCTCAACTCTCTCTATAATACCTCATTCATATCTTGTTACATTGCTTCTACTTGTTCTTATACCCTGTACTATCTGACACACATGAACTGGCTTCTATAACTTGTCTGGGTCTAACTATAGTTGTTTCAACTCCCTACCATGACCTACAGATCCCTCTATAATTTAATATTTAAAATAATTCACACAACTCAACTATTTGATTTTTCTTAGTGAAATACAAAGCTTCACAGCTTGAAATTATGTTATAATTTCCTCACACATATTTTCTCCTTGTACATGGTATTGGTGAATTTTATTTTCCTTGAAAGCACCAGCATGGCTGACACCTTCCCAATGATAGACAGATTTATTGTCACCATCTTTGGTACCATGGTGAGATGGTTTATAGTGATTGCTAATGTGACAAGATCTAGAATCACTTTGGAGACAAATGTCCAGGCAATGTCTGTATGGGAATATTTTAATTAGGTTAATTGAAGTAGAAAGTTCCAGCCTAAATGTATGTTGCAACATTCTGTGGGCTGTTGACTAAATATACATGAGAGAAAGAAGGGGTGGGGAGGGAGAAGGAGAAAGAGATAGAGACCAGTATGTGAGAAACAGCATTCATCCCTGTTTTCTCAGTGTGGACTCAATGTGACTAGCCAGCATCCTACTCCTGCTGCCACAATTTTCTCATCTACTGTTATGTCACTGCCACCAGAATGGAATTATTCCCTAAAACTGTAAACCCTTACATTGTTAAGTTGCTTCTTGTCAGGTGTTTGTTTGCATAAACTAGAAAAGTAAACAGTAGACATTATTTTATATCTGAACTCCTAGAAAAGCTGTCTCCACATTACATTTCATCATATGATGGCAGGTTCAATCTCCTTTTCACCTGGAATACCTACCTCATAAGGTTACCATAACAACAGATTAAAATAGTGTTTATGAATTGTTTGACAAAACACAAAGTCCATTGCATGTGCCAAAGAGCATCAGCTATTTTATTTATCAGTAATATTATTTTATTAAATATCCATTGAATGGATAAATAGAAAGATTGGTTACATGTTGGTTGAGTCTCAGCTGGCACATTTGAATTTTATATGCAACAGAAAATTGACAGACTAATATAGTTTTGTATAAAGACTTCATGGTTTGAAGAAAGTAACAAATGTCATCCTGAGGTTCATCTATGGGCTACTGGTTTATCGACATACTGAGGGAGAATTATCCATGTTTCATTTTCCACATCTTTCCTCAGGAAAGCAATACTAATTTAAATGCACATCACTCAGTGTTCTTCACTAAATAAGTCACATTATTCTTTTATTTTATTAAATTTATTAATATATTTTATATACTGAACATAGTTCCCGCTCTCTCCTCTCATCCCATTCTGTTCCCTGCACCTCTCTGCCCTTCTCCAATCCACATCCTCTCAATTTCTATTCAGAATGGGACAGGCCTTCCATGGGTGTCAACAAAGCATGGCATATCAAGTTGAGGTAGGATTAAACTCATCCCCTTGTATTAAAGATGGGCAAGGCAACCCAGTGTAAGAAATAGATTCCCAAAAGCCAGCCAAAGAATTAGGGAAAGGCTCTGCTCCCAGTACTGGGATATATATACATATATATATGTATATATATCCCAGGCTCAGGCTCAGGTTAGTTCTATGCAGGCTGCCTATTGGTTGGGACTCTGTGAGCTCCTTATAATCCCATATTAGTTGTTTCTGTAAATCCCACTATTCTTGATGCTCACACAGAATAATTGTATCTAGTTAAGTAGGGAGATAAGGTAATGCATATCCTTTATTTATTTTATTTTTTTTCAGATAAGGCCACTTTTATGAATTTCCCTACACCCTGCATAAATTTTGTTATTATTGTTAAACTTTTCTAAATTTGATTTAAATTGTGAGAACTGAGAAATTACAATCATTATTTTATACTCAGTGACAAAGTAGTAATAACTTTACTGAAATTGATGGGTAGATGAATGGGAAAATGGATGGATGGGGACTTAGAAGAATAGATGAAACTATAGATGGATGCATGTATAGGGGTATGGATGGGTATACAGGTACATGAATGGGTATGCTCATAAATGAATATATGGGAAGGCAGGTAGAATGCAGATATATGCTATGAGTATGTATGTAAGTATGTATGTATGTATGTATGTGTGTGTGTATGTGAGGATTATTTTATAAAGGAGTGTGCAAATGGAAATAAGTCGTATCCTATCTTACTGATGTTCGTGTGATCATAGTTCATTTTAATAATAGCTCCATCATGATTTCTTTCATTTGGGGAATGATTTTTACATCCTTATAAAAAGCCTTGAAAAGTCATCAAGAGCTAGAAAGGTGATTATGCCTTGAAAAGTCAATAGTGATGTTGAAAAATATCTGGGTTCTCTATTGTCAAGTTCCAGAATTTAAAAGGCGATATGGAGTCTCTTTATATACCCTGGTATGCACAGTAGTTATTTTCCAGACTTGGTGGTGCAAACTACTCTTCTGGTAGTTATGACTGATATATAAGTGCTTCTTTAGCTGTACTTCATATGCTCTCCTCTGGCAAGTGTGGTTAAACTGGTAATGAAAAGGTAAGTAATTTATTTCAGGTGACAGTTAGTATGCAATCAGATAGCTTGAAGCTTATCCTTGCAATGGAACATGAGTGTTGACCCCATGGATGTCCTAAAGGATTTCAAAGGAGCCATTTCAGGGATCACTGGCAGCTCTATTACTGTTTTCATGGTTAATCAATGGAGCACACACTGTGACCATCCATGGTTCCCAGGCACATGTCTGCATCCCCAATATTCGCTGCAGAGAAGGGACACTCCAGAGGGAAGATGGGGCTGAAAACCAACCGAACAAAGAGGCAACAGTGCTTAGTAAATTTCCTCTGCCATGAAGAGGAGGCCATAGCTCAGCATGTTTTACTCCAATACCCAGAGAAGATTAACACAGAATTGATGCTATGCTTGGTAACCACTTCTACTTGTCTTGGTGTGGCTGAAAACTTCACATGTCATATTCAGAAATAAAAGCCTTGTTTTACAGAACAAAAATTCAATGAAACCAAACCCAAGGTACATTTTGAATATTATATAGACTGTAATATTTAGAAATTGTCTTTGTCTAGTATATACTTGGAAATTAAATCCCAGTGTGAATTACACTAAAAAATATTAAAGACAACATTTTAACAAATATGAATACATAGAATTTTAGATTCTAGCTCCTTTTTCCATTCCTACTACTATTCCCCAATCCAAATTTTCTATTACATAGATATATTGAATAATGAGATCTGCTATAGAATTTGTTTTGAAAACTCATAATTGTGTTCTTCAGAATCTAACACAAAATAATACTACATGATATTTTCTATACTGAAACTAAACTCTTGTATAGTACTTGGGCAAGAAGTTAGGACAGACCTCTTTCTGAGACCCTCATAGGTAGAGTTTTAATTTGCTTTGATAATGTCATAATTTCTTTAAATGTTTTTGCATGTATTTATTTAGATAACTACGACAATTTAAAGGTTCAGTCCTTGACTGCATACCTAGCATACATAGATAAAATGCATGATTCTATAAGTTTCTAGAAGGGTTTGATGATGTGTCATTTCTATGATACATATGCTTAGGTTATGCCCATTTAGTGTAATTATAGTAGTATCTTCACCCCTGGGAACTATAAGCTTCCCACACATGGATTTTTGAACATATTTACAATATCAGGCATGTGTCTCCTCCTGTGGAGTGAGCCTTAATCAATCAACTGGAGCTCATGGGACTCATAGCTTCATAAAAAAATTGACCTGACTCCTGCCCCAGCATCCTGCATACCACATTGTGGTACTATGAAAACTAGCAGCTGGATCTCATGGCTATTTCTATGAGAGCCATTTTTCATGAGTCTAGAAATACAACTTGTTTTAACACATGTTGATATATTCATGGCTACTGAAGTTTTTTAGGGGAATGAATGAGACATGGAGACACTACAAAGCTTGTTTTCCTACCAGTAAGACAAAGGCTATCAATGAAATCATATGCATTCACATACTCTCTACATGAAGATATTATGAATTATTTGAAAGTAATATTTGGCCTTGAAGCCTCAGTAACTTCACATCACACTGGATTAAGCAGTCATTCTCACAAGCTTCCTGTGCTTTCCTCACATAGTGCTCTATTGGACAAAGTCTGGAGTTCTAGTTGTTTTTCTTTCATCACCTTCAGGAACTGTCAAACCCATTAGGGGGAAAATGTGATGAGCAGCACATCCCAGTTTTGAGCTTCAATTAGAAGGTATCCCCTCAGCCTATATCTCTCTGTGTATCACTACCTCCTCACCTGATTGTTCTACAAGATGGTTGGAACATATGACTCAATATGTGGCTATTTTGTGAGCACTGGCAATTAGTACATTATAAAATTGGTTATGACTGATAAGTTTGGTCTAATTACAAATGTGGCTTTGCTGAACAAATACACCCAGAGGTCAGCCCATTGGAAAATGGCACAACACTGCATTTCCTCATTTTAGTTACCCACTGACTTGTTCGTTTATGTTTTTCTCCTTACTTTATTATAATGGGAGTCATTCTGTGCTAAGTAAGGGTGCCACATACCTGTAATCCTAGTAATCAAGAAGCTGACAAAGGATCATGATTTTGTGCCAGTCTAGATCATGCATGGTGAGCTTCAGACCATTCTGAACTACATACCAGTCCCTTGTGTCAACAAACAAATGAACAACAACAAAAAATCTTCATGAACTTGATGAATTCATGTAATTTGTTTTTCACAGCTCTGTTTTCCTAAGAAATAAAATCAGATTTATTGTTGGTTTCATGAGAAATAATACTTGAAAATGCCCAGGTGGGAAGGCCCTGAAAAACATGCAAAATACGTAGATGTTTTGATCCAATGATAATAATGTAATTTGAACTTCACTGGATTCTGTACAAAAACATTTGGTAGCACTTGGGAGATTTCTACCCATGCTACTGGAGCAGGGTTTACCCGTGCCAAGTTGGACTGTCCACTGGCAGAGCTTCCAAGATCTTTAATGTTAAGTTCTATCAAATACCATTTTATATATTCCTGTCTAATATAATGTCTGACTAATGCAATTGAGAAAGCTTTTCTTAGAGCATATACCTCTTCTGCCACTCAAGCTCACAGGGAAGGAGCCCTCATAAGGAAGGGAAAATGTCTATGTTATGTTACTACTATATTTGGTGGAAGTAACTTTTGTTTTATTTTGCTTCTTTGTCTCTGTTCTGTTTGCCTTTTGGAAGAGAGCCTGCTCAGAGAAAACAGAACTTATTTTTTGAGCCCCAAATTTCACTTCAATGTGGCTGGGGAGAATTCTTTCCCAACTTGAACCTGTAATTGCTTTGTCCCGTTGTAGTCTTGTAGCTGCTCACAAAGAAAGCATCAGGTAGGCAGCTATCTGAAGGAGGTACCTGCACATTCCTTGTTTTTGTTTGGCTTGTCGATCCTTCATCCACTTTGCTTCTTGCACAAAAATAATGTTTGTCATGCAGGAGATGAGCCTAGAGCATGGAGATGCTAAGATTAATTATAATTTGACTTAAATGAAGTATTCCCATTCTAGTGCCTTTCTATGATACAGATTTATATGCATGATGACTCCGGTATCTGAATTTGTGAGGAAACCTTGCAAAGGTTGTATGTTGGAAATGGTAGCTCATCTGTGAGGAACATACCTGCTCTGGATTATAACAGTTCAAAGACTTACTACTTCAAATCAGGAGAGGAGCAACCACAAACCAAATGTTTCTATTTGTTGTTCTCTCCATCTTTTCTTTTTTAATATTTGCAGCACTAGATGAGTTAAAACAGAACCACAGGACAAGTATAAGGATATTGAAGTTATTTTAAGATGTTGTGGTTACCTATAAAATGTACTGGGGTGTATTCTCAGGGGAGTTTTGCTGGAACAGCCTTGAGTTGAAAGACATTCCACCAGAGACCTCCAGTCAGGTGGATCTGGACATCTGTCATCTCTCACCAGCCAGATTGCTTTTCTGATTTACTTTAACACATGAAAACTATGTCTTATGGCTGATATACTATTATGTTCTTTGGGGGAGTCAAACGCTGGCAAACCTATCTCAAGTCATAGAGTGAAGCTATGTCCTCTGTCCAAAAAGCCAGCTATCTAGGTATATTTGGAATGCCTAACTTTATTTGTGTGTTTTTGTTTTGCTTTGTTTTAGCTCTAGACCATGTCAGAAAGGCCTTGATATGTTTTCCAAACCTTCATTTTGTCTGTCTCTCAAATTTGCATTTCACAGTTTTCTAAAATTCTCACCTGGGAGCAATAACTTAAGTTGTGCCATTGGCAATAGGCAACATTTTAAAGAAGGCTTCAGATGCTTATGTTTCGAATGCGTTCTTGACTACTTGACAGATGCTTCTTTTCCATTAAACACATTTTATATGGCAGGATAGTGGCCATTAAACACATTTTATATGGTAACTTACACAAGGCAATTCAAAAAGAGTTTAAGTAATGTAGAATGTGAAATATTTTCTTTTATTAATCTAATGCTTTATCCACATATTACAGTTTTGTGCACAGTTAATATGAACAGAACCCAAAACATATTTAGGGCCTAGAGAGATAACTCAGAAGTTATGATTAAGCACTTACTGCTTTTGCAGAGGACCTTAGTTCAGTTCCCAGACTCCAACTCTGATGGCACACAGTTACTTATAACTCTTGGTCTAGTAGATCTGATACACTCGTCTGGCCTCTTTAAGCACTACATCCACAGTGTATACCCCTACACAGATGTATACATACACATAAATAAAAACATAAATCTTTCAGAAAGAATATAGAACATATTTACTTGCCCTGACAATTCTTGGTTGTGCCTTAGTGTTTTTTTTCAATATTTATTATTAATAAAGAAGAGAATCAAATATCCTGTGGTCTTGTTTAACTTTAGAATGCACATAAAATTTTTCCTAATATTTTTTGTACATTTATGTAGTTAGAGAAATGTGCTGGTTTGTGAGATACAGTGTCATGTTATAATGAAGTGAGTAGTTTCATGATGAAAAACATATTTAGTGATGCTACTTTATCAGCCAAATTTTTTTCCATGAACAGAGTCCTGGATGCAGATACTTATGAAGTGTATTTAGCTCATACACTTTTGAAAGCTAGAATCTCAAATGGCCTAGAACAGGTGCTGTAGAAGAGGCTATATATGGTTACACCACCTCATGACATGACATATATAGTAATGACAGAAGTGTTTTCAAGAGAAAGGTACCAGTGATGGCAACTGAAGCACAAATTAATATCCAATCACCCATCTAAGGGCATGCTTCCAACAATCTATGTACCTACTCCTGTTCACATTACTTACAGATCCCATATAAAATACCACTGTCCTGGGGCCAAGCCTCAAGGGTCCCTCAGTGGCTCTTTGGAGAGGGTTTACAACATCTAAACAATAGTGGAAACGTAATCTCCAAATCCACCCACATGAACACTTAGAATGGCTACACATATACCATCAACTCCAGCTTTGTGGGAGATACAGGTAAGAGGACTGCTGAGACTTGCTTACCCTGGCTGTGCTCCAACTTCAGCTGTAGGTCTTGTTTCTAAGAAATTAAGTAGAGGGTGATAGAGCAAGAAACTCAGTGTCCTCTGCATACATGCCAAATACATGTAATACACAAGCTTTCTCTCTCTCTCTCTCTCTCTCTCTCTCTCTCTCTCTCTCTCTCTCTCTCTCTCTTTCTCTCTCCCTCTCTCCTCTCATGTATACACATAAATTGATTCATTTTCCATAATGATTTGTTGATTTGAATATAAATTACTGTTACCAGCAAATTCATTTTGAGAAAAAAAGCAAGAATCACATTTCCCTTTTCTACTAGATATTACATATTTTGCTGAAGGCTATGTATTGTGGTTCCACACACTTGCTGAAATCAGCAAAACAAAATTCTAATAATTAATTTTATATGCATGATTAAAGAAATTGAGTTCTACAAAACCTATAGATTCTAAAAATTAATGACCTGAAGTAAAAATATGCTTTGCAAGAATGAATAATTTAAAATATAGGAATAGAACATAAATACACTTTTCTCTAACAAGTTGTTAGAGAATTCCTAGAGGCTTTCAAGATGCTATTCAATAATACCATGACAAAATAAGCTTTACCTTTTCATCAAGCTTTTCAATTACAGTCTCTCATTTACATGCTAGCAGAAAATTTCTTACTACAGCTTGTCATTCTTAGAACTCTTATTGAAAATAAATTATACACTTTTTATTTGCACAATAGTTAACCTCATTTAAGTATAATCAAACATTAACATATTTATTTACATAAAATAAAATATTCTCTTCCTGATGATCAAAGTTACCCATGCTTTATTTGTTTATATAGTTTCTTCATTTTTTCCCTTATACTTCTTTAGAATGATAATGAACAACCAATGAAATTCAAGTTTTTGTCAGTGTCTAGATATTTAGTACAAAAATGTATTGCTGATTTTAACTATGTGTGACAGTATTTAGATCAATATTTAACACATTGCATTCATTAGCTAATTTTTTAGTTTTTAATCTTGTTACGGAAAGCCATCTCTGATACTTGCCCCACCTATGAAGCTCAGGTAGAATTGATTATTTTCATCTTTGTACCCAATGTTTAGCTGTGAGCTACCAAAATCATCCCTGAACATTTTAAGCAGAAATTGAAGTTAATGATAGAGCCAGCTGGATTCTTGTCGCAATTTAGCACTGATTTTTTTCCACTGTTGGCTTTTGATCCTCTGAATATCACTAAGGATATCAGATTCATAGAAAACATGACAGTCACTTTTACCAGTCACTCTGTGCCTTTTGTATATGGAAATGATTCTTTATTGGCTTACTTGGGATAAGGCCCAACAGTGTAACTATTGGTGAGTAGGGAGAATAAATAACCTTTCTTGGGCTTTACTAAGTCTTTGCTTTTATTAAAACAAAAAATAAATAAACAAAAAAGGAGTAATGTATTTACATACTGGAGTGTTCACTAGCCAATGGTAACATGAGTTCAAATTTCTGCCCAACACCCACATAAAATTCTTTCTGAACATACTGTTTTTCTCTATTACCCAGCTGGTTACACATTTAACCTCTCTCCCAAGGAGAATTATAGTGTCATGTATCCATGGAAATTTATGTCCTTTCATGACATCAGGGCCTTTTTGCAATGTATAGTTTGAATTATCACCAAAATACTTTATATATACTACCAGTAGCCAGGCAGGGACAAGTACAGTACACATTTGCAACATTGCACAAAAGCAATGAGTAACTATTAACCTTCTGATTTTTATATCATGCTGTTAGGTCATGAGAGATCCCAAAAAATGTACCTTTTCCATTATAACCCATCACCATATCTGTCTGCATTTGTTTTCACAAGCTTTCCAGCTTTTAGGGACAATGTTTTTTTTTTTCAGCAAAAATAACACAGTTTGTGTTATTGATAGTTTTGTTACTAATATTTGATATATGTCATCTCTGGGAAATGCTCTTGGTAAAGTAGCATATTCTGGTGTCATGCACCAGAGATGTCTGAGAACTTCTACTAGAGCTGTCGGATGACTCATCTGCTTGGGTTACCCAAGGTGGTAAAAAGGGAGAACTACCTGGCTAACTGATCAAAGCTTTTAAAGTAAGGTATTGCCTTACCTAACCAAAATTTCTTAAGCATTGCATTGAAAGCAAAATAAACCTTGATTTAGTCACTTTCATATTCTGTTTCATCCAGGGATAAGCTGCTGTCATAGACTCTTTCCTCCTATCACAAGGTTCCTTTCTATGACAAGCTTGAAATCAGTACATTACTAGACATCTGACCTTGATTAACTTAATTTAAGCATGGAGCATGTTTTCATTAATTGGAAAAACATAATAAGACCAGGAGGAGGAACTCTTTTCCCAAAAAATACTTTGTCTCTGTAAACCTGTCAATTTCACTTTGGTGCCCACAAGTGTCAGCGATGGTGGCTATGCCAGTCGTGGCAGAGATGTGTCCGCAGTATCCAATTAAGTTCTGAGATACTCATACATAGCTGCTGATGAAATGGTCCTGCATTCATAGAGAAATTATTGTTCCCTCCTCTGTTTTTTCTTTTGCTTCTCAATTTATTCAGAACACATGGAAAAATTGTTTTAATGTATAAGGACTTATTGAAGAACCCACTTAAGGTGCTAGGAAATATTGGTGAGAGTTGGGAGCAGCTTAGATGGTGTGTGACACTGGCATAGAGCTGGTGCTTATTGCAGAGGCTGTGCCTCTGAGCATTCAGTGATTCTGCCTGAGGCAAACTATGGGCTTAGAAAAGAGGCCTGAAAAGTAGTGTGAGATTGTCTTCAGACAACCATGCAAGAATATAGTGACTATCCTTTTTTTTAATATATAACTTTTTAAATTTAAGTTTGAAACAAGTTTGTTTTACATGTAAATCCCAGTTCCCTCACCCTCCTCTCCTCCCCTGTTCCTCCCAACAACCCTCATCCCATCCCCTTTCTACTCCCCAGGGAGAGTGAGGCTTTCCATGGGGAATCTTCAATGTCTGCCATATCATTTGCAGTAGGGCCAAAGCCATCTCACATGTGTCTAGGCTGGAAGAGTGTCCCTCTATGTGGAATGGGCTCCCAAAATCCATTCCTGTACTAGGGATAAATACTGACCCACAACCAGAGGCCCCATAGATTGTTCAGTTCTCCTAATGGGCACCCCCATTAAGGGAGTCTGGATCAGTCCTATGCTGGTTTCCCAGCTATCAAACTGGGGTCCATGAACTTCCACTTGGACAGGTCAGCAGTTTCTGTGGGTTTCTCCCTGGTCTTGACCTCTTTGTACATCACTCCTCCCTCCCTGCAACTAGATTCCAGGAGATCAGCTCAATGTTTAGCTGTGGGTGTCTGCTTCTGCTCCCATCAGCTACTAGATGAAGGCTTTAGGATGACATATAAATAGTCATCAATCTCAATAATGGGAAAGAGCATTCAAGGTAGCCTCTCCACTCTCCACTATTGCTTAGTGGGTCTTCCTTGTAGGGGTCTTCCTTGTAGATCTTTGGACATTTCCCTAGGGCCAGATTTCTCTTTAAACCTATCATGGCTCACTCTATTGTTACAGCAGGTTCGTGTTTCTAAAAACTATTTTTTAAGCTTTTGTTAAGTTTTAAATGAAAGTTCTCAATCCCACTTCTGACACCATTATGTTACAGCAGGTCTCCCCGCCTGCCTCCCGGTTCTGCCGCCATGGTCCCACAACCACGTGTGCCCCAAATAACACTCAGGAGACTCTATATTTGATATAATCCTATCGGCCAATTACCATTACTGTTTATGGGCTAGCTCTGTCTTAATTATTAACCCATTTCTACTTATCTAAGTATTTCCACGTGGTCGTCTTATCGGGGAGCCACGTGGCAGGCGTCCTGCTCCTTTCCCGGGCTACATCTTGACTCCTACTTCTTCCTCTCTCCTCCTCCTGGTCTCCTAGCCCCGCCTATCTAGGTTTCTATTGGCCACAGAGCTTTATTAACCAGTATGAGAAACATATATACAGAATAACATCTCCCATCATCTCCTCTTTTCTGTCTAAAATAAAAAGAAGGGTTTAACCTTAACATAGCAAAATATACCATTCAACAGTTATCAAATAAGAATCACAGTTAACAATATTTAGTCCATTAACATTTTGTAAGACTTAAAGAAAATATTATCTATCCTATCTTTGTGAGTCTAAAGTCCTATATGTAACTTATCTTTAATCCTAACGAAGGGAAACTATAACTATAACTATCTGTCTTCAACTCCTTCAAAGACCACAGAAGGATAATATATAAACTCTAGAAATGACAGAGACAACTCATTGCCTGGTCAGTCACCCGAAGTTCTTCTATAATGTTCCATCTTCAGCCCATAGGCCATAGTGTGTGTCCAGACTCCTCAACAAGGCAGGAAACTTTTCTCTATGTCCTGTAGACTGTATGGCTGTCTGGCAGCCTCTTCCATGAAGTAGGAATCCTATAGCAATATCCATCTTGAATCAGCAGTCACCTTTTTCTGGGTCCTGCATGTCCAGTTTCTACAGCATAAAGTCAAAGAGTCCAGAAGAGCAGTACTTTGCCCAAATGGCTAGTCTTGCCATATTAGAAGCAAACTTCATAACACGTTTCTTCGATGTCCATTTTCTTTTCTGACATAGGTGGTGTTACCAGGAGCAGTTGTGCCTCACTGTCAAGAAAAATCCCTAAATCATTTTAAATGCCATATTCTGTAGGTCTTTGAAAGGTTTGAAGAATGCCTATTCATCTCAAATACATCTCTGCATATCTTGAAATCCAAACTAACTTAACTCTAAGTTTTAACTATCATAGGTAACTCTCTATAATCTGTACTAAATTGTACATTACATTTTCCAATGAGCTATATAAACACAATACCTAAACAAGAGGAGAAATATACATATTACAAAATTGACCTTAAAATGTATCAATAAAAGAAAATCCATTCCAAAGCAAAGTATTCATATCTATACCATAATTCCCTTTTTACCTTTAAAAAGATTGTTTGTGGTTATAGCCATTTATAACCAAGTCCATATAAATGAAAACAAACATTTATAAACAATATTTGGGAATTTGGGCGTCGTTCTTTCCAAACTGCTTCCTGCTGGTAGAGGGCGCTGTCATGGGGATCCAAAGAAGATGCAGAAATCTTGGCAGTAGTCTGCAAGGCTTTGTCTCAACTGCTTTGAATGTTGGATCACCTGGGGAGCTGTTTCAGGGGGTCTGGCTTGATTAAACCATATAAGTCTGGAAAGAATCCGTAGCTTTTCATTTTCTGTGGAAACAAAAATAGAAATCCTTTCCCCCAGTAACTTGTCCTTAGGCTCAAATTTTGGAGTCAAAGCATTTTCAAAAAATATAAATTGAATTAATCTAGCAGCATTTCTTTTATCAGTAGTTATTTTCTCAGCAATCAAATAATTTAAAGGCAACAGAAGCATGTATAGTATCCAAAATTTCTCTGTGTTTTCCATCTTTACGTGGCTTTTTTATTACTCTATTTATTCTACTTCTATTTTTATATATTTTGAGACAGGGTTTCTCTTTGTAACTTTTATCTGTCCTGGAATTCAGTGCATACCAGGTTTGCTTTGAAATCACAGAGATCTACTTGCCTCTTTCTGTGGAGTGCTGGGATTAATGGCATGCCCCATTATACTCATTCATTCTACTTTCTTTTTTCTTTTTTAAACCATTGTATCCTGTTTCTTTTTCTCTCCCAAGCCAGCGTATTTTTAAAAACACAGTGTAAACCTTTATTGCAGCTCTCCTACACACCAAGGAATTGTTAGCAGAGCTCTTTAAAAGCCAGGCAGCTTTTTGCTGCTTATGCTAATTTTGGAAACTTCCCTTAAAGGAGCCGTGCAAATCTCTGTCTACAGCAAAACAAATCCAATCAAGAAAATGCTGCTATCAAGAAGTCTCTGTTCCCTTGTTTCTAAAAACTATTTTTTAAGCTTTTGTTAAGTTTTAAATGAAAGTTCTCAATCCCGCTTCTGACACCATTATGTTACAGCAGGTTCCTCTGCTGGCTGCCGCTGGTTCTGCCGCCATGGTCCCACAACCATGTGTGCCCCAAATAACACTCAGGAGACTCTATATTTGATATAATCCTGTCGGCCAATTACCATTACTGTTTATGGGCTAGCTCTGCCTTAATTATTAACCCATTTCTACTTATCTAAGTATTTCCACGTGGTCGTCTTATCGGGGAGCCGCGGCTGGCGTCCTCTTCTTCCCGGGGCTGCATCTCGACTCCGCCTTCTACTTCCTCTTTCTTCCTCCTAGTCTCCTAGCCCCGCCTATCTAGTTTTCTATTGGCCACAGTGCTTTATTAACCAGTATGAGAAACATATATACAGAATAACATCTCCCATCACTCTATTATGGTATTTTTTTTGCTATCCTCTATTCTTTCCTTGACTCTTTCATATCCCCCTCTCATCTCCTCTTCTACCCTTCTCTTTCTCCTAATTCCCTCTCCCCTCACAACATGCTTCCAATTTCCACAGGAGATCTTGTTCTTTTTCCCTTCTCTGGGGGACAATGTATTGCGCTGCGCCTAACCTCGCCCGCAAGGAAGACGCAACTCAGGGTAGATCTTCTTCATGCAGTTTTAATCAGGATCCTTAAAACATGTTCTTCTGACCTGCGAGAGAGCGGGGGACCCCTGCACAGGCTTAAATACCCTTGCCCTAACCAACCCCAGTGAGCCACGTGGACCCTGCAGATAGGCTACTCTAATGCGGAAGCAGACAGGCTGAACAGACTTAACCAATTAAGGGCTTGTTTAAGCCAGAGAGCCATCACCAATGGAAAGGTGTAAGGCAGAAGCCAGTGCCACTTTAAGGCATGGCACTTTGCAGCTCTCTACAGTTCCCCCTTTTTGTTTTAATAACGCAATAGGCAAAGGTAGTGGTCTGGTCTCCAGTAAAGCAGTAGACATTGTAATGACCCTGAATCCTGGTAGTCAGCCAAGTCAGTGCCACACCCATCCAGTATCTTTTTCCTGGAGGTGGGGCCTCAGACACCAATCCACATGCCACCAAACTTGCCCTTCTTATAGTTGCTCACTTCCACAGATAACTCGGAGTGCAGTGCTAAGCCATACAACCTGAGTGTGAAGGATCAATTCTTGTTCATGACTGCGAGCCATGCTTGGGGAGACTATCATGCCCCAATGGCTGTAAATGCCTGGACAACCATAGCTGCATACCACTTCTGAGCATCTTGCAAAGGCACCACAGGCTCACGAAGGAGATAAGCAACAAGAGGACAGCCATGGCTCCCATTCCTGCACACTCTTTCAGATGATCCGTGGCAACGGGAACCACGATACCAATCCAGCAGGCAGTCCCGCATCCACATGTGTTGAATTCACTGCAACAATGGCCACTCGCAGCTGTGCCATCAGGTCATCAAAGTCAGCAAACCAATTTCCTAAAAGATAGCTAGACAACTGTTGTGACAAATTAGCAGCATGTGTAAAGTTTTCATACTGAATGCTGGTAACACACAAGCCTGGATATTTCATTTCACATCCCAAATGGGCCAGTTGCCACAAGGTATCTATTTGCTCCTGAACCAGATCAATTCTTTGGTTTACAATCATTAAACCTCCTTTTAGTTGAGCACCAATTGTGGATTGAGTATCCAAGGCACTATCCATATTCTTGGACAACTCATTTAGCTTAGAGGCTTTCTGCACTGATGTACTCAGAGCCACAGCAGCTGTGACTGAATCCACAACTGCAAATAGATAGCTGCAACTATGGCTGCTGTAATGCCAAAATCTCTCCCTGCAGCCTCTACCAAACAGGCCATAAAATCTGAAAATTGTTCCATTGGGCCTTGCAGTATCTTAGTGAGGTTACCATTCACCTCTCCCTTATTGGGTAATGACTTCCATGATTTTATGGCTTTTACTTGTTCAAAAACTTGTATCAGGTTTCCTGTCTGTTGATTTGTAAAGTGTCTCTGTCCAAGTAACATGTCCCTGTGCCATGCTGCATTTCCAGCTGCCAGGTTAGCTGTGGCCTGTTCATTGGCATACTCTATTAAAAAGGCTTTCCAATCCAGATACTGCCCGGGGCTTAGGCATGCTCGAGCCAGCACACCCCAATCACTAGGAGTCATGCTATACCTACTTAGGGCTTCAACTTGAGCTACAGTAAAAGAGGCTTAAATTCCTTATGTTCTCACGGATTCAGCCAAAGCCTTGATGACTTTAAAGTCTAAAGGTTCCTCATATCTATTGCCTTGGGCATCCTGGAAAACTGGATAGGCCAGGCTTAAGTCATTATGTACAGCTCTCCAGACCTCAGGGCAAAAGGAACACCCTGTACCTGGGCCAGCCCTTCCTCACTCTGATCAGGAGAAGGCACCAAAGGCATTGTTCCAGGAGGGTGCCTCCTCTCCCCACATTACCAATTCTCCTCTCCCTTCCCCCTCTGCCCCTTAAGGGATTGTTTCTGAACCTTCTCTACAAGGGCTTGCAATTCTTCCTCAGAATCTGTTTCATCCATACCTGACTCTCCTGTGCTCTCAACCTCTTCTGATCTTTCTTCTTGCAACATTTTTAGTGCAGCTTTCCCTTTTTCCATCGCCTCTTTACAGTACCTCTTGTCTTCGATACAGCTACGCACTAACTTCCAAACAGGTCGGACTCCAGACCTTAGTGTCCCTTGTTTCCAAGCAAAGTCAAGATCCCTGCCTAATTTGTCCCAGCACGCTAGCGTGAGGTCTCCCGAAACTGCAAACCAAGGTGCAATGGCATCACATTCACTCAGGAATCTTTCTAGTGTGCTTTTATTTTTTAAGTTTCTTTGACAAAAGTAGCACCTGAAGTGCCAGAAAAATTGGATGAGACTGAGAAGTCCCCATTTTAAAAATTTTACTTTCAGTTCGTTACAATCTCTCACTCAATGCCTGAGACTTTATTGCCGCTTTTTTTCCTGAGGTCTTTAACATTGTCCCAATTTACCTGGGACTTTATAGCTCCTTACCAGAGACCTTATCGCCTCTTTAACGAGGGCCTTAAATTTGGACCCAACTTACCTTGGGAACTTGCCAGCACTGCCCTGACTGCAAGAAGTTCTGATCTGAAAAATTCACCTTCCGGGCCACCATCTGTACACGCCTACCCTTGCCAGCAAGGAAGACGCGACTCTGCAGTTTTAATCAGGATCCTTGAAACATGTTTCCTCTGACCTGCGAGAGAGCGGGGGACCCCTGCACAGGCTTAAATACCCTTGTGCTAACCAACCCCAGTGAGCCACGTGGACCCTGCAGATAGGCTACTCTAATGCAGAAGCAGACAGGCTGAACAGACTTAACCAATTAAGGGGTTGTTTATGCCAGAGAGCCATCACCAATGGGAAGGTGTAAGGCGGAATTCAGTGCCACTTTAAGTCATGGCACTTCGCGGCTCTCTACAATGTATGTCTCTCTTAGAGTCCTCAATGTTTCCTAGTTTTTCTGGCAGTGTGAATTGTACACTGTTAATCCTTTGCTCTATGTCTAAAATCCATATATGAGGGAGTACATACTGTGTTTGTCTTGTTGTGACTGTGTTACCTCACTCAGATGGTTTCTTCTAGTTCCACCCATTTGTATGCAAATTTGAAGATTCCATTGTTATTTTTTTCCACTGAGTAGTACTCCATTGGGTAAATGTACCACATTTTCTCCATCCATTCTTCAGTTAAGGGGCATTTAGGTTATTTTCAGATTCTGGTTATTACAAGTAATGCTTCTATGAACATATGTGCTTGTTGTATGAATGTACATCATTACTGGATCTTGAGGTAGTCTGATTCCCATTTTCCTGATGAACTGACATACCAATTTCCAAAGTGGCTGTATGTGTTTGCACTCCCACCAACAGTAGAGGAGTGTACCCCCTTTTCTACATCCTTTCCAATATAAACTGTCTTTGCTGTTTTTGATTTTAGCCAATCTGACAGGAGTAATATAGTATCTCAGAGTTGTTTTAATTTGCATTTCCATGATACTAAGTATAGTGAATACTTTCTTAAGTGTCTTTCAGATTCTTCTATTGAAAAATCTCTATTCATGTCTCTACCACACTTTTTAATTGGATTATTTGTTGGTTTGGTAGCTAGCTTCTTGAAGTTTTTGTATATTTTGAAAATCAGACGTCTGTCAGATGTGGGGTTGTTGAAGATCTTTTCCCATGCTGTGAGTGGCCATTATGTCTTGTTGACTGTGTCCTTTGACTTACAGAAGCTTTTCAATTTCAGGAGGTTCCATTTATTAATTGTTGATCTCAATGTCTGTGCTACTGGTGTTTTGTTCAGGAAGTGGTCTCCTGTACCAATTTGGTTAAAGGGTATCTCACACTTTCTCTTTTAGGAGGTTTAGTGAGGCTGGATTCATGTAGAGGTCTTTGATCCATTTGGACTTAAGTTTTGTGCATGGTGATAGATATGGATCTATCTGCAGGCTTCTACACAACAGTTATGCCAGCACCATTTGTTGAAGATGTTTTCTTTTTTCCATTTTATAATTTTAGCTTATTCATCAAGAATCAGGTGTTCATGGGTGTTTGGGTTAATGCCAGGGTTTTCCATTCAATTCCATTAGTCTACCTGCCTATTTTTGTTCCAATACCAAGCTGTTTTCAGGACTATATCCCTATAATAGAGCTTGAAGTTAAGGATGGTGATGCTTCTGGAAGTTCCTTTATTGTACAGTGATGTTTTGGCTATCCTTGGTCTTTTGTGTTTTCCTATAATGTTGAATATTGTTCTTTCCAGTTCTGTGAAGAATTGTGTTAGGACTTTGATGGGGAATTGCATTAAATCTGTAGATTGCTTTTGGCAAGATTGTCATTTTTACTCTGTTGATCCTACCTATCCAAGAGCATGGGAGATCTTTCCACTTTCTGGTGTCATCCTTAATTTCTTTGCTAAAAGACTCAAAGGGCTTATTATTATTATTATATCAGTCTTTCACTTGTTTGGTAAGCATTACCCCAAGATAGTTTATGTTGTTTGTGGCTATTGTAAAGTGTGATATCTCTGATTTCTTTTTCAGCCCCTTTATTGTCTGTATATAGCAGGGCTACCGATATTTTTTGAGTTAATCTTTTATCCTTCCAGCTGTAGGAGTTGCCTGGTAGAGTTTTTCTGGTCACCTATATAAACTATCATATCATCTGCAAATAGTGAAGGTTTTATTTCTTCCTTTCCAATTTCTATCCCTTTGATCTTTTTTTTTTTTTAAATTGCTCTAGCTAGTACTTCAAGAATAATATTGAAAAGATATGGAGAGGGTGGGCAGTTTGTCTTGTCCTAAATTTACAGGAATCACATTGAGTTTTTCTCCATTTAGTTTGATGTTAGCTGTTGGCTTGCTGTATATTGCTTTTCTTAGGTTTAAATATGTTCCTGTTATCCCTAATCTCTCCAAGACCTTTAACAGGAAAGGCTGTTTGATTTTGTCAAAGGCTTTTTCAGCATCTAGTGAGATGATCATATGGTATTTTTATATGGTGGATTATATGGTGGTTTGATTATATTAATGGGTTTTTGTATGTTGAACCATTCCAGTGTCCCTCGGATGAAGCCTTGTTCATGGTGGATGATTTCTCTGATGTATTCTTGCATTCAATTTTCCAGTATTTTGCTGGGTATTTCTGCATCAATTTTGATGAGGGATATTGGTCTATAGTTTTCTTTCTTAGTTGTGTCTTTGTGTGGCTTGGGTACCAAGGTAATTGTAGCCTTGTAAAAAGAGTTTGGAAATGACTCCTCTGCTTGTATTGCATAGATCACTTTGAGGAGTATTGGTATTAGCTCTTCTTTGAATTTCTGGTTGAATTCTTCACTGAAGCCATCTGGCCCTGGACTATTTTGGTTGGGAGTATGTTTATGATTGCTACTATTTCATTAAGGGTCACATGTCTATTAAAATAGCTTATCTGTACTTGATTTAATTTTGGTAAGAGATCTATCCAGAAAATTGCTCACTTCATTTACATTTTCTAAGTTTGTGGAGTACAGGTTTTCAAAGTATGACTTGAAGTGTCTCTGGATTTCCTCAGTGTCCATTGTTGTAGCCCGCTTTTCAGTTCTGATTTTGCTAATTTGCATGTTCGCTCTCTGTCTTTTGGTTAGTTTGGATAAAGGTTTTTTTAACTTGCTAATTTTCTAGGAAATCAAGGAAGTCTTTAGTTTCCTTCTTTATTTCTTCCTTGACCAAGGAATGGTGCAATTGCACATTGTTCAGTTTCCATGTGTTTGTAGGGGTTCTGCAATTTGTGTTATTGTTCATTCTAACATTAAAATATGGTTGTCTGATAAGATACAAGGACTTATTCTATTTTTTTTGTACCTACTGAGTTTTGCTATATTGCCGAGTATGTGGCCGATTTTAGAGACGCTCCATGTGGCTCTGAGAAGAAGGTATAGTTTTTTTGTGTTTGGATGGAATGTTTTATCAATATCTGTTAAACCCAATAGGGTCATAACTTCTGCTAGTCCCTTTGTTTCTTTGAAAAGTTTCTATCTGGTAGACCAGTCTACTGTTGAGAGTGGGGTGTTGAAATCTCCCATATACGTGTGTAAAGTTTTATGTGTGATTTGAGTTTTAGTAATGTTTCTTTTACGAATGGGTGTGCCTTTATATTTGGAGTACATATGATCAGAATTGAACATCTAATTAATGGGTTTCTCCTGTGATGAATAAGAAATAATCTTCTTCTTTTTTATTGATTTTTGTTTAAAGTCTAATTTATTAGATATTAGGATCGCTAAACCTGCTTGTGTCTTGGGTCCATTTGATTCTAAAACCTTTTCACAACCCTTAACTCTGAGGTAGTATCTGCCTTTGAGGTTGTGCTGTGTTGCTTGTACATACAGCTGGATGGATTCTGTATTTTAATCTATTCTGTTAACCTATGTCTTTTTATAGACAAGTTAAGACTATTAATATTGAGGCTATTAATGACCATTGATTGTTAATCCTTGCTTGTTTTGGATTTGTTGTTAGTGGTAGTCTTATGTATGTATTTTCCCCTAGTTTTACTTTGGCTGTTGGTAAAGTGGGATTATCTATTTCCTATGGTTTTTGTGGGTGTAGTTAACTTCCTTGTGTTGGATTTTTTTTCTTCCATATTTTTCTGTGGGGCTGGATTACTTGATAAGTATTGTTTAAATATGTTTTTTTTTTATGGTTTCTTTATCTATAGTGAAGGAAAGCTGGGTATAGTAGCCTAGGCTTGCATCCATGGTCTCTTAGTGTTGGTAAAATATCTATCCTGGATCTTCTAACCTTCAGAGTTTACATGAAAATTTCAGGTGTAATTCTGATAGTTTTGCATGTATATGTTACTTGGCCTTTTTCCTTTACATATCTTTTTTTTCTTAATAATATATTTAAGAATTTTACATGTCGATCCCAGTTTCCCTTCTTTCCCTCCCTCTTTCCCTCCCTCCTTCCCTCCCTCTTACCCTTTTTTCCCCTCTGATATGTCCCCTGGACACCATCCCCTCCTATCCCACTGCCCCCATTCCACATGTAGGAATGCTATCTAGATTGGGTCATGTAAATCTGCCAAATCATTTGAACTAGGGACTACAACTTATCTCCTGTACCTAGGTTAAGGGGGTATCTGTCCATGGGGGATGTGTCTGCAAGGTCCTTTTGTGCACCAGGAATACATCCTGGTTCTACTGTCTGAGGTCCCTTAGACTGCTCAGTCCTTCTAGCTGAGACACATATTCAGGGTGTCTGAGTCAGTCCCAAGCTGAATTCCCAGCTATCAGTCTGTGTGAGTGTGTGGGGGGGAGGCATTATTCCTCCTTGTTCAGGTCATCTTCTTTGTGTGTTTCCACAATCTGGTCTTGTCCTCTCTCTCTCTGAATCTGGATTCTAGTTTGATTCAGTGTTTAGTTATGGGTGATTGCTTCTGTTTCCAAGAGGTACTAGATAAGGGCTCCATGATAGTGGATAATTTAGTTGATGATCTCACTATCAGGGAAGGGCATTTATGGTAGCCTTTCCATGGTTGCACAAATTGTTAATTGGAGTCAGTAGTGTAGGACTCTAGTCCTTTCTTTAGGTTCAGTTTTCTCTTCAAACCAATAATGACTCCCTCTTTTATGTTCTCTCTCTCTCTCTCTCTCTCTCTCTCTCTCTCTCTCTCTCTCTCTCTCTCTCTGTCTTCTATTCCTATCCTGACTCAATCTTCCTAGTCGCATATGCTTTCCTCTCCTCCCCTTCTCTTTCTCCTATTTCTCTCTCCATTCACTGCCCCCCACATCCCATGTGCTCCGAGGGACTTGTCCCTTCCAGCTTCTGTGAGGGACCATATATGAATCTCTGATAATAGACCTTGCATCCTAGTTCCTCTGGTGGTGTGAATTATAGGCTGGTGATCTTTGCTCTAGGTCTAAAATCCATATATGAGCGAGTACATACCTGTTCCTCTTTTTGTGACTGGGATACCTCATTCAGGATGGTTTCTTCAAGTTCCATCCACTTGCCTGCGAATTTCAAGATTCTGTTATTTTTTTTTTTTTTTTTTTGAGAGTAGTATTTCATTGTGTAGATGGGCCACATGCTCTTTATCCATTCTTCAGATGAGGGGCATCTAGGTTGCTTCCAGGTTCTTGCTATTACAAATAATCCTGCTATGAACATAGTTGAGCACATGTCTTTGTTGCATGGATGTGGGTCATTTGGGTATATACGTAAGAGGGGAATTGCTAGGTCCTAGGGTAAACTAATTCCCACATTCCTTTACATCTCTTAATATTCTTCCTTTATTTTGTATGTTTGGTGTTTTGATTAATATGCAGTGAGGGGGCTTTTTGTGCTCCACTGTACTTGGTGTTCTTTAAACTTCTTGTAATGTTATGGCAGGTTCTTCCCGCTGGCTGCAACGGGTCCTGCCGCCATGGTCCTGCCACCACATGAGCCCCAAATAACATTCTGAGACTCTGTATTTGATACAATCCTGTTGGCCAGTTACCATTATTGTTTATGGGCTAGCTCTGTCTTAATTATTAACCCATTTCTACTCATCTAATTATTTCCACGTGGCTTGTCTTATCCGGGAGCCGCAGCAGGCGCCTTCCTTCTCTCAGATCTCCATCTTGACTCTAACCACTTCCTCTCTCCTCCTCCTGGTCTCCTTACCCCACCTATCTTGTTTCCTATTGGCCACAGTGCTTTTTTAACCAGTATGAGAAACATATATACAGAATAACATCTCCCATCATCTCCTCTTTTCTGTCTAAAATAAAAGGAAGGGTTTAAACCTTAACATAGTAAAATAGATCACACAACAATTATCAAATAAGAATTACAATATTTAAATAACAATATTTAGTCCATTAACATTTTGTAAGACTTAAAGAAAATATCATCCATCCTATCTTTGTGAGTCTAAAGTCCTATATGTAACTTATCTTTAATCCTAACTAAGGAAAACTATAACCATAACTACCTGTCTTCAACTCCATCAAAGACCACAGAAGGATAACAAATAAACTCTAGAAATGACAGAGACAACTCATTGCCTGGTCAGTCACCCGAAGTTCTTCTGTAATATTCCATCTTCAGCCCATAGGCCATAGTGTGTGTCCAGACTCCTCAACAAGGCAGGAAACTTTAAACTGTCCACCTATAATGGCAGTTTGTCAGTCACTTTTCTCTGTGTCCTGTAGACTGTCTGGCTGTCTGGCAGCCTCTTCCATGAAGCAGGAATCCTGTAGCAATGTCCATCTTGCATCAGTAGTCACCTTTTTTTGGGTTCTGCATGTCCAGTTTCTACAACATAAAGTCAAACAGTCTAGACAAGAGAAGTACCTTGTCCAAATGGCCAGTCTTGCCATATTAGAAGCAAATGTCATAACGAGTTTCTTCAATGTCCATCTTCCTTTTTGATGCAGGTGGTGTTACCAGGAGCAGTTGTGCCTCCCTATCAAGAAAAACCCTAAACCATTTTAAATGCCATATTCTGTAGGTCTTTGAAAGGTTTGAAGAATGCCTATCCATCTCAAATACATCTCTGTATATCTAGAAATCCTAACTCACTTAACTCTAAGTTTTAACTATCATAGGTAACTCTCTACAATCTGTATTAATTTATACATTACATTTTCCAATGAGCTATATAAACACAATGCCTAAACAAGAGGAGAAATATACATATCATAAAATTTACCTTAAATTATATCAATAAAAGAAAATCCATTCCAAAGCAAAGTATTCATATCTATACCATAATTCCCTTTTTACCTTTTAAAAGATTGCTTGTGGTCATTAACCATTTATAACCAAGCCAATTTAAATGAAAACAAACATTTATAGACAATATTTGGGAATTTGGGCATCGTTCTTTCCAAACTACTTCTTTCTGGTAGAGGGCGCTGTCATGGGGGTCCAAAGAAGATGCAGAAATCTTGGCTGTAGACATTGCTTCAGCGGGTCTTGCTTGATGAAACCACATAAGTCTGGAAAGAATCCACAGCTTTCCATTTTCTGTGGAGACAAAAACAGAAATCCTTTTCCCCAGTAACTTGCCCTTAGGCTTAAATTTTGGAGTCAAAGCATTTTTAAAATATATAAATTGAATTAATCCAGCAGCATTTCTTTTATCAGTAGTTGTTATTTTCTCAGCAATCAAATAATTTAAAGATAACAGAATCGTGTATAGCATCCAAAATTTCTCTGTGCTTTCCATCTTTACGTGGCTTTTTACTTTGAAATCACAGAGATCTGCTTGTATCTGTCTCCCCAGTGCTGGGATTAATGGCTTGTGCCACCATACCCATCCATTTTACTTTTTTTTTTTTCTTTTTTTAAACCATTGTACCCTGTTTCTTTTTCTCTCCAAAGCCAGCTTATTTTTTAAAACACAGTGTAAACCTTCATTGCAGCTCTCACACACACCAATGAATTGTTAGCAGAGCTCTTTAAAAGCAAGGTGTTTTTTTGCCGCTTATGCTAATTTTGGAAACCTCCCTTAAAGGAGCTGCGCAAATCTCTGTCTACAGCAAAACAAATCCAACCGAGAAAATGCTGCTACCAAGAAGTCTTGCTAGTCTCTGTTTCCTTGTTTCTAAAAACTATTTTTTAAACTTTTGTTAAGTTTTAAGTGAAAGTTCTCAGTTCCACTTCTGACACCATTGTACTTTCATTGGAATGACATTTTTGGTTGGGAAAGTTTTCTATTTTGATTTTGTTGAGTATATTTTCTGCACCTTTGAGTTGGGTTTCTTCCCCTTCTTCTATACCTATTATTCTTAAGTTTTGGCTTTTCATGTATCCCTTGTTTCCTGGATATTTTGTGTTAGGAATTTGTTAGACTTCAGATTTTCTTTGTTTGATGAATGTATTTCACCTAGTGTATCTTCAACACCTGAGATTCCCTCTTCCATCTCTTGCATTATATTGTTTATGCTTGAATCTTCAGTTCCTGATCATTTGCCCACCACCTTTTCTAATTCCAGCATTCCCTCTGACTGTTTTTTTTTTAATTGTGTCTATTCAACTTTCAAACTTCAAACCTTGCACTATTTGAATTGTTTCTTGCAAATTTTGGTTTGTCTTTTCTTCCATTTCTTTAAAGGATTTTCTCATTCCCTCTTTTAAGGTTTCTATCATCTTTATGAAGTTCTTTTATGGTCTTTCTCTTCTGTCTCATTTGTGTTTGGATGTTCAGGTCTAACTGGTATTGCGTCCCTAACCTCTGGTTGCATCATATTGATCTTTCTGTTGTTGACTGTGTTCTTCCACTGTCATCTACCCATCTTTTCTTCTGGTACATCCCAGTGGGGTCTCTACCTCTCCTGATATGTACAGGGCCAAGGTTCTCATCTAGTGCGTGCAAACATGTCCAGTACTCTGATGGGATTTCATTTTCTAGTGGGTGGTGAATATGGCGCTGGCAGATGCTGAATGGGCTGGTCCGTTGTCACAGGTTACCCCATGCACTGTATCCAGTCCTTAGGAAGATCTGAGTGGGGCCCTGGAAGTCAGGCCAGAAACAGGCCCATGCTTATTCTCTCCTGTGGGTAGAAATGGGATCAGTATATAGTATACTCTGGATGGGCTGGTCTGCCAGGGTGGACTCCCTGGAATGCAGTCCCCAGTACTCAGGAGGTTCTAAGAAGGGCTCTGGAAGGGGGGCTCCTCCTGTGGGTGAAGGATGGGGGACCAGGATTCCAGCAGACTCCAGATAGGCCAGACCACTGGAATGGATTCCCCCATTTGTTTGCATTCCCAGTCCTCAGGAGGCTCTGAGCAGGGCCCTGACTATTGTTTGTTTTTTTCATTTTTTAAAGGAATGTATTTATTTTATTTTGTTTTATTAGCATTTTGCCTGCATGTATGCATATGTACCATATGCATACCTGGATCCCAGAAGAGTAATCCATTCCTAGAACTGGAGTTATGGATGGTTGCTAACTACCATGTATATACTGGGACTAGGCACCCAGGTCCTGTGCAAGAGCAAGTGCTTTTCACTCCTGAGCCATGCCTTCAGTCATGATATTTGTATCAATAATCCATGTGGAAACAGGAAAGATTTTTTGAGGTCTGAGGCCTCATGAGAAGGTTTGCAGAAGGCTATTTGTAAGTCAGCTGCCCAGGCAAGTGGAAGAGCATCATTGACCCCTCCCACCACTTTCTCTTATCAGTCATTCCTGAAGCTTCTGTAGGTCTCATCTCAAAAATTCCTAGAGCTCACAACACTAAGATATGTAGAACTGAAAGAGGCTCACTCAAATTCTAGGAAAGGACTCTTACTAGTTTTGAAATGTAAACCACAGATATGAATTTGGCAAGCTCTCTCTCTCTCTCTCTCTCTCTCTCTCTCTCTCTCTCTGTGTGTGTGTGTGTGTGTGTGTGTGTGTGTGTTTGAATATGCATGGTGTGTGTGTGTGTGTGTGTGTGTGTGTGTGTGTGTGTGTGTGCTGGGGATTTATGCAGTGTATGTGTGCTCTGCATGTATGCTGGACATGTGGCTGAATATGCATGCTATCTGTGTGAGTTTGTGTGAACACATACAATCTTCTAAGAGAGCTCAAACATCAAATGACAGCTTACTAGTATGATGTACTGTGTGCAAGGGAACTTATTCTTTTGTGACAACTGCTTGGCCCCCACAGCAGGCAGAGGCAATGCTTGCACAACAGAAAATGTGTCAGAAGGTATAGCAGCCAACAATTATAAGGAGAAAATGGATTTTCTTTGAGATTAATACTGGCAAAAATAACTCACTATATGAAAAGTATGACATTCTTGAAGTAAGCAAACATATTAGTGGTTCTTCAATGTATGAAACTTGACATCATGTAGAAACACTCAAATTAGCGAACAAAAGACATATTAAGTATTCCTCTAAACTAGCCTGAGAAGAATAATAAAGATGTGGAATGCAAAATCTAGGACTATGGGAACAGGTGTGGGGGAAGTCTTTAATTACAATGCTTAACCATTAAGAACAAGCCATGCACCCTAAATCTGAAAAGGGCAAACAAGGATTCTTCACAGGTTTTCTTTCTCATCTGTGGAAAATCGAAAAGATAAAAGTTATTAAGTGATTCCTTCAACCTACCTTGAAATTGTTATTCTTGATGCTAAGATTAAAATTTTACAACATTCTTTAGGTTATCTTAAGAATTACCTTAGTTGCTTGCAAATACACACCTGACAAGCAACAAAAATGTGTTTGTTTATTTCTTTGATTTTAAACTGTGAGAAATAAGTAAGAAGACCCTTCCAAAGTACTTAGCATGTGTATGTATGCTTTGGCCTTTCCTCTGTATGTGTGATGATGACTACATGCCCATTAAATGTGAGAGAAATTTGCAGTGCAAATATAACTGAGGGTTTTAGAATGACATGGTTGTCAGCAAGTTAAGGAGCATTATTGAGCAGGTAAAGTTGTCTGAATGCATTAAACTGTAAGTAGATCAAAGTGGGAAATATTTAACAAAGATTTGCTTCTTAAGAATATTATGTAAAAAGCTGAATTGTCTCCCCATCCCCCACAGAAACTGCTATGTTTGCACTGAAAGTTCTTTCATATTCATTTGTTGAAAGTCTTAGGATGGCTCAGTTCAGGATATTCATAGGGCATGGCTTTCTACAGGAGTTTAAGATAGGTGCTTGGACTCCTTAAAACAGCACTATTTGTAAAAGTATACAAGTTATTACTGAATTGTGGGGCATACTTTCATGCACTTTAGCCAACTATAACTTTTTTAAATTTTTTTAATAGGGTCTCATGTTGTCCAAGTTAGCTTCAACTATACTATGTAGTTTAGGTTGACTCTGAACTTTTTACTCATCTACCACCACTCTTTGAGGGTTGTGATTACAGACATATGTCAGTGCTTTGAGTTTATGTGGTGCTGGAGATTGAAGCCGGGTCTTCTGGTATGTTAGGCAAGTACCCTGATGACTATCCTACATCACTAGCCCTATTATGCTTCTATAATTAAAAATGGAAATTCAAACATTGAGGTACTCATGTACTAGATTTCTTGCAATGGTTTGTTTGATAGTCATTCATTTATTCATTATTTTATTTTTGTTATCCTCCTTCTTTGTCTCCTCCACTTCCTCCTCCTTCCATTGGAAAAAATTCCTTTGATGACTTGCCTAGATCATTTCTCCTTTCTTAGTTGAAAAAGGAAACATTCATCAGATGTACTGTGGCACAGAAGAGAGACAGAGTACAGTAGGGAAATTCACTCCACTAAGTTTACACAAATATAGTTGAGGTAGTCTTTTCATGGGGGGAAATGTTACCTTATATGCACAGGCATAAATAGAGTAAAAATCTCCAGACTGTGAATATCACTCTTCCCTTAAATGAAGCTGCTCACATACTTTACATCACAAGTATGTGCACAGGATAATTGTCAAGCAGTGAAGGAAAAATTGACCCAAAACAGCAAAGATTGTTTAGAATTGATTTGTCCAGTTTCATTAAAGCACATTGAAACACAAGTTACATATATTTAAGCCATACATCATCACAGTGTGATAATAGAGTTGTATTCTAAATTTCATATTTAAACAAAGTGATTGAGTAGGCTTAAACATACCAAGATGCACATAAAGCATTGCTGTGATGTGAAGTATGTAAAGTAATCTTCTAAGTCTCTTAGAAAGTAGTCAGTGTCTTATACAAGATGAAGGAAAAGACTTCTTGAAAAAAGATATGATTCATTTTCATCATGTTATTGATCATATGCACAAATATATGTATTGTCTACCTTAATTGTAATAATGTATAGTCTGCTTTCTCTTGGATAATGCAATCTATTCATCATTTAAATAATTCTATGTATGAATTTGAAATGGCATTTGGTATACTGTTCTATACTACAAAACCATGATGTATTAAATTTTAAAAACTCAAATAAAATGAAAACAAATAAAACTACTATACATATACATTCATATACACATACAAAGAAAAATTTTCCTTTGCTACCATGGAAAAATGTTCATGCCAATGTACTGACAAAAATTAAATCCAAAAAGTAATTAAATATACAGTTTTTGTAGCAAGCTGCATTTTTCTAAGACTATTCACCAAATATTGTTTACCAGAAATACATTTAGCAAAGAAAAAATGAAAAGAAAATGCATATGGAAAATTAGTTGATCATTTTAAATCAACCCCACAACTGTTATTCTAACACACCCTAGACATGTAAATTCCAAATTATAATAATTTTATACTGATAAATATAAGTAAGACAATTTTGAAATTGGATATATAATGAATTCTATCCCATATTTTATGTATATTTGTAGTATATGTCGGTATATCTATTTTTTTCCAGAATAGTTCATATATGTATTTATTTATTTCACCATGAAACTAGAGGTCTAGTACCTTATTGGTATGATCGCCAACCCTGTGATTATCATTTTATGATATTCTTCAGGACTTCCTCCCTGCTTCCATAATTACTAGGCTTTTATGAAACATAGCAGACAAAAGTAGAAATGATACAGAGCTAATGAAATAAGCACCTGCTGAAGGCCATCTAGCTGTGTAATCTTCAAGGTGACCTAGTAAAATTATTCTGCCCACACAAAGATTTTTATTAGTTCCCATATTATTATCAAAGGTGTAAATAATTATATGGTAAATATCAGCTCATCATAGATTACAATAGTCTAATAAAGTGCTTCAGTGATTCATCTTTCTTTTCAAAAACCTATACTGTAGGAAAAACTCCAGAAATTCTGAAGTACAAGTTTAATGTGCCCTTTAACTAATATGTAATTTCGGATAATTTTATATATTTTTCAAAATATCTTCATTATTTTCTCTATTTGAAGACTGAAACTTTATACATAGATATATAGTTTCACTTTACATATATATATATATGTATTCACCTACGTGTGTGTGTGTGTGTGTGTGTGTGTGTGTGTGTGTGTGTGTGTGTGTGTGTGTATCTTATACTGGTCTATGTAGTAAACAGAACTTGACGTGACAATGTTGCTAACTCTTTAATGAGAAGTTTTGATCTGAGGAACCAAAGAGTGAGGCACTAGGAGAAGAGACCAGAAAGCTTAGAGACAGACATGAAAAGACACCTGTCCACAATGGCTGTCTGTGTGTTCCAGGAAGTGAGAGTGAGTCTCTTCTGGCATCATCTGTGTCACAAGAACTGGTAATTTACCTTGGGATTGTCTGTTTGGGGAAAGTAGGAGAGTAATATACTCTCAAATCTCCTTCTCTCTTTCAGTTTCAAATTGTCTTCTCCACATTAACCCATGGCCCCTGTTTTCAACCTGTGTTACTGGACTTCTCCCAGAATCTCTGAGACTTGTACACATGATGGACTGTAGGGAAATTGATCCTTTACAGCTGGACACAACCATAGCTGTCTTGCAGAATAGATGTAATCACACAACCTGGCAGGATTGGGTCATTTTAAAAAGTGAAGAAGAGTTCCATTTTACTTTGTGAGATGATTTTAATCCTGATGTCTCAGCAAAGAGAAAAATATTTCACAATTTTAATTACATAGTTAGATGAGAAATCAGCAAATACAAAAAGTATTTCTCAGCATATTTTGTTGTACATAATAACATGCTCAATGAAGTGTTACTTCTAAGTGCAAGTATATGAGAAAAGAGATATAAAATCTATGAAAAAAATTGATTTAGCAAATGAGTACATAGAATAGAACATACTATCAACCATTAAAACAGTACAAAACAATACTGTAAAATTTGTCAGTAGTATTTTTCCTTCACAGCTATTCTAATATATAATTAGCTCATATCTAATAGTTCATAGCTCAGAGCCTTTCTTTTTTCTGTTTCTCATATTAAGAACCAAAGGATGATAGAATATGAAGTTAGAAAATAGATAAAAACTATCATGGGTGGGAGAAATTGCATACTGTTATTAAATTTCAAAAGTTGACTCCCAAATATGCTGACACATCAAGATCATAGCCTTGTGAAAAAGAATGACTATTCCCTAAATGCGGAATTTCAATTACGTGGAAGGTGAATTTTTACTACACACACACACACACACACACACACACACACACACACACACACACACATACATACACACGTACTTTGCTGTCCACCATGGCTAGTAGAGGGTATCAGATTCCTGGAGCTGAGGTACAGAGGCTGTGAACTGCCACATGGGTTTTGGACAGTGAACACAAGTTCACTGGAAGAACAGCCAGCTGTCTCTCAAACCCTAAATACTTTAGTTTAAAAAGTTTTACTTCAATGCGTGTGCTCATGTGTATGTGTGTAAGTGACACATGTGTGCACATACACACATATACTTATGTACACACACATATTTTGGCCTTATCTTCCACATAAACATTCTTCTGCCCTTGAAATACTCCAGAATTTTTGAGAACCATTATTTATCCATGTCTAAGCCCCCCAAATTATTGCCCAAATCTCATTTATTTTGACTTATATTTCTTTTGTGTTTTCTCTATCCTTTATAAGGCTCAGTCAATAACAGAGGAATGAGGAGAATGTGGATAGTTACAAAGCCAAATTTTTAAAAAGAAAGTTCACTTAGGATTTCAAAAAAAAAATTGAAAAGATATACTAGTTGTATTACTTTACCTTTCAAAAAATACCATAATTCTTTACTTGCCATTTTTGTTGTCATTATTGCAGCTCATAGCTGGAGGTTGCTTTGAACATTTTTAGCTTTCTTCATCTTTTATACCCAAACTGCTTCAGTAGTTACAAGGACTTAACAAATGTGACAGATGTCTGATGGATGACTAAATAAGGAAGACAGAAATACATACTGGATTTCAGAGACTGATGACACAATAGGAAGACATTAAGGCTACCAAGGTAAAGGCGCAAAGTTGCAGTTTTCAAACTATCATAAATAATAAGTTACAAAGAATGATATAGAATGCTGGATGTGGTTAACTGTCAGAATGGGTTCTTTAAAGTCTCATGACATAGACAAGTGATGAGTAGAGAGATGGCATATGTCATGTCTCATTCTTTTTGGTGATGTAGCTATTTGGGGGACATATATACTCTTATAAGTAACCCAAACCCATGTTCCTATAAGTGATTCCTCATCCTTGTTCCTCTCATTACCCCAATGAACTCAGAGATTCACTAAGGTGGACTTGGATGAAATTGTTCTTTCGATATGTTGTTGACATCTCTGGGCTGTGTGGACATTTGCTTATGTCTCCCAGGAAATGTTAACAGAACTAGGAACCACAATGCACCATTTTAAAACTTGTCATTAATAACAAAGCAGAGCAGTGACTTTCTTCATGCCACCAAATGACTCGGTATTCTTCACACTTCCAGAACAGAGCAACTGGGATAGTATACATTATGTGTTCTAATCTCAGTGAGTATTTCTATGAAAATTGAAAATAGATTTAAGACATGTAATTTATTCCCTCTTTATCTGCCAAAACTTACATCATGTGTTTCAAATCTAAAACAATACAGATACAATTGTGATTAAGGATTTCTAAGAAAAATGAAACATGATAGCATTTGTCTAGTCAGGACATTGAGATGCGTATCATTATTTTTCTATATCATGAGGTTTTTTTTTGTTTTAGAAACTGCATTTTTTATCATTAGTAATAATACATAATTAGTAATAATACATTAGTATTATTTGTGGCAGCAATTCACACAAGTTCAGCATTTTTTTTTTTTTCGTGCCCTTGGGGACACAGTCATGAAAGGTATCAGAGGGTTTTCTAATTTAAGCAAACAGAATGAATTTAATCTGAGAATTATGTGTAAAGGGGAAAAGACTTACTGAAAATGTGAGCTTCCACATATTATTTATTCTTCTTAGAATGAAATTGCTGACCTGGAAGATTCTACTCACAGGTAGTATAGGCTATTGTAGACTACCTCACATATCTCCTGTGGCGTTGTACGTATCTATCATTCACTCCTTCTCCTTTTCATCTCGCCACAGGAAATAACACAAACACTAATATTTGTTTTGTTCACAGTTCAAAAAATGGAACCAGGGCAGGTATCTAGGGTAGACTTGTTGTGTAATACTTATGGACAGGTTGACCTTCTTATTTCATCAAACTATGCAGTAGGTACTTACTGGACTGTTTTCTTTTCACTCTTAATTTACATGTTATATTTCAAAACACCTATGGAACCAAAGTTATGTAGACATTCAGGGAAGGGTTGACTAGCAATTTATGAATAACTCCAAGATTTTGGTAAAAGTGATGGTGTTCTGTTGAGGCCCTAGCTTCCTGGGCAGTAGATGTTTCATATGAAGGCATGGTGAGTATTGAATTCTATATACATTCCCATTTTTCTTAGATATAAAATACCTTTTGGGTCTGGGGAGATGCCTCTGACAGTAGGTTGCATGTTGCAGAACCCTTGTTGCAGCAGGTGCTTGCTTGATCAACCTCTCAACTACACATGAGTACTTGAGTTTAGATTCCTATTGTCCATGTAGAAAGCAGTACTAAATACCTGTGACTCCCAGCAGGGAGAAGGGGACACAGGAGATTCTTGTCCAGTTTATACAGTTAGCTAAATGTCTTGAGCGACCCTGTTGGGGAAAAAATCAGTTGACAAAAAACAGTGAAAGACATCAGTGTTGGTCTCTACAGAGCATGCACATTCACCGCACACAAGCACATACACCAACACACAACATACAAAGCCATACAGCATATACACACACAGGGAGGGAAGAGAGAGAGAGAGAGAGAGAGAGAGAGAGAGAGAGAGAGAGAGAGAGAATTAAATTTCTAGTTTTGTCCCTTTGTTTCTTTTAATCTTACTGCTGAAGATCCTTGATTAAAAAAAAAAAAAGTCAGGCCTTATGTACTATGGAATGGATTCTAAAGATTTACTTTCCTGTTTCTGTTGCTAAAATCCAATTGCATTCAGAAGCAAATTATCATATCAAGAAGTGAATGGCTTAAATAAATGTTTTTATTGAAGTGACATGCAGTTGAAAATGGTGTCATTTATGGAACATAGTTGCATAATTTGCTGTTTTGTAGAAGGTGACTGTCTTGGAAAAAACCAAGATGGCAGGAAAGGGATGCAAACATATTTACAGAAAACAAAGATGCTGCCAGGTTTTCAGGGCTTGCCTACTACCAGGCAACATTGTTGGTGCACTGCAAATTTGATCATTGGGGGTTAACTTGCTTGTATTCCTGTTGATTTCCCATATAATCCTCTTTCATCTTCCTCCCTTTAGATATCTTGTCAGTTATTGCCCACCAATTGCGCTCCTTTTGGAGCCAAGTGCAGGTAATGAGATGCTGATTGGGGATTCTAGAATTCACTTGCTGATGATTATGTGTTATTTTAACAGGAGAATGACAATAATTTCCTGTAATGCCACTTGTTAAGGTAATTATGCTATAATTGCCTTATCAAGGTGTCATAGAGGAGAGGGGAGAAATTCCAGGATTTCACAGCAGCTGTCAGGCTCCTTTAAGATTTTTCTTGAAACTGCATTGTCAGCCATGAAGATAAATCTCTTTTAAACCTAAGCATTGTCTTTCTGAGTATGGTAGGTGACCTGAAATAAGTTCTTTCAAGATCCAAGCTTTAAAATTTTAGTATTACAAAGACATGACAAATGTACACACATACACACACACAAACACACACACACACACACAAAATCAGGTCATGCATATAGAATATATATATATATATACATATATATATATATTCCAAATGTATGTTACACTAAAAGTTTCAATATCAATAGAACACAAAGAGTTATTTTGTATAAAACATGTGTTTAAGAAGTTAACTAGTAATAAATTTAATTTTATGTATTACAGGGTTTGTATGTCCACTTCAGGAGACCACCCCCAAAAAATACATAATTGAAGGTAAAAATCTAAAGGAAGACAATGTTCTAGACTAGAAGAAAAATGAGCAGCATGTTCAAAAGAGAATTGATTGGTGGTTTAGGAATAATTCTGAGATTCTGGTAAAGGGTCCATACTCTAGAAAGCCTCAGTATACCTGGATAGCTCGAGGTATTTAATGATATTTTCATATAAGTTTATTGCTTCTGATTTTCTTAAATGTAAAAGAAATTGTACGGGCTGGACAAGTTACATGTAAGACTTCATGTAACAGTAATAAGTTCATGTATCATTACTGTAGTTGCTGCCAATAGTGTGAATTTACTTAGTAAATACTTGACCCTGTTATAAAATACTGTGCAATTCTGCTCCCAAATATAGGATATTTGGATGTTTCTCGTGTACACATTGAACTTGGAGTCTATTTGTAAGAACATACAAGTGCATGGGTAAAACAAAAATAAAAGAATAGACAGCAGTGAGCAGAAGAGTGAAAACAAAGGGAGAGAAGACAGACTGAATGACATCAGTTGATAAAGTGACACTTAAAAAAGGAAATTTTTGTATTTAGGCTAGAAGAGGTTGACAGTGATAAGTTGGTGGAAAGCTTGTATGTTGGTATATTAAATGGTTATCAACTGGAGATAGCTCTTTGGTTAGGAGTTGGTGCATGTGTCTCCTACTTTCAGCTCTAGAATACCATCTAGTGCAACCCTTTGCAGGCCCTGTGCATGCTGCCTAAGTCTCTGTGAGTTCGTATGTGCATCGATCCTGCTGATACAGAGGGTCTTATTTCCTTCATATTATCTGTCCCCTCTGACTTTTATACTATTTCTTCCTCCTCTTCAGCAGAGTTCCCTGAGATCTAAGGAGATGTGTTTAAGGGAGATATCCTGTTTAGGGCTGACTGTTCCAATATCTTTCACTCTCTGCATGTCTGACCATGAGTCTATATTTATTCCCATATGCTGCAGGAGGAAACTTCTCTGATGATGGCTGAGCAAAACACTGATATATGAGTAAGCAGAGTGTCATTTATTTCCAGTTTTATCTCTATTTTCTTAACATTTAGAATTTTTCCTTAGGCCCTTTATCTATCTGGTCTCAGCTTCTTGATCACCCAAATAATGTCAGGTATGGGTTCTGTCTTGACAAGTGGGCCTTAAGTCAAATCATAAATTAGTTAGAAACTCACACAAGTTTCATCCTCTTGCTCCCATTACAGATCTCTGTTTTTTACATTTCCTTTTTTTAAGGATATCTATTCCCCCTTCTAACCCTAAGTCCCTATTTCATACACAACCTCTGTGATGCTAAGAATTGTAGCTTGCTCATCACTGACTTAACAGCTAATATCCACATATAAGCATATACATACCATATATATTTTCTGGGACTGGGTTATCTATTTTAGGATGATTTATTTTTCTAGGCTCATCAACTCACTTGTGAGTTTCACGATTTCATTTTCTTTCAACTGCTTAGTAATACTCTGTTGTGTAATTATACCACATTTTCTTTATTCATTAATCTGTTGAGAAACATCTAGTTTGTTTCTATTTCCAGATGTTATGAATAGTGAATCATTGCTTGTGGTTGAACAAGTGTCTCTGTGATAGGATGAAGCATTGTTTGCATAGCTGTATAGCTGGATCTTGAGAAACTGTCATACTGATTTTCATAGAGGCCGTACAAGTTTGCATTCCCACCGGCAGTGGATAAGTGTTTGTCTAACACATGAACTCATAGAAACTGAGGCTGCAATAAGGTCTACACAGGCCTTCACCAAATGGAACCCTAGAGGTGAAAGAAGTGGACACATGTCCATCATCTCTAACCAAGATGTTATCTACAGTGGATAATGACTTGCAATGAAACTTATGTTTTCTCCAACGGATACAAACTACTCTTAAAAATGTTTTATTTATTTATTTAATGTATGTGAGTACTCTATCTTCATGTACAACTTTATGCTAGAAAAGGACATCAGTTTCCAGTATAGATGTTGTGAGCCACATGTGGTCGCTGGGAATTCAACTCAGGACATCCAGAAGAGCAGGTACTGCTTTAACTGTTGAGCCACTTCTCCAGCCCCAGAAACAAACTTCTCTTGAGGGTAGATGGTATGCCCAGAAGTAGATGGTCAACAGAAGACTAACTTAATGGAATCTTTGGAGGTTCCTTGTCCCATAATGTCATGTCAGGACTTTTCATTTAAAAGAGAAAAATTATTGTATTTTAAAATTAAATGTATATATTTCTATAAATCTATATGCATGTATATGTATATATTTCTCTCCTTTTACCTTACAAGTCCTTTGCACATAATTATGTGCAACCCACAACCAATTCACAGGATTCCCCCTCTAGTGCTGTAACAAAATACCAGCTGCGGCTTCTTCTCCCTCCTCTGAACACCTCCTGTGTATACCACAGACCATCCCCTGCTGTCCTCTCCTGCCTCATCACTGTTTCCAAGTCCCCAACCTGGGTAGACACTTCCTGCTCAACCATAGGTATTACCTTCCAGAAGACCAAGTTGCCTACCCTCCCACACACACACATACCTTCTCCATTTCCTCTATTATCCCAGACCCAGGGTCATCCCTAGGTTATAGCAGAACACCAGAGGCAACTTCTGCTCCTCCTGTGCCTCCCTAGATGTCCTTGACCATCCACCTCCCCTTGACCTCTTCTTCTTCCAGCCTCCAACACCAAATAGCATTCCCCTGTGAAGACACCAGTCAGGTAGACCAATACAATATGCAACACTTGGCCAACACCTTCTCTGAAAATCAACAGAGGAAACAGATACCGAGGAATAAAATTCTCACCCATGCAAGATAAACCGAGAAACAGCACTAAAACCTATATTAACCCCAAATCCAGATGTCAGCATAAGAACACAATAACACCCAGGGCAAAATGTCTGCACCAGAGCCCAGATATCCTACCACATATTCTAACATACCTGAAGCATAAGAAAAAGACCTTAAAACAAACTATATGGTAATGGCAGAGGTCCTTTAAGAGGAAATGAATAAATCCCTTAAAGAAAGTAAAGAAGAAACAAGCAATTGAAGGAAACAAAACTGTTCAAACTTGAAAATGGAAATAGATGCAAAAAAAAAAAACAAAGAGAAAATTCTGGAAGTGAAAAATTTAGGAGTGCAAACAGAAACTACAGAGGCAAACTTCACCAACATAATAAAAGAGATGGAAGGACGAATTTCAGGGATTGGGCATATGACAAAAGAAATGGTACTCTTGTCAAATAAAATGTTAAATCTAAAAAATTCCTAATGCAAAAATAAAGGAACTGTGTGATGGGAGATGTTATTCTGTAAATATGTTTCTCATACTGGTTAATTAATAAAGCACCGTTGGGCCAATGAGAAAGCAAGATAGGCGGGGCTAGGAGACAAGGAGGAAAGAGGAAGTGGGAAGAAGGAGTCAAGATGGAGACAGGGAGGAAGGAAGTATATAAGGTTGAACAACATAAAAAAGAAAATTTGGCATGGTAATGCAAGTTAGGATAGAAAATAAATTAGGTATAACACTTTAAACTCATCAAAATAGGATAGATAATGAAATATTTTCTCTAAATTTGTCAAATGTTTATGGACTAGACATTATTGATATATCTATTGCCTGTATGTATTGTACACAATGTACTTATTATATATAGTTTTATTTATATTAGTTAAAACTTTTTTATTTTAGAAACAAGTGGGAAATGTGGTGATATTTTGTCTGTGCTCTAACAAATAAGGGTTGCCTGGAAAACAAAGTGGGGAGCTAGCCACTAGTTAACCATAGAGGCTAGGCAGCAGTGGCACAAACCTTTAATCCCAGCTCTTGGGATCTCATGACTAATCTCAGAACTTGGAAGGCACACACCTTTAATCCCAAGAGTAGGGAGGAGGAAACAGAAAAATGATATGACTGGGCTGAGAGAAGAATATAAGGTGAATGGAGAGAGGAGCTTCCACCTTTTCAGGTTGAGGAGTTAGTTAAATAAGAAGTGTCTGGTCAGTAGAACCAGGATGTATCCCTGGTGCACAAAAGGACATTGGGAGCACATTCTCCATGGAGGCATACTCCCTTACCCTAGAGGCAGGAGGGAGGGCATAGTCCCTACTCCAAATGACTTGACAGATTTTGTTGACCCTTCCTGGAAGCTGTCACCCTCCCTGTGGAATGTTGGGGGGTTGGGATGGGAGGGTGGTCATGGGGCATGGGAGGGAGGGAGACAGGGAGGAAGGGAGAGGGAACAGGGATTGATATGAAAACTAAGAAAAAAAAAGTAGAAGAAGAAAGGAGTGTCTGTGGCTTGCTCCTTTGTCTCTCTGACGTTTTAGCATTTACCCCTATATCTGACTCCCGGTTTTTATTATTAAAACCAACTAGAATCCACATGACATAATGGGAATAAAGGAGAAGAATGCCACCATAAAGACCAAGGAATTGTTTTCAACAAACTATCAAAGAAAAATTTCCTAACATAAATAAGGAAATGCCTATCAATGTACAAGAAGCATATAGATCATCAAATACATTGGACTAGAAAAGAAAAGTCTCCACACATAATAATTAAAACAATAAACATACAGAACAAAGAAAGAATATTAAAATCTGCAAAGGAAAAAGAATAAACAGCATATAAAGGCAGACCTATTAGAATAATACCTGACTTCTCAGTTGAGACTCTAAAACCCAGAAGGGCTTGGACAGAGGTCTTGCAGACAATAAGATACCACAGATCCAAGTCCAGCTTACAATAACCACCAAAAACTGTCAACCAATATAAATGGAGAAAATAAAATATTTCATGTCAAAGTCAAATTCAAGCAATATCTATATATAAATCTAGCCCTACAGGTGGGAGTGTGAACTTGTACAGTTATTGTGGAAATAACTATGGTGATTTCTCAGAAAACTGGGAATCTATCTACCTCAAGACACAGCAATAACACTCTTGGGCATATACTCAAAGGATGCTTTATTCTACCACAAGGACACTTGCTCAACTGTGAATTGTGGATTTATTCACAATAGCCAGAAGCTGGAAAAAACCTAGTGGCCCTCAACTGAAGATTGGATAAAGAAAATGTGGCACATTTATACAATGGGGTATTACTCAGTACTACTCATTATGAAGTTTGCAGGCAAATGTGTGCAACTAGAAAAAAACAATCCTGAATGATATGACCCAGATCCAGAAAGACAAAAATAATAATCAAACTACAATCCACAGACCCTGAGAAGTTAGGTAAAGAGGAGGATTATTGGGGGGGGAGTCTGGATCTTCCTGGTAAGGTGAAAGAGAATAGGTACTACAGCTCCCCTGGGATGGATGAGGATAGGGTTGGGAGGCATCAGGTTGGGATAGATGGGGAGAGAGTACAGGTAGAGACAGCTGGGATTGGCAGGAACTTGGGGGATCAGTGTGGAATCCTATTGCAGTGGAAACTTCCTGGAATCTATGAGAAGTGAGGACTCCTAGTAATGAAGGATACAGAGTTTGAACTAGCCATCTCTTACAGCCAGGCAAGCCTTCCAGTTGTGGGACTGTTATATTTCATTGTTATTGGATGGTGTCCTCACATTACCAGGTTACCTAAACTTTTTCAATTTACTATAGTCTGGGGATACCAACTATCTGTCCTTCACCCAAAGAAGAAATGTGAGATATGGCCAAGAAACTAAGTAGCACAGCAGAGACCCAGTGATTGCAACAAACTGGGTCAACTTTAAAGGAAAAGAATAGGAGATTAACAGATAGTGATTATTTTTAGTGAATACTAAAGATGAAGAAAGGAATACAGGCATATTAGTACATTCTCTGTGTCTGTAAGAAAATCTCTGTATGTGGTTGCTTTTATAGAGAAAATAGACTTACTGGGTTTTCAGAATTGGAAGGCTAAAAATGCAAACTCAAACTGCCTCATTCATATAATATATTGTCATCTGACATCACAAATGGAAACATATGAGGATAACTCCACTTGGTAAAACAATCAGGCAAAGAGACTACAAGTCTATCCTTTGTGTCTCACTCTCTCTCTGCAGTTTGTTTTGTTTTCATTTTGGTAATAGTCTTATTATGTAAGTCAGACAGGCTTCCATTTTGCAATTCCTTGGTCTAAGATCCATGAGTTCTGGGATCACAGGCATTTGCTGTCATGCCTGGCTCAGTTTTATTTTATAACTCTTGCTCCTGCAAGAACTAGCTAGAGTCTCATGAGAAGTGCACTTATTCTTTCCAAACACATTTGATTTTACCTTGTACTAGGTCTCACCCATTAAAGATCCTAATGTCTATGAAGCCTCCCAACAGGACCAAGCTACTGATGTGTGACTCTTTGGGAGACATGCTCTGTGTCCAGACCATAGCAATGGGTCATATGAATGCAGTAAAAATTTCAAAAAGGTAAGCATATTGTTCTTACACAAGTAAAAAACAGACATATTTAAAAGGTTTTTGTTGAATTCAATAAGTGATAAAGAATAAATAAATGTAACATCAGTTTAAATGGAAGTTTGAAAGACCAGAAGATGAATGGGTTGATAGACAGATGGGTGGACAATTGGTGGGTAGATAGATAAATGGATGAAGGAATTCATCCTACATAGAGACATAGATATATGCATATAGACTCATACTAGTAATACTGGCTGGCACATGATGAGTATCTAACTCATTAAGTTTTTAATAATCTAACCTGGCATTGGTGGCACGTGCCTTTAATCCAAGCATTAGGGACACAGACAGATATCTGTGAGTTCAAGGCCAGTCTGGTCTACAGAGTGAGTGCCAGGACAGGCTCCAAAGAAATACAGAGAAACCCTGTCTTGAAAAACAAACAAAAAGGTTTATAATCTACATTTTTGTTTTGTATGCTTCTTTGAAAGAGACAGTTTTATATATATATATATGCTTCTTTGAAAGAGACAGTTTTATATATATATATATGCTTCTTTGAAAGAGACAGTTTTATATATAGCAAATTCCTCTCAAGGGTCTACCATCTGGTGAGTGCCAGGCACTACTTTCTTTTGCATTTTTGAATACAAGTCACAGTCTAAGGAAAATGCAGATCTCCACAGACCAACAAAGATAACATATGATACTCCCATGATTTACTTTGACAGGAAAACACAAAGCTTATTTCTTCCACTAGATTCTTATTTTCTTGTTCTTATTAAAGATTAACATGACTCTTGTAAATTTAAAAGTTCATTTATGATATCAATTCACTAATTATTTTCTTGCTTTCTTTCTGTATAAAGCATGCTAATCTTTAGGTGATCATTTGTAAGCACTTTACAAAGTCATCATTCCAATAATCCCATTCAAATAACATCACTTCTGTCCCACTCTGCCACCCACTAGATGTGTGGCTCACTAGATAGACATCTTAACAGTTCTGCCTCTCTGATCACACATAAAGTTGGGATAGTTCTATACTTAGAAGTTTATGAAAATGAAAACATGTGGGTATCATCTGTGAGATACATGAAAAATGAGAGAGGAGAGAAGACAAAAAAGAAGGAAGAGGACAGGAGGAGGAGGGGAGAAAGAAGGAGAAGAAAGAGGAAGAGAACAAGAGAAGAAAGAGAAAGAGAGAAAACTGAAAAGTGAGGGAATTAAAGGGAAAGAGAAGAGAGGAAAAGGAAAGGGATGGTTGAGAAAAAAGGAAGAGAAGGAAAAATACTTTTAGACTTCTTGTGTCACATACACATATTTTCACCTATTCATTTAGAAAAAGTTTTTTTTAATCATTTACAGATTTTATGCCACACCATTCTTTACTATATTGCAAACTAATTTTTTAAATGAGTGAAAGTTACTGAGTTATTCTTAATACTTGAAGCAAAGCCAGTTGATTATTTTTGCTTTACAGTTCAGTTTCACAGAATTACAACTATGTATAAAATAGGTCACAAAAGTAAAATTCTGATACTATTTTTTTATTTTATTATGTATGTTACACAGTTCAATTAACAAAACCAGTGTATGCATCTTTAATATATTATAACATAAAAATAGTAATTAACATGGCTAGTAAGGAAATCTTTGGTTTCAAGAAATCACAGACCAGCATAAAAGATTCTGCCAACCAATTTCTCTTAAAAAATTAATTATGAGTCAGGCATAGTGCTACATGCCTTTAATCCCAGCACTCAAAGGCAGAGGCAGGTATGTCCCTGAGTTCAAAACCAGTGTGGTTTACAGAGCAAGTTCTAGGAAACCCAGAACTATAATGAGAAACTATGACTCAAAACTTCCACCAAATTAATTATGCATATACTGCTTTGTGAATTTGGGTTTGTACATCCTAGTGGACTGTCTACAGACAAAAAATGGTGGTGTCAGATGTTTTGAAATTGGAGTGGGAGGTAGTTGGTAGTTGTGAGATATCTAATACAGGTGCTGGGAACCAGAACCTTTAGATAACCAGTACATGTTAACTGCTGAGTCATCTTTCCAGCCCTCAGCTGGCAACTCGTCTGTCTGCTAAATGAATTCCCTGCTGAAAGATGTCTTACTTCTTGATTTTTTTCTTCAAAATTATCAGAAGTCATATTTTTGGAATCATGTGTACCTTATAAACTATGTAAGATTTAAGATATGAGCAAAAGTAAAACCACAGTGGTTGTCAATTAAGTTTAAAAGCCCACCTCAAACTTTGTCCTCATCATTAATTTAAGCACAAGACATTACAATAAAACCTATTAGTTTTTGTTACAAGATACTTCTAGACCCAATAGTAGATTTTGTTGGTGCATTTTCTGTAGAATGCTACAGTTTATATGCATAGTGCCCTCTACAGAATCATGGATGATGGCACTGTTTGAGGAGATTATAAAACCTTTAGGGACCAGGGCAAAGTCAGCAGAAGTGGGTCTCTGGGAGAGGTCTTAGGAATTAGAGTTCGACCCCACATCCTGTACCATCTCTGTTTTCTAATTTGCCTAGATGTACACAAACTCTGGAGATAAGAGCTGTTAACATTCTTCCCCACACCTGTGGTCAGTATCTCTTCAAACCAAGAGTCAAAACAAACCCCATCTTTTCAATGTTTCTACTATTAGTCATTTGTCACAGTGCTATCAAATGTAAGTATCATAGTCAGTCGTTTTGTTTCTAAAATGAAACAATTGTGTCCTTAGATATGAAATTTATACTGAGATGTAAGGAATGAGTCCCCAAGTAACACAAACAAGACAGATATAATCACGCCTCTTTTCCTAGTTAATTTCATCTTGCATAGTCCACTGTTCTCATCCTTTCTCATTTGGACACAGACAACTCTAGCTGAGAATTAACATTTCACATGTATTTGTTAGATGAATAAAGTAGGATAAAATACTCTCCCCAGAACATTTCATCTTGACAATGAATGCTTTAAAGAAACAGAAATGAAGAGAAGAAAAGCAACGTGCAAGGTTTCTCATAACTTATTTGAATATTTTTCAGTACTTCCCCCCACAATTAGAGATTGCTGATTCTGTGGTTATAAAAACATAAAGATGCTTGATTGTTATGGAAAATTAATTTATCAGCATAACACTTAGCATTAAATATTTAATGGGGTATTCATTTTTAACACATTACTCCAACACACTGTTCCCAGGCTTGCTTATCACTTACTTAGCAATGACATATCACATTTCAAATGTTGGATCTAGGGGTCATTTTTGTTTAAGATATTACTGAATAAAGATATATCTTTTTATCTGACCAATACTACATTTAATGAATTTAATTCTTACATCATTTTCTGTTTTCTTGATTCAAAGACCTAGAATAGTGGAAATAATAATGGAGAAAATTATATAACATCTCTTTTAAAACCCAGTATCATCTTACATTATCTCTGCAAAAATTTCCATATCTTAAAATATTCTGTACAGTGTAAGTTAAAAACATGTTGTTCAAACTACATTTTTGGAGAAGGCATTTTTCTTTAATTTGTCTTTATTTATTTTGGGGAGTGTGCCATGGAGCATGTGTGGTGAAAAATGGTCAACTGTGGGAGTGAGTGCTCTGTTTTCACAGATCATCAGGTTCTGTGGAAGCTGTTTGATTCACTAGGTCATCTCACTAGTCCGAGTTTATCTTTGTATATATGAAAGAAATATATGACATGATTTGTTCCATTTTCCTAAAGTAAATATCTTTGTAATTATCCTTTACAATGAGGTTTTAATTTGTGCTCTATGAATTTATGCATTAGTTCTGATCAAGGTGGGTTCTTTTCATGTTACAAACCAACATTCCTGCAAGAGATTGATTGGACATATGTTTTCAAATACCCTTAGTTGAAACTAAGATGCCACTGACTTAAAGACCAAATTTCTAATTTAACTTAACAGAGAAACCATTGCACTTACTTTACAAGTATCATTGCAGTATAGTGCTCTCTTTTCCATACATAAAGCACAATAGGTGAAATAAAATCTGATGGGAGATGTTATTCTGTATATATGTTTCTCATACTTGTTAATAAAGCACTGTGGCCAATAGGAAACAAGATAGGCAGGGCTAGGAGGAGGAGAGAGGAAGTAGTTAGAGTCGAGATGTAGCCCGGAGAGGAAGGAAGACACCCGCCGCGGCTCCCCATAAAGACGACCAGGTGGAAATACTTAGATAAGTAGAAATGAGTTAATAATTAAGACAGAGCTAGCCCATTAACAATGATAGTCATTGGCCAACAGGATTGTATCAAATACAGAGTCTCTGAGTGTTATTTGGGGCTGGTGCTGCTGTGGGCCCAGACTGGCGGCAGGCGGGATGGAGCCGGCGGGAAGGAACAACCTGCTGTAACAAAAATCCACTTTTATACTTATTTAATCTAAATAAACTTCTACCACATTATCAATTTCTTATACCCCATGGCAACATTAGCCTTTTACTCTAACAGTATTTTCTTCACATTTCATCAGTTTCTAATAATTGATTTCCAACTCAGCATTTGGTCTGGAAGTTTTAGTGCCTATGTATATGAAATAAAAATAACATCTGTAATAATGGAGAGATGCCTCTTTTTTCAAATATTATAGAATCAGTGGAATAAAGTAGCTAGTAAATTTCTTCTCTCAGTATTTAAAATAAAAATAACACATAGCATCATCCTTTAAATTTCTTTGGCTTCAGTCCAATGTCCATACTAACTAATTAGATAATTAATTTTCAAAATAAAAGTTTCAATTTTCTCTTAAAAATTACAATGGTCATTTATGATCCACTGTAAAGGACTTTCCTAGGAAGATTTTGATGATTTCATTATTTCTCATTCTTTTTCCTCTCTCCAAATTCTCCCACATACATTTTCTTTATTTGTTCACTTTCAAATTCATGGTCTATACTTTTCCATTAATTATTGCATGCATATATATGCATACATACATGTATTTATATTTTTATGCACACACACACACACACATGCACACACGTGCATGAATGGAAGTAATCTTTTTGTTTTGTTTTTGTTTTCTTCATGCAGGGATCCTCTGTTCAGCCTCGGCTGTCCTGGAACTAGCTCTGTAGAAGCTCTGTAGATCAGACTGGCCTGAAACTCTCTAAGATTCTTCAGCCTCTGCCTCCTTTGTTCTGGGATAAAAGGCATGCACCACTACTGCCTGACAACAAATATATTCTTAATATAACCTGCTCAGCCTGTAGAATGTTACTTGTATGACATGCTGGTATATGTATCAAATTGGTATTGGATAATATATTGGTGTACTTTTTTTGCTGGAGAAGACTATTTCTCCTACTCAGCATTCCTATAGTGATTTCTGTAGGAGCAAGGCCTTGTGGGCTTCCTCATATCCACTTCAGTATGTCTATTGTCTTTGAACAACTTTGACTTGGTTAGTCATGTTTTAGAGACTTTTTATATGATTAGGAGATACAATCTCATACATAACTCTCTGGTCCTCTGGTTCTTAACACTCTTTCCACTTCCTCTTTCACAATGTTCCCTGAGCCTTAAGTGTGGTAGTTGTTTAGTAAATGTAGCTATTGAAACTGGGCTCTGCAACTCTGCTTTTTGATGTGTTGTGATTTTCTATAATGATTCTCATCTGTTGAAAAAAGAAGTTTCCTTAATGGGGGTAGAGGACTAAACTCATCACTGGATTTTAGAACAAGTATTTATAATGTAGTTAGGAATTATGCTTATCTACAGTGGTAGCTATAGGTTTTTCTAAAAGATCCATGACTTTTCTAATTCTGGGTCATTTTAAAAGCACATTCTTGTTTTAATTTAGATGAAAAGTTAAAGATATAATTTCTTAAATACAAGAAGAAATGATAGCTAGAAATCCTCAAATTTGGTCTAAGAAATTAGTTTGCAGATTAAATAATCATAGTAAAGTTGAGTCACAATCAGTATGTACAGCAATCACAACCAACTCTAAGCAAGGTAAACCAAGAGAAGTTCATAGCTAAGTCTGTCTGCGTAAAGGTGCTTGTAGTCAGTGATGAGGCTTAATAAGATGCAAGAAGAGATTCAAGTCCATACATTGACATCTCAAGAAGACAGTTTGATTCTCATTTTAAACCTCAGAATCCAGAAAGTAGTAGTATGACATATCCAAAAGACTTCAAAACAAAGTGACCCAGGACGATTCACCTGAAAATTTTCCCTTCATGTAAGAGAAGAATATTTTCACGTATACAGAGAAAAGAGGGCTGGCAAGGCAGGCCAGTGGGTGTGGGTTGAGGTTTAGATTGAATTATTTGAGGTAAGAAGAAGTAGCTACAGTATTCATCTATGCTTGTAGCTGTTCCTTCCTTGTGACAATGGCCTGTAACCACTTTAATGGTGACTCAAACTGACCCCCACTGAAGTTGCTTCTTGTTTAGTGTTTAGTTATAGTTACATGAGTAGCAAGTAAACCAGAATTGATGATCTCAATTCACCTATTGTCCAGCTCAAAAATTTTCTGTCCAAGTAAACTTTTCTATGAATTTCAATTCGAACTATTCCTTTTAGCATATCTATAAGACTAACCACCTGCTATGCTAACTAGGAAACTTCTAACATTTCTATTTATCATTATTCCATTTTGTTGGTATTCATGTTCTGTGATGTTATTATTTAGACATGGTAATATTTAGTTCCTAGAACATATTCAAAAGATTTTGTTCCCTAAGAAAAATATTTCTAGGATTCTTCATGGTATTGACTGCACCATCCCCCATGTATGGGCTATTCTTTCCTTTTTTTCTTACAGATAGAATAATTTGTTTTGTTGTCAAACAGCATGAATCTTAAGCAATGTTTGTTCTTATTGACTGGCTATTTAATAGCCCTTTCACTTTAACTTCAATTCGATTTCTATATGAAATAATAAAACAAAAAATAATCAGAAATTTAGGAAGTGAGATTAATACAGCTTATCTTCAATTCTACCAGAATCTTCAAGATGTGCTTCTGCACTATAAATTATTAATTCATTGATAAATTACAAAAAAAACAAGGGTTTTTAGGTTGTGTAAGCATTGCATTCTAGCAGGTGGATGAGGCTATTTATGAGTGATTCCTCAGTGTAGTTCAGACATCAATTGTAGATGTTGTGCCAAGCTTGGTTAGGGAAGCTTTTCATTATAGTGAGTACTGGCTAACACAGAGACTCACAAATGTTCAAATTTCTGAGAATAAGCAACTGTGAGTTATCAACTGTAAATGAATGCTGCATATCAGCAATATCTAGCCCCATAGCTCCAGGAATGCCAAGGAAGAAAAGTTAGAAGGAAATAAGAGCCAGAAAATGGGAGGAAGAGTGAAACATCCTCTTGTCATAACATGGGATGACACATAAACCATGTCTTCCCCAGACACACACACAACATTAATCTATTTAAAAATTCCAGCATGGTGGAAGGGGCTCTCTAGTCCACACCCCTTGTCAGGAGCAACTGGACATTGATGGATAAAGGGGTAAGTTCCACTGGCAACCTACTCATGCCTCAGTAGATGACTCCATGCTTGTGTGAATGAATGTGAGCAGCACTAATTAGGCTCACTGGGTTAAAGACTATATGAACTAGGGTGAGATATGTTAAGGGGGCAATACTGAGAGGAATGAGAGTAATGAGGGGTGAATAGGATTATGTTTCACTGTATACACTTGTGAAATTTCCACAGAATAAATTTAAAACTAATAAAAATAAGAAATTCTGATATGCATGTGTTGAAAGGCATAACTTGTCCAGTTTTAAAATCAAATCAAGCAAATATCATTAACAACTACTGACCAACACCATCAGTGAGCTAATGTGAAAAGTGGGACAGTACTGAATATGCTGGGGACTTTAAATTTGAACTCAATGTCCTGAAAGCTAGTAATTTTCAAAAATTAGTAACAATATCATGCTCATCTCTTTTGTGTAAGTGAAGATGATTTAAAACTACTACCTTCAGGTGGTAATTTTACTTTCAGAATGAGCAATTACAAGGCTTAATGAAGTAATGGGAACTAGAGGATTTTGTATCTGTAGCAATCAGATAAGATTTTATACTCTATTTTATGTGTATTTCATCTCTTATTACTACCTTTTAGATGAAGTATTTATCCTTGATGCTCAGAAGTATATGAAAAATGTGAGAAAATTACTCCGAGACACATTTATTTCAGATATTTCCCAAGGATTATCATAAAATGAAATGCCAACAGTGGTGTAGCAGTTTTCCATTTATATGTGTTCATATCTTCCATGGATTCCTGCAGTTTGAAGAGATTTATCCAAATCTCTGTTTCTCAAAGAAGTCACATCAGATGGAAATTTAACCACTGGGGAGTCTGATCTTCATATTCTATTCTTTTTGAATAAATTATAGCATGGTACAGCACAAAAGTGTTTATTGTTTTATTTGTCTCAACTAATATATGATAAATTACTATAAACTGAGTGACTTATGCAACAAGCACTTCATTTCTTCTGTTTGCAACTCTGGAGGCCATAAATTGAGGTTTAAGATATCACTAATGCACACTTAGAAATACTCTTTGACAGATTTACATGACCCAACATGGATAGCATAGCCCTACAATTGGAATGGGGGTGGAGGTTGGGAGAGGAGGGTGGCCAGGGTGCATGTCACAGGGGAAAGAGGGTAAGAAGGAGGGAGGGAGGAAGAGGAAACTAGGATTGATGTGTAAAGTTTTTAAATTGTATTATTAATAAAAATGGTTGAATTAAAAAAAAGAAAAAAAATACTCTTTGAGTCCATAGGAAAGCAGCTTTCTTTGAACTCTTTCATGATGAGATAAAGAAAAGTATACCATTGTCCTCAGGACACTAATCCCATTACAAGGGCTTTTTCTTTGTAAGCTAATAATTATACCTCCAAACTCCTATCAACCAGCATCATTTCATTGGTAGTTGAAACTTCAAACTAATGAATCTTGGACAAAACCAGTATTCACCCTGTGTATGCCAGTGCACTATTTTGGTTTCTGTGTCTTGGCAGATGTGATGAGTTTATTTTATGAGCTCACAGGCACAGAATACACGTGTGTCCATAAGGTATGCTTGCTCAAGTACTTTGTGCAAAGTTGCCTGCTATTTCTATTTTTCTTCATTCTAAATATGCTTGCACTTCACTTCTAATGGATACTATTGTTTCTTCTGTTATGAAGGAAAATACAAGCAAGGTGTCATCTCTGCAACTCTTTCTTCAAAAAATATGACATGCTCTCTTTGCTCCATTCCTCCATTATATGATTACTCTGATAATTTAGAATATACATTTCCCCTGTATAAGATTACATTGGGTTTATCTAGATAATCCATGATTTAAGCTTCCAGCTATAAACCACATAACCAACAACTTTAGATACTTAAAAAATAACTAGCATGATATGTTTTTAGGTCCTATGCATAATGTGGAGAATATTATTTTTACCGTATCTCCTGAATGAGTCACATACATAATTTAACTCTCATAAACACACACACACACACACACACACACACACACACACACACACACACACACACATTCTATTTATACTTTATTCTTTCTGGGAACTGGAATTCCAAAGCTTGTTTTTGATCTGTTCTCTACACACTTTGGGATCTTGAACTTCACCCTTAGAAATTTGTGCCCTTACAGGAAAGGGCCTAGGCCCTGCCTCAAATGATGTGACAGACTTTGATGAACCCCATGGAAGGCCTCATACTTTCTATGGAACAGAAGAGGGATGGGATAGGTGTCGGTGAGAGGCATGGGAGGGAGAGGGAACTTGGATTGATATATAAAATAAGATTGTTTCTAATTTAAATAAAAAGTAAAACAAAATTTAAAAACGAAAATTATGTTCTGGATCTATGAAGTCACACCCATCTCAGATTTTGTTCAGGTTATTTTTCCCAATGAACTCACTAGACTATTCACTCACTTTTGATCTCTCCTCCTTCTTGGTATCAAATACAGCCTGTCAGCACAACTCAGCTGGATTACAAATATGCACTTGACTCCTGTCTCTACTTCCATCTTCTCTCTGTGGCCTCTTTTCCTTGTGTCTTCCATAGAATACCCTTTACTGATCTCCTCTTCTCTGTGTTCCATCATCCCACATCTGGTCTTTGTGAGATGCTACAAGGAGAACTTCAGGAAGCAAATCCTGTGTGTAACCCAATCTCTACCACTGTCTGAGGTCCATAGAAATACATCAGTAGACAGTAGGCTTCTTTTCAAGGAAATCAAAACATTCTGAGTAGGACCTAAAACCCCTAGATCAAATGACTCTTCTCACTTAATATGATTCTTTCTCTGTCTTTCATAAGGACTTTTCTTCTTTTGGAACAATGTTATCAGTCCTCCCTTTGCAAGAATGTGTCCATGCATCCAGAGTGCTATTAATCCTTTCACAAATTAAGCTGCCTATGGCCAAACTCAAGAAACATCTTCCTTCTCCATAACCATATGTTACGATGCAAATCTTCCTACCTTCTTACAATTGGAATTCCATTTATTTTCATATTAGCCTAATTTATGTCCTTGCATTATAGTCTCTTAATCACTTAGTGACAGAAACCTAATATACTTTTCTTTGACTTTATGTTCTCATAATCTAGTCATTTGTATTGCCCTAATTGACACTTAATCAATCAAATAAATAAATAAAACCAATAAATTATGTAAATAAAGAAGTTTATTTAGTTCATTTTTTAGATATATATGTATATTTATCAGTTATTTATTTATTAAATAAATATTTATCAAATACTTGTTTCATGACAGAACTAACTGGCTGTTAAGAGAATAACAATAGCAATAATACCACATTTCTAGGATTTAGTATCACATTACATCCAAGGACTTTCAGTACTTACTTTCTACTTAAATTTTCCTTTCTATAAATCCAAACTAAATACTAGGTGATGACATAAATATGCTATATGAGTATAGCTTTGTGTAAGAGCTACATACTTGTATGATTTATACAAAGAACAACTTGTATAATAGTGTTCAATTTAGTTGTTTTGCACATGGGCAGTGCTGGGTTTCTGTCCATCATACCAACATATCCTGACTTACTCACTATGCCTCTTAGAACATGATGTATGAGTAAATTAGCTGTGGGTGTCTGCTCTTGCTTCTATCCTCTACTAGATATGACTCTAGGATGTCCTATAAGGTGGTTATCAATCTTATTATCGGGGAAGGGGATTTAAGGTAGCCTCTCTACTATTGTTTAGATTGTTAGTTGGGGTCATCCTTGTAGGACTCTGGACATTTCCCTAGTGCCAAATTTTTCTTTAAACCTATAATGGCTCCCTCTATTATGGTATATCTTTTCTTGGTCTCTTCTGTTCTTTCCCTGCCTTGATCTTCCTGTTCTGTCAGGTCCAGCTCTCCCCCATCTTCTCCCCTTAGTTTTTTCTAACTCCCTCTCCTCTCCTCTCCTCTCCTCTCCTCTCCTCTCCTCTCCTCTCCTCTCCTCTCCTCTTCTCTCCTCTCCATCCATGCTCCCAATTTGCTTGGGAGATTTTGTCTCTTTTCTCTTCTCCAGGGGACCATGTATGTCTCTCTTAGGGTCCACCTTGTTTCCTAGCTTTTCTGGCAGTGTGAATTGTAGGCTGGTAATCCTTTGCTCTATATTTAAAATCCATATACGAGTGAGTACATACCATGTTCCTCTTTTTTTTTTTTTTTGTGACTGGGTTGCCTCACTTAGGATGGTTTCTTCTAGTTCCACAAATTATTGCCCTGTGATTTTCATGATTCCATTGGTTTTTTTTTTCCTGCTGACTACTACTCCATTGTGAAAGTATACCATATTTTCTCCATCCATTCTTCAGTTGCGGGGCATTAAACACAGAAAAAAATATGACTTGAGAAAATAAATTTTGCAATATTAGCTGTATACATCCACTTGGCTTAAGGAAGTCATGGGTAGATCACAGTCGTGATATCCCAATGTCACGACATTTTGTCAACCTTCTGCTTGTGTGTGTGTGTGTGTGTGTGTGTGTGTGTGTGTGTATGTGACTTTGTTTTTATCTTTAGGCAAGCATAATCTGATAAAACATTTCTTAGCTAGAATTAAGCAAAGATGTACTCAGAATCATAGAATCAGAAATAAAAGTAATTGTCTATAGGTAACAAGCAAAATAATAATTACTCTATTTTTAAAAGATATAGTGTGTTTCTTGGAGGTGGAAGGCAGGAAGAAGAGAAAACTGGGATCTCTATGTAAAATAAAATTGTTTTAAAAATAAAAATAAAAGGATTGTGTGTGGGCCGGGAGCTGTACTTGTGTTATATTGGAAGAGCAGCAATTACTCTTAACCACCTAGCTATCTCTCCAGCCCCAGTAATCATTCATACTTGACAGATAGTAACATCCTTAGAACAAACATTTGACAAGAGTGCTGTTTAAGAAAGCTTTGGTCTAGAGCCTAACTCCTGGGATCCAGATGCAGAGAGGGAGGAGTGATGAGCAGAGGGGTCAAGACCAGGCTAGAGAAATAAACAGAAACAGCTGACCTGAACAAGAAAGAGCTCATGGACTCCTGTCTGACAGCTGGGAAACCAGCATAGGATTGACCTAGAACCCCTGAAAATGGGTGTTAGTTAGGAGGACTAGGCAGTCTATGGGGCCTCTGGTAGGATCAGTATTTATCCCTAGCATAGGAATGGACTTTGGGAGCCCATTCCACATAGAGGGATACTCTCTCAGTCTAGACACATGGGTGGTGGGGCGGGATTAGGCCCTGCTCCAAATGATATGACAGGCTTAGAATATTCCCCCATGGAAAGCCTTACCCTTCATAAGGAGCTGAAAGGGGATGGGATGGGGGTTGGGGGGCAGAGGAGGTGGGAGGGAACTGGAATGATCATGTAAAACAAGCTTGTTTCAAATTTAAATAAAAATATTATCATTAAGAAAATAAAGAAAGAAAGAAAAAAAAAAGAAGGAAGGACGGAAGAGAGAAAGAAAGAAAGAAAGCTTTAGTCTGTTGTGTCTTTCCTTAATCTAGGTTCTCCAGGATCATTTCCATGGGGAAAAAACTACTAAAAAGCCATAGTAACTGCCCAATATCAGAAGAAAAATTCTAAATCCTGTTCTAGCCACTGGTTATATTATAAAAAACTACAGTTACATGCTTCATTTCTCTTTTTCTCCTTAACTGACATCTGTTGCATTCATATACACAAATATTTAATTCATAGACATGGAGACTTTATCACCTCCCCCATGGTCCTATCTGGTCTCACCTTTTAATATGTTACAGCGGGGATTAAGTTCCACCTCAGGTTTTGGGAGGACAAAATATAGCAATGCATTAAACATATTGCTGTGCTTATAGGGAAGAAAATTTAAGGTAGCTGAATGATGGAAATGAGTTCTTCAGGGGAAAATAAAACTTCTATTTTTAAATAAAAACTATGGAACAGATGATATTTGCTTTGCCCTCTTGATTGTTAAGAAACTAATTCCATGTTAGATCTGAAGAAATAAACTTATTACAAACTATTAATATAAATAGTTGTTGATTTTCTTATCTTATCCCTGACTTTGTAAAATTTAATTTTGTTTATTTGTTCATATGCAATATTATTTTGCAAGTGGTGATATGTTTTGAAGGCAGGGAGGGTATCAGTTACAAATACCTTCAAATTCTACCTAATAATTTTCCTGTAGGGAAATCAATATATTTGAACCATTCTCTCTAGTTCAAGAGATAAGTAGATTAGATCTAGAGATTGTACTGGTACCCTCACTCCTAAAACCTCTGGCAAAGTAGCTTTGTATTAAATAAATAAAGAGTATGGGTATCAAACAGCAAATACTGTATTCCTGTATAACTTTGTGAATATACATTTTCACAACATTTAAGTTTTTGGTCAAGGGCAGAGTGCTTCCTTAAAGTGTGAGGACCCTGGTTTCTCCCCAGTATGGAAATTGGTAGAAAGGAAAAGAAGCAAAACAAAAGAACAAGTTTTTGTAAAAAGCTGTCAAACATGTAACTTTATAAAAGTCTTTTTAACATTGTCAGAATATGATCAAAAGAATGATGCATTGTGAGCCGATCCTTGAACAGCTGGGGGGGAGACCTCAGAAAAAAAATGCAGAAGGCCTTTTACCTCAGGAGTGTTTGTTCTCTGGATTGTTCTTGGATATGATTTTCTGCTTTTGTGTTAAACATTTACATTAAATTTATAAGACATGCTTATTTTGGCCATGTATCAGATCATAGCTATAGAACCCAATCTAGTAAATATACCCTAAATCTGGATATGGCCTTCTGCCTTCTTTTCATGCAGTTTCAGGTATAGTCTAAAGTGAGTGCCAAGCAATTGTGTTTAAATTGGTCAGTCCTGAGAAAGTTCTGGGAAAGGGCTGTTCTGTTAATATTTACTATGTGCTTACTCAGGTGTTTCTGATCATGTTTTCATGAATGCAAACAACCTTCCTTGGATCATTGCTTTCTTTGTTTCATTCATGCATAAAAGTGCACTGAAACTAAAGTAAGGTTTTCTACAGCATTAGACTGTAGTCTACCCTGTTCTTTCAGGTCCTCAAATCCCAGGTCCAGCAGACAAGATTTGCACATTATGTCAAAAGTTGACAATCAATATTAGTTAGTTTGGATTTACTTGAAAACTCCTCTATGAGAAAAGAAGGGAGCTTTGAATTTTAAAGTTGTATCAGTTTCTTGAAGCTCATGGTAAATATTGGCAATAGTGGGATAGGAAGCTGAGATGCCTCCATGCTGCTTCATGTAGCAGCTTCTAGAGTTATATTTACAGAGTTCTAATCAGAGGGATGTGGGGCTTTCAACATCACTGTAGAAAAGAATTTAGGATATCCACATATGAATCAAAGTTAGAATTGATTAAGAAAAATTTTAACATATAATCACAATGCTTGGTAACTAGGAGTTCAAAGCCGTCCTCAGCTACAATATGTATTTGAGACCAGTGCAGACTACATAATACTTGGCCTAAAAACAAAAACAAATAAAAAAGATTCCCTTTAACATTTTGTTTATGAGGATGATGAAAATGGTGATGACATGAACGTTCATGCATGCATTCGTGTCATGCCTATGTGTGTTTGTTTATGATTATGCCATAGCATACATGTGGTCCCAGAGTGAATCCCATGTAGACTCTTGCTGAAAGTGTTTTTTGCCTGCTGATCCATCTTGCTAGTCTCTCCCAAACTATTTTAATATAGATTTAAGCACAAGTGTTAATAAAAACAGAAATTCTTAACAAGTGATAAGGCAAATCCAGGTATATGTTGGGTAGTCCTCAAGAAAGAATGACACCATGGCATCTTTCTTTGCAGTAATAAAGTATATGATTTTGGCAGCTTCTGAAGTTCCATCTATGAGAGTTGTTAAACATCTTGAACAAGAGCATATGCAGGTTCCTGTTGTGGATTTGACAGGATGAGAGCCGATAAAGAAAGCCTTTGGTCACAAGACTTTCAGGAGAAATTAAGACATGTTCTTATTGTGAACCAACCTCATATTGCTATTTTTGAGACCCCAAAACATCATGAGGTTTATAGCTGGGAACACCAAGGCTGTATATGCTTAGGTCTCAAGCATGCTTCACTGGTAATTTAGCAATTCTATTGTAAATTTCTCTACATATAAGAATATCTGTAATGCACAGGCAACCTTCACAGCACATTTTTGAATTGGGTTGGAATTCTTGATTTTGATGGGGGGGGAAGCTTCAAACAGAACATGGAGGGAAGGGTGCTTTTCACTTTCCACATCAGGTTCCCTGTCTTCTATACTGCCTGTTTTAGGGCTTCATTGCTGTGAATAGAAGCCATGACCACAACAACCCCCTTTTAAAAAATTCACTTAATTTATTTATTTTAAAATCTCAACTGAAGTTTTCCCTTCCTTTATCTCCCCCCACCTCCACCCCCTTCTAAATTCACTCCTACTTTGTTTCTGCTGAGAAAAAGGATGACCTCCCATGAGTATCAACAAAGCATGGTATATCAGGTTGTAGAAATACTAAATACAACTCCCTCCTTGTATTTTGGCTGGGCAAGGCAATTCAATGTGAGAAATGGGTACCAAGAATTAGCCAAAAAATTCAGGAAAGCCCCCACTCCCATTCTTAGGGATTCAATAAATAGACCAAGCTACATAATTGTCATATATATGTAGGGGCTCAGGTTGGGCCCATGCAGGATCTCTAGTTTGTGGTTCAGACTCTGAGAGTTTCTATGTGGTAGGTTAATTGTTTCTGCGGATTTTCTTGTGATGTCCTTGACTCTTCTGACTATTATGATTATCCTTCCCTCTCATCAAGAGGAGTCCTCAAGCTAAGCATAATGTTTGGTTGTACATACCTATATTTGTTTCCATCAGTTACATAATAAAGACTCTGAAAACATCATCCCAGTTCAGGCTGCTTATACACTATTGCTAGAAGTCTCAGTTAGAATCATCCTTATAGATCCGTGGGATTGCCCTGGGTAGACTGGGGATGAGAACGTGACAGACCAGGTTGAGAAGATAGAGGGGGAAAGTATTGAATGAGATGACTGCAACTGAGGGGTTGGTATTTCCAGGATCAGGTAGAGACTACAATATTTTTCTATAATATATTGTTTTATTTATTTCTTTTTCTTATTTTACAATAGATCCCATTTCTCCCTCCTTCCCATTCTCCCATGCCCTCCAGTTTAGCTCCCATCCCATTCCCCACCCACTCCACAGGGAGGGTGGGGCCTATTAGGAGGGATCATCAAAATAAGTCAAGTCATATGGAACAGGGTCTAGGCCCTCTTTTCTGTTTCTAGGCTAAGGAAGTATCCCTCCATGGGGAATGTACTCCCAAAGTCCTTTTGTGCACCAGGGATACATCCTGGTTCCACTGTCAGAGGTCCCTTAGACTGTCCAGGCCTTCTAACTGAGACCCACGTTCAGGAGGTCTGAGTCAGTTAATGCTGGTTTCCCAGCTATCGGTTTGAGGGGGTTCCATGAGCTCCCCCTGTTTCAAGTCAGCTGTCTTTGTGGGTTTCTGTAGCCTGGCATTGACCCCTTTTGCTCATCACTCCTTCCTCTCTGCAACTAGATTCCAGGAGTTTGGCTCAGTGTTTAGCTCTGAGTGTCTGCTTCTATATGCCATCTTAGAACCTTCATGTAGTAGCTGTTAGAAACAAACACAGACACCCACAACTATAATATATTTTTATTTTACATATTGATGCTAGCTTCTTCTCCCTCCATCCTCTCATGACCCCACCGAACCCTGCATCTCATTCCCCATCCACTCCACAGGGAGGGTGAAGCCATCTATGAGGGATCATCAAAATATGTCAAGTCATTTGGGGTAAAGCTTAGGACCACCTCCATGTATCTCTCCATGGGAAATGGACTCCCAAAGTCCATTCATGCACTAGGGATGCATCCTGGTTCCACTGTATGAGGTACCATAGACTTCCCAGGACTCCAAACTGATACCCATGTTCAGGGGGTCTGGGTTGGTCCTACACTGATATCCCAGCTATCAGTCTCAGGTCCATGAGGCCCCCCCTTCAGGTCAGCTGTCTCTGTGGATTTCTGTAGCCTGGTCATGACCCCTTTGCTCATCACTCCTCCCACTCTGCAACTGGATTCCAGGAGTGCAGCTCAGTGTTTAGCTGTTTCTGCTTCTGTTTCCATCTGGTACTAGATGAGGGCTCTAGGATGGCATATAAGGTAGTTATCAACCCCATTATCAGTAAAGTAGAAACAAAGAAAACAATACTAAGAATCAATGTAACAAAGAGTTTGTTCTTCTAGAGATTCAACAAGATAGACAAACCTTTATCCAAACTAACCAAAAAACAGAGAGAGAACATGAAAATCAACAACCAGAAATGAAAATGGGGACATAACAACAGACACCGAGGAAATCCAGAGACTCTTCAGATCATACTTTGAAAACCTGTACTCCACAAAATCCTGAAAATTTAAAGGAAATGCACAAATTTCTGGATAGATATTGCTTACTAAAATTAAATTAAAAAAAACAGATAAGCAATTTGAATAGACCTAGAATCCCTAATGAAATAGAAGCAGTCATCAAAAGTCTCCCAGCCCCCCCCCCCAATTACGCAGAGCCAGATGGTTTTATGTCATGAGAAGCTTTTCTGCCAGCCTGGTCCCACAGAAGCATCAGCCCCCAATAACTCACAGAGATGCTTTATTAGATATAAAGCTATTGGCCTGTTACTAGCATTTCTTATTAGCTATCTCTGTCTTAAATATTAACCCATTCCTCTTAATCTAAGTATTTCCACATGGTCATATCTTACTGGAGAGAAGGTCCTAACTTCTCTCTAGTTCCTACATCTTGATTCTCCTACTTCATCTCTCAGTATCCTCCTTGTCTCTTAGTCCTGCATATCTTGCCTTCCTATTGGTCAGCAGTGATTTATTCATTTACCAATAAGAGAAACATATTTACAGAACCATATCTACCATCATCTCCTCTTTTCTGTCTAAATAAAAAGAATGGTTTTAATTTTAGCATAGTAAAATATATAACAAAACAGTTATCAGATAAGAACTATTAACAATATTTAGCCCATTAACATTTAGCAAGATTTAAAGAAAAGGTTTTATCATATATCTTATCTTTGTGAGTCTAAAGTCTTATATGTAACTTATCTTTAATCTTAACTAAAGAAAACTATAACCAGAACTATCCATCCTCAATTCCCTCAAAGACCACAGAAGGATAGTATATAGACTCTAGAAATGATAGAGGTAACATGCTTGGTCAGTCACCCGAAGTTCTTCTGTAATGTTCCATCTTCAGGCTATAGGCCACAGTGTGTCTGGCAGATGCCTCAGCAAAGCAGGAAACTTTAAACTGTCCACCTGTATTGGCAGTTTGTCGGTCACTTTTCTCTGTGTCCTGCAGACTGTCGGCAGACTCTTCCATGAAGCAGGAACCCTGTAGCACTGTCCATCTTGTTTCAGCAGTCTCTTTTCTGTGGGTCCTGCATGTCCAGTTTATACAGCATAAAGTCAAACTGGCCAGACAGTCCAGTTTATGCAGCATAAAGTCAAAAAGACCTAACAAGAGCAGTATCTTGCCCAAATGGCTAGTTCTGTCATATTGGAAGCAAACTCCATAATGAGATTCTTTGATGTCCAACTTCCTTTATGACACAGGTGGTGTTGACAGGAGCAGCTGTGCCTCACTGTTAAGAAAAACCCTAAACCATTTTAAATGCCATATTCTGCAGGTCTCTGAAAGGCTTGAAGAATATCTATCCATCTCAAATACATATCTGCATATCTAGAAAACCTAACTCACCTAACTATAAGTTTTGACTGTTATAGGTAAGTATCTAAAGTCTGTACGAAATTATACATTACATTTTTAAATGAGCTATGCAAGCACAATACCTAAACAAGAGGAGAAATATACTTATCACAAAGTTGACCTTAAATTTGTATCAATAACTGAAAATTCATTCCAACACAAGTAGTCATTTCTAGATTATAATCCCCTTTTTACCTTTAAAAAGAGATTGATTGTGATCATTAATCATTTATAACCAACCCCATTTAATTGAAAACAAACAGACAATATTTGGGAACTTGGGTCTCATTTTTTCTAAACTGCTTCCTGCTGGTAGGGGGCGCTGTCATGGGGATTCTAAGGAGAGGCAGAAATCCTGGCTATAGTGGTCTGCAGGGCTGCCTTGTCCCAGATGTTTTTAATGTTGGATACCTGGGACACTGCTTCAGGTAGTCTTGCTTGATTAAACAATGTTAATCTGAAAGGAATACACAGCTTTTCATTTTCCATGGAAACAAAAATATAAATTCTTTTCCCCAGTAACCTGTCCTTAGACTTAAATTTGGAAGTCAAAGCATTTTTAAAATATATAAATTGTATTAATTCAGTAGCATTGAAAACAGCTTAGTATTGGCACAAAAACAGACAGGTAGACCAATGGAATCTTGGAAACCCTGATATTAATCCATATACCTATATGAACACCTGATTTTGACAAAGTAGGTAAAATTATACAGTGAAAAAAAGGCATCTTCAAAAAATGGCATAACTAGATGATGGTTTGTAGAAGACTGCAGATAGACTCATGTCTAACTTCATGCACAAAACCCAAGACCAAACCTCGAGATAAATGCAGCCACACTGTACCTCTTAGAGGATAATATATTACTTGAACAAACAGGAAGTGCAGAGCAAACAACTTCTTAAGAAATGACAGAGACATCTGGCTGTCTGGACAGCCATCCAAGGTCCTTCTGAAATGTGGGGGCATCCATCTTCACCCTACAGGCTTAAATTATCTGACAAGCTTTTCTGTGAAGTTTAAAGGATTGGCATACTTTTTCTTGGCAAAGTTTAGCAGTGACCTTCTTTTGTGTCCTGCTAGTTCAATTTGGACAGTGTATTTTCAGCAGTTGAGGCAATGGCGGTGTTTTTGGCCAGTGGCTAACTTTGCCAAAATAATAATAATAATAATAATAATAATAATAATAATAATAATAATAAAGTCCTTATGGAGTTCTTTAATGCCCATCATCTTCTCTGAAGAAGATTGGTGCTGCCAGTATCAAATGTATCACACTGTCGTGAAAAGTCTTATGTCATTAAAATATCTTAAATGCCATATTCTGTAGATCTCTGAAGTGTTTGAAGAGAACATCTGTATCTAAAATGTATCTCTGTTTGACCTTGAAAACAAACCTAATATTACTATAAGTTTGTTTGTTAGAGATAACTAACTACTAATATGCATTTTTTAATTATGTTAAATTGTTTATAATAATAGCTTTCAAGGATTAGAACTTTACATTACAGTTTTAAATGACCTGGATAGGTATAATACCTTAAACAAGATATATACAGTATGTTGAAATGAAAATAACCTTAAATTTGTATCAATATATAAATATCCTAAACAAGAATAGAAACTTATATACAGTATGTTCTAAAAACCCTAATTTCTATCAATATACAAAAATCCTTTAAACAAGAATAGAAACATATATACTGTATGTTCTAACAAAAATAACCTTAAATTTATATTAATATATAAAGATCCATACCAATTTAAAAATATTTGAGATTAATAATTGCTTTTAAGTTTAAAAGTAGATTTAATAATCTACCCTTTTATCCTATCATTTCTATCTTGCCCCTTTTTATCTTTTCAGAATTTGACCCCTGAATCAACCTCCTTTGTTTAGTTTCCTCCCTGACCATGGCCAATAGCAACTAGCAAACAACCCCTCCTAAATGATGACAAACATTCATAATCTACCAAATAACCAAAAACCACCCACCCCACATCTTGAGAACTGTGTTCTTAAAAAAATTACTTGTTGTTGTCTTGGGGGTGATGGCAACTTTAGAGGACTCTCAGAAAATTGAGATAGTAGTCAAATCCTGGGAATGCTAGTAGCTGTCCTGTCTTGGTGTGATGTAAAATTTCAGCCTTATCTGAAGTTCTGGGTGGAGTAGTCTATGAGGCTAGATCATCTTAGCTAACCACTTTAAAAAAGTTGTCCTGAGCAGTTTGTAGTCCAAAAATGACCTTTGGCTGGTGTTAGTCAGCTTAGTAAAATTAACACAATCCAGGTGAATGGTTGTTGCATAGCTCTATCATCTTCTTGGAAATTACAAAGGTCTCTGCCAGGAATGGTCATGGTTCACTGCAGAAAAAGTAAACATCTTAAATGCCATTTACAGCAGATCTCAGAGAGATTAAAGGAACATGCTCTTAGTTCCTAGTTAACTGCTTCAGACTCGTCTGAAAGCAATAAGAGGGAGCTGGGTAAAGCTCATTTGTGGAATTAGTTAGTACAATATAGGACTCTTCATATCATGATAGAAAGTTTAAGTATATGTATAATAAGCTTATAGTTTCTAAGATAATATTTATACCTTAAGACAAGTATTAGGGAATGAAATGGAAACTAAAGCATGATGAGATTAATGACAATAGATTAGTTCCATAAACTTTGTTTTCTATGCCACAGCAGATGGCTCTTCTGACATGAGATATAACAAATGTGGATTTAAAGTAGGAGAGAGCCATGCTCCAACTCCAGAGCCAGCTTGAATTTTTAATTTAATTGGGACTACAAAAATGCATTGTATGTATGTAGAGATCAGCAGAAACCAACATTTGGGAAGATTTGTGAAATTTTATCCTGCTGGAAGTGTACTGTACCATTAGGGTAATTTACTTCTTTTCTTGGGACATTTTCTCTGGATGATTCATCCTTCTGCAGATTTCTCATTTGTTCAGTGGTCTTCAGATTCCTTAGTTCAATGCTTTTATTCTCCCAGAAAGACAAGAACCAAACCTTGCCCCAACAGTATTTTTGGAGAGTTTCCTAATTATAGGCAGCTCATCATAGACTCTGCCTCCTTTCAAGGTTAACTTTATTAACAGTCTCCAAATGTCACAGTGTGATCAAACATCCTTTAACAACGTAGAGATGAAGCCACACACAATTTTTGTTGAGAAGAAAGTGATCTGTAAAATTGTACCCTCCTGATAATTCAAACTGGGAGGTTTGGTCAGCTGCGAAGGTTTGTAAATTTTGTTCTCTGCTTCGATCTACTCAACTTCCCTACTCTCCAGTGTCTCTTTCTTACACAATGAGGACCACACCAAGGAACAAATAGAGTTGTTATGACTGAACTACAAAGTCCTAGGCTTTCATCTTTTTCCTTCATGGTTCTTGCTCCTCTATAAAGCCTTTGCGGATTTTTGTGGTAGGCTTTATTTCAGGCTGTGTGTGAGCTTTTTCTGAGACCTCAATTTGTATCCCATTACTTTGTCAATAAGGATCTCCTGTGTACATTCAAGTTAATTAAAATACCAGGCATATCTTGGTGGTAATTTAAAGATGGGTGGCAATAAATCGGCACATTCCCAGGATATAAAAATTCTTGGTGTGATCACTACCTGGCAACTCACTTTTGAGTTCCCTCCTGGATACAGCAGCTGTTGCTTGACTTTCACTACAGTCTGCCTTACTTGCACTTTTTGCTCACTAGTGAGTTGATAAATTTGGTTGATACAGGAAAAGCTGATAGCATCACTCAGTACATATTTGTCCACCAACAAAAGCACAGGAAAGACTACCTTGCATGCAGAAGCCTGGACTCTGGCACTGTATACTGGCCGGCAGTCCCTTAGACTCGGTGCTGTGAAAACTGGCTTTTAGTACTCACGTTCCTTTGCAGTTTTCCAAAAGAAAAAAAAAACTGATTTTAATTACCATATGCTATTCCAAACTCAAAAGAGGCAGAAGCTAGGGGAAGCATATATAAAGGGTAAATGAATGTAAAAACACTATTTTTCCCCTCTTAAGATGGCTTGCATTTCCCCCTAAAAACCATAAATAGCTTTATTTCTCATTAATGGAGTAATTTATACGGACCCTTGTATCTTTATCGACAGCACTCTTTATCCAGGAGCAAATGTGCCCCCATTTACCGAATCAATTACTTGAGTTACGAACAGGGGCTGGAGCTTCATCGCACTCCATTCTTCTCAATAACAAAAGAGAAAACACATTAAAAACTAGCATTGATGGGTTGTTGTGAGATCCGGTCAATGCGCTCTCCCAGAGTTGAAATTAAAAGGCAGTTAGGAGAAAATTGTTTGCTCTGGTCATCAGTCACAATGTGAAAGGCCTTCTTCACAATGATTAATTAAAAGCCCCAAAGAGTGAGAGCAAGAGACTGAGCTTTAATAAAGAAGCTGGCTGGTTCCCGGTGCCATCTTGAGTTAATAGACGATGCTCAGCTTAGCTAAGTGTTATTGCTGCAGTCCATAATTTCATCTTGAAAATGGGTGAGGGAGTGAATCTTCCTCTTCGTAATTGAGTATTGATTTGAAAATAAATGGCAGTGAAACTCCCACTGAACTGTCAGGATATATTCTGGACAGTGCTGACAATAAATGATTTCTGGTTCTTGTGAAAGTTATGGATCAGCTTGATACTTAAACACAGAAAGAGCCTGGGCAATCTGTCTTCCGTTTTATCAAGTTTCCCAGGGTCAATACATGACACAACACGGGGATGTGGCATTCACATCCCTGAGGCCCAGCTCAGACTCCATTATCATCCTCCTTTGTAAAATGTTTCCTTGAATTTGGAAAGCAATTTTAAAACAGCAGGTTCCGACATTTGCCTGCTCTTCCAAATAATAGCTTCCTTCTAAATACCGCACTTACGGAATACTTTCCAATGCATTTTCAATGGAAGGAAGTTAAAATGTCATTATAAATGTTTCAACGGACTCTATAGATTTCCTTTACAAGTGGTAAGTAGCAAAAATTGGGTGTGATATAACCAGGCACAAAAAATTACAAAGGACACTTTTCACCCTGTAGTTTAGTGTCATTCAAAGTGTTTATAGATTGCCCAACTTCATCAATGGGCAGGTGTAGTAAGTAGTAAAAGTGATTTCTGGGGAAAAACATCGAAGGAGATTTAAAGGGCTATAATAGGATTCTAAAAAAGGAATGCTCTTTGAAAATACTATTCGGCTGGCAAATCTTCTGGAAAAAAAATACACACACACACACACACACACACACACACACATCTGAGCTCATTATACTCTAAAAGAGCTATTTTCTTTCTTTTTCTGATACGAAAGTCTTTTAAAGTCAAAACTTCACATTTTATTCATTTATGTGTGGTTGTGAAATTGACTTTTCTCTTATTAACAATTCTATATTGAATGAAAATAAGGACAAAATAAGCCTCATGGAGGGAGGTTCGAGTCCTCCTTTCTAACTAATTACAAAGTCATGCATCACCGAGGCTGTTTTGTTCATGATGCAGGAAGTTGAGTGTGTCTTCCAAGTATCTGAAAGAGTGTTCTTGGATAATTTTCCTGATTAATGTGGAAGATTTCCTACTTCCTACATTTTTTTTCTAGAGAGTTCTTTTTTGGTTTGTTTTATTTGTTTGTTGATTTTGTAGATAACCTGTAATAGAATTTGAAACTCAACCACAAGCTCTGTGGACCTCTATGGAAATTGTATAGGATCCCTCCAACCTATTCCCCATAGTTATATAAAATCTGTTAGATATTGTCTGGCTAATAATAATTGAAACAATTAAATACAACTTTATTCTGAATCAGCATAGGCCAATTGTGAATGGCTATTAAGGATCTTTAATGTCATTTGCATTACTCTATGTTTCCCCCTAGAATATCCAAGAAAAGAAATAACAGTATCTCTGTCCCACACATACTTTATCGATAGGTTCTTTTATAGTGATACACTCTTCCAAACAACAGCAAAAGTCACCAGAAATTTTCATATGTGTAGATTTAAACAAAAGATACTACATGAAAATATTTAAGCAACTCTACATTATAAATGTCTATCTGCTAAGGCGATTTGAATCCCTGAATTGAGTATAATATTTTGTTACAAATACAGACTAAAATGCTTGTATTATGGGGAATAAAATATGACTGGAGGTAATTATTGTTCATGCATTTTTCGACTGCCATGAGGTCACTTTTAAAATATCTCTGAAACAGATGTCCAACTACAGTGTACACTTCTTTTTGTTTTTATGTTTTTTTTAAATTTCCCAGTCACAGTCACCAGGAATTAACCTATATCACTTGGAAAACATGCCTCCAATCTTAGGCACTTTGAGACAGGCTGGACCAGAGTAAGTATGTAGCTCAAACTAGACTTGCACTCACAATTCTGAATCAGCTTCCTAATGCTAGGATCACACCACACTCAGCTGCTATGTTCATTAACAGACATTAATTATGAACTATTTTCATGCTATCTGTGACAATAAGCATAGATACAAAAACTGTTAAATATATGATTTTTGTGGAAACCTGCTACACTCCTGACTTTTTTTTTCTTAGAAATCCCTCAAGGGGAGAAGATTGGAGAAGTCATACAGTGTTTAATGACTAAAAGATTGAAACTCAGGACTAATACTTCAGCACAAACTGAACAGCATTCTATGCTGCAAATAGAAATATGTGCTTAGTAGTTATGAACATAGATGCCAGTGGAACAGCCTAGTGTGCAATGGCACTTGTGGCCAAGCCTGACAAGCTCATCTCTCTCCCTGAGACCCACACAGTGAGAGAACCAATTTCTGCAAGGAGTCCTCTGGTCCCCCCAGACATGTGGCCTCTGCATTCCTCATCTCCTAGAGAAGGAAGAACAAAGAAATGAAGAAAATATTTTAGAAGTTGTGAACAGGACACTATGATTCTCTCCTCTGTAATGAGACTAGTATTTTTCATTATTCTCATGGGAATTTTCTTCCATTAAGGATATCATTAGCTACAGTCAAATATCTCTTCCATCTGTTACCTGGTGGTGAGGAGTCACACTTTCTCAAAGTGCAGGCCAGCTTGCCCATGTCTTAAATCTTATTAACTAATGTATTCAACATAAAGACTCCTATAGAGTGAAACCTACATGTTAGCAATGGATGACACATTGTTTTAAATTCTAATCCAAATAGTTTTCATAGTTATTTTAAATTAATCTGTATTATTATCATATTAAAATGGCTAAAGAAATAGAGTTGATAATAAAATCTTTAGCATTTATTTGTTATTACTTTTCATTGTGTGTCTGTGAATGCCTATGCATACATGTGTACAGACGGCCACAGAAGGTAGAGACTTGTGGTCTTTTTGGATCTGGAGTTACAGCTAGTTGTGAAACACCCAATGAAGTTGTTGGGAATTGAACTCACAGCTCCTACAGGGGCAGTACATGCTCTTAACCATTGAGCTGTCTCTCTAGCCCTTGATAATCAACTCTTAACAAAAATGACACTTTCAAAATATAAAACAAGATGAAGAATAAAATGTAAGTTCAGGAAAGTAAGTAGGTAACATGTTACAATGTCAGGGAGGTAGTTACACCTATAAAAATGCATAATGAAAAAAAAGTTGCCTAAAGAAACATAAAGTGAAAAATGTCTTTTTAAAGGCAGCTATTTGTTAAGTGGTGTTTTATTGTAATCCTCTAGGAAATCTAGAGCTGAGGCATCAATTGATGAGTACTGGAATGCAGTCTTCACAAAACCAGCTAGCTGTGTGTACTGTGCCCAAGTATCCCAACAGGTATCTACAGCAAAGGCAGTAACTTGAGCCTCTTTGTACATCAGCAGTGAGTGATTGGTCATGGTTGTGTGGTCATGGTGGAAAGAACTGCGAGGTCGTTACTTTGCTAGGTTGGAAACTGCCATGTTAGATTAATGTTGCCTGTGATAGAGTTCAGAGAGAATAAAAGGAAGCATGCTCATCTTGTTCAATATTTAGGGCAGGGCCAATGATGGAACACACTGCAAGTGAGAATGTTAGTATGCTACCTCTCTCTCTCTCTCTCTCTCTCTCTCTCTCTCTCTCTCTCTCTCTCTCTCTCTCTCTCTCTCTCTCTCTCTCGTGTATGTACTCAAATAGCAAGTTAGAATTTCTCAGTTGTTCAAAAGAAACTCAGGTCAGCTTCACTGCTTTTGTCCTCCAATAATTTTTTTTTAAATTAATATTCCTGTAGGTTTCAAGTCCACAAGTCAGTGATAAGGCACACATGGCACACATGTGGGTGTTTGTGCTTATGGAAACCACATTAATATCAGGTGAATCCCGTGACATGTTTTTGACACATGTATTTTTTGAGATATAGTCTCTCACTGACTCTTAAGCTCACCCTTTTGGCGGGATGAGCTGCTCAGCAAGTCCAGGAGCACAAGCACTACACATAGACACCCCTGAACCTCACTTTTACATGGGTGCTGCAGAACAAACTCAGGTTGTCATTATTGAGTGACAACAGTTTACCAACAAAGCTATCTCCCCACATCTCAGTCTTTGCCATTTCAGACTTACTGAATTGTGGATTTTTTTTTTCAGCCTTTGAACGTGGGTCCAACTAAACCAACCATGTAGCCAAGTAACCAGGCAACTAAACATTTGAAATCTTCAGTTCAAGGCATCATATATCCTTATTTACCTCCCACATTCCTCAGATGTGTAGGGAAAAGAATCTCAAATTATTCAAGAGAAGAAAGAAAAAATTACTTCAACAATGCAAAACTCAGAATACATAAAGAAAAGCGAACAAGAGAACTCTCTAATACCCTACTGCCCTTCTGTAGATGAATGCTCAGAGAAATCAGATTTTCCTGTGCTCCTTCCCTTCTGGGAAGGAACATTTAGTGAGTTCCAAGCAGACACATAAGCATGTAACAGTTAAGGGGAGTCTTCATACCTTGTGGGGGCCAAAGGACGGTAACTATCACATTTTGTATACAATTAATCAGGAAGGGGTTTTTCAAATAAATAGCAACTCTTACATTGTATCATATAGACTATATAAATCTGAAAAAATGTTGTATGCACTAAAATAAAAATTGAATAAATATGTTAATAACAGTGTACAAACTCCTAAATTCAGAAACTATAGAGCAAATTTAAACTGTTTATTGAGCTCAAAGCTTATTGTTGAGTACTCTCCAAAGAAGGCTGTATCTTCATAAAACATTTTATAATTTTAAAAATATTTGACAATGTTTGTGTTTCTATTAATCAATAAATTTATCCATTTAAAATACCATTTTCAGTCTGAAATCTGTTTGGAACAAAGCTATTGTTTTTAAGTCTCTCTCTCTCTCTCCCTGTGTGTGTGTGTGTGTGTGTGTGTGTGTGTGTGTGTTGTAGAGAAAGAAAGATATATATAGAGAGAGGAGTTTAATGCTTATGGTATTTGAGAACTAACAACCAAATTTCAAAGGTCCTGGGAACTATTTTCACTTCTGGGACCTAATGTGTGTTCAATTGATAATTTTGCATTTTAAAGAAAACTTAGCAGAAAAAAATCTCACAATATCACAGAACTGTTGATTTCAAAGCATGCTGAGGAGAGTACAGAAAAGCATTTCTTATATTTTAACTGGCAGCTGATTGTAATGTGAAATGTAGCTCACTGATAATGTATGCAGATTGGGTCAGAAATTCTCTGCTGGAATCTGCTTGGCCAATTTGGTAACACTTTCACATGCCTCCATGATCAAGACCTATGGCCTTGATGATCATTAATTCATTCAGTATCTATACTGCTTCCATGGAATGTTGACCTTCAGTTTACACAAACGTCTTTGACAGGATGTGATAACATCCAAATTATTCAATCCTCCTTTCCTCTTAGAAGGAAACTGAGGTCTTAGCTCATATTTTTCAAAGAAATGTCTTAATATTTCTACCGAGTTTGACCATACATTTCCTTATGGCTTTTCTACATACCTAGTCATATAGTTAAGTATTTGCTTATAATTTTGTTTCTTCCATGTCCCACATAAAAGGAAGACTCAGATATGGTATACTCAGCCAAAAAAGGCAGGTGGAAGACTATATGTGGTTGCTACATATTAAGTAAACAAATAACGAGAAAAATAATGGAAAGCATGCTCCAAGCAAAGCTGTCAAAAAATGATATTCCTCATTTGCGAGTAGACCCTTATCTTAGGCTTAAAATACCCAAGATGATGTATCAATTAATAATTCCTAAAATTTAGTTGGCAATAATCTGAACCTAGGCTTCTCTCTCTCTCTCTCTCTCTCTCTCTCTCTCTCTCTCTCTCTCTCTCTCTCTCTCTCTCTCTCTCTCTCTCTCTCTGTTATATGCATGTGCCTGTGCATATATGGAGGGCAAAGGATGATGCCTGTTTTCCTGTACTATCACTTTCTGCTTTTTCCTTCCACATAGAATCTTTCACCTGGGACCAGTTTGGATCTAGAAAGCCCTCATAAACCTCCAGTGTCTTTCCCTGCACAACACTGAATTACAGGAATTCTTATGAGTGCTCATGCCTGGCTTCTTACATATGTGCTAGGTATTTGATCACAAGTTCCCATGCCTGTGTGGCAAGCATTCTTACCCACACTATAGTGGTCTTTTCATTATAAATATCATTTCAAATGATTTGATGACCCAAATCTGGAGCACAAAGCTACAGGATTACCCAAGAAAAATCCCAGTGCACCTTTGCTTGCCCCATGGTAGAGAACTCTCTCTTGCCATTCAGGTGTGGCAATAGAAACAAGGAAATAGTAACGAACATTTCTTTGTTTGCAGCTTGCTCTTCATGTTTATATTTCAGGTGGTCAGAGATACTTTGGGGCACCTTCTTGCTCCTTTTATCTTCCAGAGTTTTTTTAAATTTAAATTTACTTTAGTTTCTATTGATAAAAGAACATGCTCTCCCAAACAAATCCAACGAATCATTAGTTAAAAGCCATGTCTTCTTTCTAAAGGACCAGGGTTTGACTCCCACCATTGGCATGTTAGCTCACAATTGCATGTAACTCCAATTTCAGGGTATGTGATGCCCTTTTCTGACCCTGTAGGTATGCTGTACTGCATGTGGTACACAGACATGCATGCAAGCCAAACACTCATATATGAAATAAAACACAGTGAGAGATAAAACAAAATCAATTCCTTGTGAATGATTTCATAAAATGTTATAGAGGATCTTCGCTAGCAAGCAAGAATATGGAGCAATTATTATTGCCATAATCTTGGTTGTGTTTGGATTATAGTTGTCCTGATATTCCAGTCTCATGCTTATACCTAACAGAAATCATGGCACTGTTTCAGAGAAGTACAAATGAGAAGTTATGTATGTGTTCTTCCTGTCCATATGATGGTTAAATAATGATTGGCAACTTGACAGGCTGTAGAATCATCTAGGTTATAAGCTTCTGGGTGTGGCTGAGAGTCATCATTTAGATCTTTTTATTTGAGGATGGAAGACCCACTGAAACTGCAGGCAGAAGTATAATTCCATGGTCTGGATGGAAGCAGAAAACCAACTGAGCACAAGCACCTATTGCTCTCTGCTTTCTGACCGTGGATTCAGTGTGACCAGCAACTTCCCTGTCATGACAGACTGAGCCTCAAACTGTGAGTCAATCAAACCCTTCCTTCTTCCCATAGTTACTTTGGTCAAGGATGTTTGTCACAGAAGAGTGACTAAGACCACTGAGTATTTTATGAGTACACAAAAAAGTAAATAGGAATTTTATACCTTTTCATAGTTTTTTCTTTCTGTTTTTACTTACGTCGTCTTATTCAACCTCGATATAGCAAACATTCTTACCAAATTCTAGACCATATTTTTGTATTTTTTATTTAAATTTGAAACAAGCTTGTTTTACATATCAACCTCAGTTTCCTCACCCTCTCATCCTACACTGTTTCTCCCACCAACCTTTATTCCATCCCTTTTCTGCTCCCCAGGGAGAGTGAGGTCTTCCATGGGGAACCTTCAAAGTCTGTCATATCATTTGGAGCAGAGCCCAGGCCCTCCCTCATGTGTCTAGGCTGAGAGAGTATCCCTCTATGTGGAAAGGGCTCCCAAAGTCTATTTGTATACTAGGGATAAATACTGATCCACTACTAGAGGCCCCATAGACTGCCCAGTCCTCTCAACTAACACCACATTAAGAGAACCTGGGTAGGTCCTATGCTGGTTTCCTAGCTATCAGACTTGAGTCCATGAGCTCCCCCTTGTTCAGGTCAGCATTTCTATTGATTTCTCCAGCCTGGTATTGACTCCTTTGCTCATCACTCCTCCTTGTCTGCAACTGGATTCCAAGAGTCCAGCTGAACTTTTCATAGCTTTTAAAGCTTTTTTCTGCTTCAAAATGAGTTTAGAAAAAAAAATGTTGGAATTTAGTTGTTTTGTTAATCTCTTGATTGTTCAGTCTTACATCAAACCTATATGACAATACCATGGTTTTAAGTAAATATAAAATGTTTAATAGTAAGTCACAGTGTCTGTGCTTATATGGTTTTTATTTGTTCTTTACTGTTAGTACTGAAAATTCAATTACCAATTACATGTTCTGTGAGTTCCAGGGAAGAGTGATATCTCTAAGGTATACCCTTTACCAGTGCTTACATCTTATTAGACAGGACCTTTCTCAGTTGTCCAGGTTGGATTTGAGCTCACTGGGTAGCCCATGCTTGCTTATGACTCATGGTTCTCTCCCTCCATCATTTGAGTATCTGGGAATACAGGTCTATACCATCTTGCCTGGCTTTACTGCAAAATCTTGGAGCCCAGTCATATGCGCTACAAAAGGAAGGATATATTCAATGTTATTTCCTTCAAATACACAGGCTGCTTGTACATCTCTGGAAATCTATGAATTAGGATGCTGGTATTAATTCTATTTTTACTGAGGACTAAAATTCATATTCTAAATTACCCACCATGAATAGAGATGAGTCTGGACTACCTCTGGCCTCCTGCCTTCAAACACAATATACACTCTCACTGTTATTTGAGGAATTTGCAGGCATCATGCACTTCACAGCAATTTAGGGTTCAACTTTCTCCACATCCTGGCAGAGGTTCTGGTTGGCAGCCCTGTGCTGCAGCCGTCTCTCTCCAAGCTGGCAGGCCTATTTAAGGGCGGTGGTATTTATGCAAAGATAATACAGAACAGCAATTACCTGCTCATCTGTTCTCCAGGCTGATTGTCAATCACAGCCAAGCAGTTGTTTAAAAGCCTTGTCAATCAGAAAGTTCATCTCCCATAAAGGTCTGCCTTTTTCCTCTTTGAGCATCTGGCCTTATCCACATCTCTCAAACTATATGCCTCGTCCTGTTCCATGTGGACCTGTACCCTCAGATTATTTGCATTCTCTGTTTCCAAAGGCTGAAGTAGTGTAATTTATCTACTTACAAGGCACACAGTGGCAATGTGGACATGGCAATGTGACTGAAATGGGAGCATCTCTTTGGTAATATGCCTATCTGCATGTCTAACTCGGACTGAAACAAGCACATTTTATTCCTCATGTTGCTTCTCCAAGAAGGGAAATTCACCTCCACCTCCATGCATACTTAGTGTCTTTGCCTGTGCAATTTGTCTCAGTTTTGTCATTAGCTAACCCTCCTCCCAAATAGAGCACTTTCCTCTCACACTGCCTTCTGCTTAACAAAATGAAGCATGTGCTTTGCAGTTGAGGCTGCAGGTCAATGGTTAAATTGTTCTTGCTTCAGAAGATACATTTTCATGTGTTGAATCATATCCATGATATTAGTAGCATTTGCACCTGTAATAGAGATACAGGTGGAACAAGGGCTTGGAGCCAGGAAAAAAATGCTCAGGCTCTCTGTTTCCTGTCTAGAATTCACTGCTGTAAATTATCTAATTTTCATTTATTTGGAGACTAGTATTAGCAGAAGTGATTTAACATTTTTTTGCTTCTTTTTTTTCTTTTGAGAACATAGAAGGAAGCTTGTACATTGGCTCATATGGCAGCTATGATACTAGTCTTGGGTGCAGGGGTGAGCCCTGAAAGTCAGACCACAGGTATTTAATGGGTCACAGCCAGGCTGACCTTATTTGTAAATTAAATGGTTATATAGTATGTTTTCTAGATGTCCTGCTTTTTGTTAAAAAAAATCCTACTTAATAGAGAATGGCAGATCCTGGACTAATTTAAAAATTACTATAAAGAACTCAAACTCTGAGAAGTTTGGCTCTTATATAAGGATAAAGAACTGTCACTACCATGTGCTCCCATCTCAGCTCCCAAGAAAAACAGTGAGGAAGATACTTGGAAGGGAAATGGACAGATACAGAAACTAAATACATAGTAAGAGCCAAGAGAAGGAAAAGAAAATAGAGCAAGATCCCTGAGGCCCAGAGGCTGGGCCTTCTTAGGAAAAATGTGCTCTGGACTCCAGAATGTCTATGTAGAGAGAGCATTGTTTAGTGTGTGTAGAGCCTAGGTAAAACAGCATAAGGGTCTATGCTTATGTAAAATTGATGGACCCAAATAGAAACAGCCGCTTTAGCAAGGAGCTAGCCTTTATGTATAATTTTCAAATAGTGGTGACTTTCTCATGATTTTTAATTATAACATGAACAAACTCAATATCCATTCCCTATACAATCACCCACTAAAACATTTGCAATCCAATTCATGGTACTTCCCTGATGGGAGATGTCATTCTGTATATATGTTCCTCATACTGGTTAATGAATAAAGCACTGTTGGCCAGTAGAAAAGGAAGATAGGAGGGACTAGGAAACTAGGAGGAAGGAGGAAGTAGTGAGGAGGAGTCAACATGGAGAGCCTGGAGAGGTAGAATCCCAGCCGCTATGGCCAGTAATGATGAGCCACGTGGAAATACTTAGACTTGTAGAAATGGGTTAATCATTAAGACAGAGCTAGCTGATAAACGATGATAGTAACTGGCCAACAGCATTGTATCAAATGCATAATTTTTCTAGTTCCATCCATTTGCCTGCAAATTTCATGATGTCATTTTTAACAGCTGAGTAATTCTCCATTGTGTAAATGTTCTGCATTTTCTTTATCCATTCTTCTGTTGAGGGACATCTGGGTAGATTCCAATTTCTGGTTATTATGAATAGAGCAGCTATGAACATGGTTGAGAAAGTGTCTTTGTGATAGGATGAAGTATCTTTGGGTATATGCCTAAAAGTGATATAGCTAAATCTTGAAGTAGAGCAAATCTTATCTTCTGAGGAACACCACTCTGATTTCCATGGTTACTGTACAAGTTTGCACTCCCACCAGAAATGGATGAGTGTTCCCCTTAGTCTGTATCCTTACCAGCATGAGCTTTCACCTGTATTATTAATATTAGTCATTTGGCAGGTGTAAAATAGAATATCAAAGAAGTTTTTATTTTTCTTTCCCTGATGGCTAAGGGTGTTGAACATTTCTTTTACTTTCTTGGCCATTTGAGTGCCCTCTATTGAGAATTCTTTATTTAGATATGTACCCCATTTTTAATTGGGCTATTTTTTCTTTTATCTAGTTTATTGAGCCTTAGTGGGGTGTTTCACCCAGCTACTGAAAAACAGTATTATCAGAGATTATCCTTAGTTTGTTCTTCTTCCTCCCTGCTCTGCTTTCAGCTTATTAGTCCTGGACTGTGTTCTGAAAATATTCAATGCTAAATTATATCATACACCTTTTTATTTCACAGAAAATTTCCCATAGATATTGTGTATGTTTCTTTGACAGTTGTTTCATGCCAGATAATATCAAGAGTACTCTGAGACACATGAGTTGACTGTGATAAGACTTGAGGACTGACCAATTGGGCACTCAATGAGAGAAGGCAATGAACAAAATCATAACATCAGTCTTATTCAGTTTGTATGCTAAGAAACATAACACAGTTCATGAAATAGTGGGCAAAAGAGAAATATTTACTCTAGACATGAATGAAAAAGGAATCAACTTGGTACTTGAGCATGGTATTGAAGTGACAAAATAGTGTAAAGGTGGAGGTCTAGTGTCATGCAATTAAATTAATAAAATGTTTCTCTCTGAAACTATTTATGTTGACAGCTATGGATAAATTTATTTTCATAATAATGGATTGTTATAGAGAAAGGATCATCTCTGGCTTGTCTAACTATGTGGACTCTTCTAATATTTTCCCACTGTTGTGATGTTATCTATCATGATACTGTTATAAGATACAAAAACAGCAGATCTACTCATTCTGGATATTCACTATTCAACTTTGTGATCTACATAATAATCTTTCCTTTATAACTTACCATCTTTATTTGTTTTCATAAATTAACTATCTATAACTAAAGTTAACTAAAGCTAATTCAAAAGATACTATCATTGTCCAGGCAGCACAGAAATCACCTAACAACAGACTTTTCTGATAGCCTTTCTACTCGCAGATTTATCCTTTGTCATTCAGAAGTGTAATAACCATATGCATGAGTGCTTTTGAAGACTTTGATCCTTTTCACCTGAAAGGTATTCTGATTGCATATTCAATTCAATAATGAGTATATTGATATTTTTGCATTATGTATTAAATGTCACACAAAAAGTATAAAGTGCAGTTCATGCTTAGGAGGGGATTATAGTGTTGGGAAGAGAACATATACGATGTAACTATTGCCATGTAACAAAATTTATTATTAAGTATTTTTGAGTCCCATACATATTACCTTATTCAGAAAATTAGTTAATCAGTACAAGCACTGAAGCAACAACAGATAGAAGGTCTAAAGTGTACAAGGCTTCAGAAAGGCCATTTTTACTCTTGAGGGGTATATGTTTATGTGTTTTGTATTCTGAAATAGTTTGTATACAGCTTAACAAAAACTACTAGACATAAAAATATTTGCCTCTTAAGATAGAAAAATTTGGCCACTCACCCTTTATTATATATAATCATTGTAACCAAGGTTAGCAATTGAAGTGGTACTTTTCCTTCTGAAATTATTTTTATATAAATCTACAAGTTTATCTCCATCAAACTGCATACACAGCTTTATATCTCACAACATTTATTGATATATTTCTGACTAGTATATATAAAACTATACTAGTCAGTATATTCTGTTTCAAAGTTGATATTGTCTCATTTTATTTATAAAGTATAATATATTTTAATCAGTTCAGTCTTTGTTTAAGTATTACAGGGTTGATTATTTTAATAAAATCAAATTTGAAGTTGTCCCTTTTGCATGTGTAAATGTACATGTACATGAAACACACATATTGGACATGAGTTTTCCAGTGTTTGTGGAAACTGGGCCTTTCTTCTTGGAAATCAATGACACCTATTTTAAAAATGTAAATGAGGAATCAACAAAGTCTGTCATGTCACTTGAGGCAGGACCAAGGCCATATTCATTGTATCTAGCTAGAGCAAGGCATTTCTTCACAGGGAATGGGTTCCAAAAAGCTAGTTCATGCACTAAGAATAAATACTTGTTCCCCTGCTACTAGTCCCACAACCTTACCAAGACATCCTACTGTTAGTCCTATTCAGGGGACTTAGGAGGTCTCATCCTCTCTGAGGAATGAGTGAGTGGTGGGTTGGGGAGAAGGGATGGGGAACAGGAGAGGGAATTTCAATTGGTATGTAAAATAAGATTGCTTTAAAAATAAAAAATAATAAAAAGAAAAGAAAACAATGTAACTGAATGTAGGCATCAGAATAATAAGGATTCAGACCAATTCTCAGGGAGTCACAGTGATTTACTTCCTAAATCTCTCCATGTTCGTTCCCGCCCAGTACTTGCAAATGAAGTATCTTGAATTTCCCCACTTACCTTGAACCCAAATGTACTACTTCCTCCTGGAAGCAGACAGCTATGGACCTCCATAGCTATTGGGATGTATGCAAAACTTCTATCAGTAAAGAGAACTATTTTGCAGTTTCTTCATTTTTTTTTCCTCAGAAACAAAGACTGCAAGAATATATCTGACTAAATTCCTTTAATCCCAGGCCAGAAAAATGTTTGATAAGTATTTTGTAATGGAGAGAATATACAACTTTCAAAAGAAAAGGGAAAGTTAGCCTTAAATTATTTTATAGGCCTTCAAAGATAATGTATAGGGTATGAAGAAGAGAACAATGAAAATCTACAGGTGCTATCAAGCTATGGAAAGCTCTCAGTCATTTGTGCAGACTGTTAACTACATTTATCACAGAGCAACAGTTTATTAATCTTATGTAAGAGAAGAAAATTGCTATATGACTATGTGGGAAATACTCAGGAAAGATGCAGGATCCCTTCTCCCATCATTCTGAGATTTATTAATAACATTAAATTCTTAGTAATGAAATTGAGATGTTCAAAATGTGATATCTTGATTTTGAAAGAATTTTAAAACTGTCCCTAAATGATGTTTTCTCCTATAAGCTGCTTTCTTTTATCAGGGTACTTATAGTTCTAGTAATTTTTTTTAAAAGAGGGTACCTTGGAGGAAAACAGGTCTTACCCATCCTAAGTAGTCATCATCATGAACAAGACACCTACAGTTGACATTTAGTACCAAGGACAGACCAGAAAGTAGCTGCACAGCTCTAAGTAATGATTGGTTAACAGATGTGTTTATCATAGTCTTTAATAGTTTCCTATTGTTCACTGAGGCCTTTGTGCATAATGTCCCTACCATTCCTGGATGCTAGTAATTATTCCAAATTTTTGCCTTTTGTCTCTTGAGATGGAATTAATTAAAAACTAAATGTAGCCCAAATATTTTCAGGATGATTAGATTTAATTGTCAAATTGACACAATCTAGAATTATCTGTGAAGGGAGAGTCAATAATGGAATGCATGGGTTTAGAGGAGTCTGTGAGTATATCTGTGGGAGATTACTCATTTTATTATGTTTATTAATGCGGGAAGACCTGGACAACTGTGGGCAGTGCCATTCCCTGAGCAGGAGATGCTGGGTTATATAAGAATGGGGGAGACAAGCTGAACACTGGCCTGCATGGATTAATTTTATTGCTCTCAGCTGTTGGCTGTGGAAGTAATGTGACTTTCTATTTTACGTTTCCTCTGCTTTGACATTCCCACTGTGGTGAACTAAAATCTGGAATTGTGAACCAAATAAATCTTTTCTCCTATAAGCTGCTTTCTTTTATAGGGGTACTTTATCTCAGCAACTAGGAAGCGAACAAAAATAGCTTTTCAGTGTATTCTTTGTAGATCAGCAACGATGATTTACATAAAATGTCTCTTCCCAGTTTGGCTAAAACTTACGATATCATGTTAAGAAATATTAATTATCATTTGAAAGTAATTCCTACTTACATTTTTGATCAAGTTCAAATGAAAACTGAAGAGAAAATGATACTATGTTAAATAACAATATTACTTAAAGTTATAACTACAAAATGCTATGTATTAAATTTGCAAATACTTTTTTACATCCATATTTAAAACAGAAATATTGTCAATGTGTTTTCTTATACATACTTCCACATTGTTACAAAACATCATCATCCTAAGGGCTGTGCCAAATTCTAACACCTGAATTGAGACACATTTTTTTGTTGTTGTTTTGACAGACTTGGTGATAATTGCTTTTGGCACCACTCAGCTGTTAGAATGAATAGCTAATGTACACAATGATACTCTAAGACAGAGCGACACCAGTTACCGTTAAGAAAGGAACAGGTGAAACCTAACCATTTCATGCATTAGTCTGGACAATGATGCATGATTGTTCATCCTGGTTCTTGCCCTTGTTCTTATTATGATTCAATAATTCAGGTCATGCTAACTCTGCCACCAACACCACACACACCTATACAAATATATACATACATTAGCAAACACATTTGTTTAAAATAACTGGAGTTTTTTCTCTCAGGGTTTGGGGGTCCAAAGTTTCAAAGTAAGGAATGATTATTTGAGATGGCTAGGAGGGCAAGTCTAGCTTTCTACTAGTTTCCAGTAATTTCTAGAAATCAATTCTCTTCCCTGATTACTACAATCCAATCTGCCTCCATATTCCCTTTGCTTTTGCTTTGTCTGTTCCTCTTTTCTATAATAGGGTCTCTAGTGGGATTTATGGTTCAGCCTAGTCTAAAATGAGCTCTTCTCAAGGTCCTTACATTAATTACTATGGAAGTAAATTACAAGTATGGTCATATTCTAAGACCTTGGGAACTCATACTTGTTGTGAGACATGATTTGACATGCTATGTTCATTATGCATGAACTCCCTGGTATACCATTCTAGGATATAAGAGTTAAATCCCTGCCCTCCCCTCCCCTCCTTATCCCTTACCTTCCCTGACATTCCATTCCCTCTTTTCCCCTTCCCTTGTCTGTACTCCTCTCCCTCATCCCCTCCCTTCGCTTTGTCTCCCTTCCTCTCTCTTTTCACCTTCTCCTCACTTTCCTTCCCTTACTTTCCTCTCTACTTTTTTTTCCCAAGATGACTGATGACTCTGTAATGTAGACAGGCCTGGAACACACTGGAGGGCCCAGGCTCGCATAAGACTTGCAGAGATCTGCCTCAGCTTTCCATTAAGGTTTTGGTTACCAGGGAATTATTTTTATTTGCTTTTAAACACATTTCTCTGTCAGTCATCCTCTTCATATTTTCTAACATTGCTTCATCCACCTGTTCTGAATTTGTGCCAACTCCAAATTAACTAAGCATGGCTCACAGGGCTCCCAGAGCCTGAAGCAGCAAGCAAAGGACCTGCAAGGGCTTATACCATGTCCTCTGTCAGGACTATTGGCTTGGTGCCTTTGTGAGACTTCTAACAGTGGGAGCAGTGAATCTCTGACTCCTTTGTCTGCTCCTGAGACTCATTTCCTCCAACTGGGTTATCCTGCCAAGCCTTCATGTGAGCGTATTAGTCTTGTCATACTGTATCTTGTTTTAGCCTGTTTGGCTGCTGTCTCTTGGAGGCCTAATCCATTCAGTAAAAAAAAAAAAAAAAAAAAAACAAAACAAAACAAAACAAAAAAAAAAAAAACAGAGGGGAACTGGATCTGTGGCAAAGGGCAGAATCAGGGAAGTTGAAAATATTGGAGAAAAGGAAACTGTGGTCAGAATTGATTGTATCAGAGAAGAATCTATTTTCAATAAAAATTAAAAATGCCAATGCTTTGAAAATGTGCATGCACAAAATAATTGGTTAATCGAAGTTTTCCTAAAGTATTATCTCTGTAATGCTATGAAGTGACAATACAAAAAGCCCTCACATTTTCAACATGTTTCCATTGTTATTTTTGTTAAAGCTGGGGTCTTTCTGTGTACCTGAGGTAGAAACATAACTCATCATATATGTCAAATATAGGCCTTTACCACCCTCCTGTTTACGCCAACCAAATGCTGGGATGAGTATCATGTTCAGCATGCTTTCACTGAATTGTGCTAGAAAGGCAAATAAAACCCCTTTTCTTTGCTCTTGATGATATTTTAAAAGGATATATGTGTAGTGAGATGTGAGGGAAATGGGAATAGTGCTCACCTTGGAGGAAAGTAGAGGATTTCTCACTGTCCATAATAAAATATTTGAATTCCATGAATTTCTGAATTTTTTCAAAATGCAATTCACCATGAGTAATAATCCTTCAAGAGTGGTCCACTGTGTTCTTGTAGGCAAGAAGCTAGTGCTTATACTATGGTGTGGGTATCATCCTTTTCTAACTGTGGACTTTCCAACCTTCCAATGGGATCCTTGAAGCTGTGATATGCTAATCAAAATAGAGTCAAATCTCTGATCCTTCATAATTCCAAACTGGATCATTATTCCTGTTACTCATTTTTTTCTTTAATTACCAGTGTTTTAAAGGTAAATGAGAATGAAGCAGAATGTTAACACTCAGGAGAAAATTTCAAAATACAAATTCATAAAAATTGTATTTACATTTACTTGGTGATATTTAAAGTGTGTAGAATAGGCAGATAGGCAGGATTATTTAATGAGGTGTGTATTTTTCTTGTACTCTCTTTTCTTCCTGTAATACTTTTGTATTCAAACACTTTAGCTGTTTTTTGTTTGGTTTTTGTTTTCTTTTCTTTTTCTTTTTTTTTCTGGGTAGGATTGTACTTGCAGGATTATCTCCTCAGTGCTGGAATTTCTTTTTCATTTTTGCTTTTTTGTATCATTTTTAATTTTATTTTTATTTTTCATATTGATTACAGCTCCCTCTCTCTCCCTCCAGCCTCCTTTCTTCTTTCTCTCTCCCCCAACCTACCATGATCCCCTCTCCTCCCATCCCCCCACTTCACATGTAGGGTGATGCCTTCCAGGAGGAGTCATCTAAATCTGTCAAGTCATTTGAAGTAGGGACTAGGCCTTTCCTCCTGCCTCTAGGTTAAGGGAGTATCCCTCCATGGGGAATGTGCCCAAAAAGTCCTTTTGTGCACCAGGTATAAATCCTGGTTCTACTGTCAGAGGTCCCTTAGACTGCTCATGCCTTCTAACAGTGACCCATGTTCAGGGGGTCTGAGTCAGTTCAATGCTGGATTCCCAGCTATCAGTCTGGGAGGCAAATTAGCTCCTCCTTGTTAAGGTCAGATGTTTCTGTGTTTCTGTAGCCTGGTCTTGTCCTTCCTCGCTGCATCTGGATTCCAGTATGGTTCAGTGTTTAGTAGTGTGTCTGCTTCTGATTCCATCTGCTACTAGATAAGGGATCTAGGATGGTGGATAAGTTAGTCATCAATCTCATTATCAGGGAAGGACATTAATGGTAGCCTTTCCACTGTTGCTGAGATTGTTAGTTGGGGTCAATCTTGTAATTCTCTAGACATTTTTCTAGAGTCAGTTTTCTCTTCAAACCTATAATTGCTCCCTCTTTTATAGTCCCCCCTCTTCTCTCATCTATTCCTCCCCTGACTCAGTCTTCCTAGTCCCACATGCTTTCCTCCCCTCCCCTTCTCTTTCTCCTAGCTCCTGCTCCACACACTATTCCCTACCCCAATCTAAATATGCTCAGGAGATCTTGTCCATTGCCCCTTCTTTGAGGGACCTTAGAATACTCAGAATACTCCTTGTATTCTAGTTTCTCTGGCAGTGTGAATTATAGGCTGGTGATCCTTTGCTTTATCTCTAAAATACATATATATATATGAGTAAGTACATACCATGCTCCTCTTTTTGTGACACGGTTACCTCATTCAGGGTCATTTCTTCAAGTTCAATCCATTTGCCTGCAAATTTCAAGATTGTATTGTTTTTACCTGCTGAGTAGTATTCCATTTTGTAAATGTGCCACATCTTCTTTATCCATTTTTCAACTGAAGGGCATCTAGGTTGCTTCCAGGATCTTGCTATTACAAACGATGCTGCTATGGACATAGTTGAACAGATGTCTTTGTTTCATGGATGATGTGGGTCATTGGGGTATATGCCTAAGAGGGGGATTGCCGTGTCCTGTGGTAAACTAATTCCCATTTTCCTGAGGAACTACCATAGTGATCTCCAAAATGGCAATACAAGTTTGCACTCCCACCAGTAGTGGAGAAGTGTTCCCCTTTCTCCACATCCTCTCCAACATAAGTTGTCATTGGTGTTTCTAATTTTAGCCATTCTGGCCGGAGTAAGATGGTATCTCAGAGTTGTTTTGATTTGCATTTCTCTGATGGCTAAGGATGTTGAGCACTTTCTTAAGTGTCTTTCAGCTATTTTGGATTCTTCTATTGAGAATTCTCTGTTCAGGCCTGTACCCCATTTTTAAAATAGGGTTATTTGGTGTTTTGGTGACTACATTCTTGAAATCTTTGTATATCATGGAAGTCAGTCTTCTGTTAGATGTGGGACTGGTGAAGATCTTTTCCCAGTCTGTGGGCTGCCGATTGGTCTTGTCAACTGTGTCCTTTGCCTTACAGAAGCTTCTCAGTTTGAGGAGGTCCCATTTATTAATTGTTGATCTCATTGTCTGTGCTACTGGACTTTGTTCAGGAAGCAGTCTCCTGTATCAATTTGTTCAAGGGTACCTCCCACTTTCTCTTCTAAGAGATTCAGAGTAGCTGGATTTATCTTGAGATCATTCATCCATTTGGACTTGAGTTTTGTTCACGGCGATAGACATGGGTCTATCTGCAGTCTTCTACACACCATCATTCAGTTGTGCCAGCACTATTGTTGAAGATGCTTTCTACCTCCCATTGTATATGTTTAGCTGTTTTGTCAAAAATCAGGTGTCTATAGGTGTGTGTGATAATGTCAAGATTTTCTATTATATTACATTGGTATAACTGTCTATTTTTGTGCCAATACCAGGCTGTTTTCAGGACTATAGTTCCTTTACTGTACAGGGTTGTTTCGGCATCCTGGGTCTTTTTATTTTTTTTTTCAGTGTAAAGTTATTATTCTTTCAAGGTCAGTGAAGAATTGAGCTGGGATTTTAATGGGGATTGTATTAAATATGTAGATTGCTTTTGGCAAGATTGCCATTTTTACTATGTTTATCCTACCTATCCATGAACATGGGAGATCTTTCTATTTTCTGGTGTATTCTTTAATTTCTTTCTGTAAAGACACAATGTTCTTGCTATATAGGTCTTTCACTTATTTGGTAAGTATTACCCCAAGATCCATTTTGTTGTTTGTGGCTATTGGAAAGGGTGATGTTTCTCTGATTTCTTTCTCAGCCATTTTGTCATCTTTATACAGTAGGGCTACTGATTTTTTTGAGTTTATCTTGTGTCCTGTTAGTTTGCTAAAAGTGTTTTTCAGCTGTAGGAATTCCCTGGTAGAGTTGTTTTGGGTCGCTTATGTAAACTATCATATCTACTGCAAATAGTGAAAGTTTGACTTCTTCCTTTCCAATTTGTATCCCCTTGATCTCCTTTTGTTGTCTTATTGCTTTAGGTAGAATTCAAGTACAGTTTTGAAGAGATATGAAGAGAGAGTGCCAGCTTGGCTTTTTCCTGATTAGAGGAAATGCCTTAAGCTTCTCTCCATTCAGTTTGATGTTGGCTGTTGGTTTACTGTATATTGCTTTTATTATGTTTCAGTATGTTCCTGTTATCCCTGGTCTATCCAAGACCTTTATCATGAAATGGTGTTGAATTTTGTCAAAGGTTTTTTTTCAGAATCTAGTGAGTTGATCATGTGGTTTTTCTTTTTCAGTTTGTTTATATGGTGGATCACATTGATAGATTGTCCTATGTTGAACCATCCCTGCAATACAGCAATGAAGCCTAATTGGTCATGGTGGATGAATTCTCTGATGTGTTCTTGGATTGGGTTTGCCAGTATTTTGCTGAGCATTTTTGCATCATGAGGGATATTAGTCTGTAGTTTTCTTTTTTAGTTCTGTCTTTGTGTGGCTTGGGTACCAATGTGATTAAGGCCTTGTAAAAAGAGTTTGGTAATGAACCTTTGGTTTCTATTGTTTGGAACAAATTCTTCCTTGAATTTCTTGTACAATTCTTCACTGTGGGCATCTGAACCTGGGTTTATTTTTCTTTATTTTTATTTTGGTTGGGAGGCTATTGATGACTGCTTCTATTTCATTAGGGGTTATAGGTCTATTTAAGTTGTTTATCTGTTCTTGATTTATTTTGGTAAGTGATAGTTACCCAGAAATTTGTCCATTTCTTTTGAATTTTCAAATTTTGTGGAGTACAGGTTTTCAAAATTGACCTGAAAATTTTCTGGATTTCCTCAAGTGTCTGTTGTTATGTCCCCTTTTTCGTTTCTGATTTTGTTAATTTGCATGTTCTCTCTCTGATTTGTGGTTAGCTTGGATAAAGGTTTGTCTATCTTGTTGATTTTCTTGCAAAATCAACTCTTTATTGCATTGATTTTTTGGTATTGTTTTCCTTGTTTGTACTTTATTGATCTCAGCCCTCAAATTGATTATTTCCTGGTGTCTACTCCTCCAGGGTTAGTTTGCTTCTTTTTTTTTCTAAGGCTTTTAGTTGTGCTATTAATTCTCTAACGTGACTATCCTCTGTTTTCTTCATATGGACACTTAGTACAATGAACTCTTATCACTGGTTTCAAGGTGTCCCATATGTTCAGGTATGTTGCGTCCTCATTACGTCCTTAATTTCTTTCTTTATTTTTCTTTGACCCAGGTATGGTGTAATTGCACATTGTTCAGTTTCGATGAGTTTATAGGGTTTCTGCATTTTGTGTTGTTGTTGAATTCCAACTTTAAAGCACAGTGGTCTGATAAGATACAGGGGACTATTCCAATTTTTTTTTTTGTATCTATTGAGGTTTGTTAATTTGCCTAGTATTTGGTCAATTTTAGAGAAGGTTCCATGTGGAGCAGAGAAGAAGGTATATTCTTTTCTGTTTGGATGGGATGTTCTATAGCTGTCTGTTAAACCCAATTGAGACATAACTTCTGTTAGTTCTTCTGTTTCTTTGTTAAATTTCCAACTGGGGGTCCTGTCTAGTGATGACAGTGGGGTGTTGAATTCTCCCATTATGAGTGTGTGCGGTTTTATGTGAGTTTTGAGTTTTAGTAGAGTTTCTTTTATGAATGTGGGTGCCTTTGTATTTGGGGCATAGATGTTCATAATTAAGACTTTGTGCTGATAGGTGTTTCCTGTGGTGAATAAGAAATGACCATCTTCATCCCTTTTGATTGATTTTGGTTTGAAGTCTAACTTGTTATATATTATCATAGCCACACCTGCTTGCTTCTCGGGTCCATTTGAATGGAAGATATTTTCCCATCCCTTTATGCTGAGGTAATGTTTTTCTTTGAAGCTTAGATGTTTCTTGTATGCAGCAGAAGGATGGAGTCTGTCTTTGTAACCATTCTGTTAGCCTGTGTCTTTTTTATAGGCAAGTTAAGATCATTAATGTTGAGGGAAAGTAAGGACCATTGAATGTTAATGCTTGTTTGTTTTAGATTTGTTGTTGGAGGTGGTATTGTGAATATATTTGCCCTGCTTTTCCTTTGTGTTCTGGTGAAGTGGGTTATCTATTGACTATGTCTTTGTGAGAGTAGTTAATTTCCTTGGGTTTGAGTTTTTCTTCCAGAACTTTCTGTAGGGCTGGATTTGTAGATACGTATTGTGAAAATCTGACTTTGTCATTAATTATCTTGTTTTCTACACCTTTGAGTTGAGCTTTTTTGCAATTCTGTATGCCTATTATTCTTAAGTTTTACCTTTTCATAGTGTTCCACATTTCCTGGATGTTTTATGTTAAGTATTTGTTGGATTTAATTTTTTTTTTTAGTTGATGAATCTATTTCCTCTAGTTTATCTTCAGAACCTGAGATTCTCTCTTCGATCTCTTGTATTCTGTTGGTTATGCATGTGTCTGTAGTTCCCAATTGTTTGCCCAGTTTTTCAATTTTCAGCATTCTCTCAGTTTGTGTTTTCTTTCTTGTCTCTATTTCAGTTTTGAACTGTTCCCTTCACCTGTTTGATTGTTTTGTCTTGGCTTTCCTTATTTTTTTTTTAAGATTTGTTCATTTCTTGCATTTTTTGCTTGGTCTCTTCCTATATTTCTTCTAATTTTTTTATTTGTTTTTCTTCCATTTCTTTAAGGGATTTTCTCACATTATCTTTGAAAGCCTGTACCATTTTTATAAAGGTATTTTTAAGTTGCTCTCTTCTGCTTCATCTGCTTTGGGGTGTTCAGGTCTAATTGGTGTAGAGTCCCTAGATTCTAGTGGTGTCCTGCTTATCTTTCTATTGTTAGGTGTTTTCTTGTATTGCTGTCTTCCCATGGCTTCTCCCAGTGGGTACAGGTGGGATCTCTCTGTCTCTATGCTAACCCCCTAGTGGGCTTAGGTGGATCAGAAGTTCCACGTCTGTAGCTCTGGGTGGTCTAAGCTCTCTAGGAGGTCTTTCATCAGGCAGGGGCCAAGCAATGTGGGTTAAAGATCAGGCAGGCAGGATTCAGGGTGGTCCTCCAGCAGAGGCCTGGCAATCAAATCAAAACCAAACAGGCAGGGACTCAGGTTTGGTCCTATGTGGATAGATGGGTCTAATGTTCTGGGTGCAGATCTATGAAGTTCCCTCCAGCAGAGACCTGGCAATGGGGGTCAGAAATCAGGCAGGTAGATACTCAAGGTGGTTCAGCGTGGATAAGCAGGTCTCTGGCAGTGACCTGGAGCTCCAACCAAATTAGTTCCAGAGTCACCTCCAGCAGAGGCCTGGTGATGGGGGGTCAAAGATTCATTAGGCAGGGACTCAGGGTGGTTCTGCTTGGATAGGTGGGTGTAATGTGCTTAGATCATCTCCAGGAAATTCCTGGTGGTGGAGGGATTATTGGATCTGCCCACTGTTCCAGTGCTCAACCAGAGCAGTGGGACAGTAGAATAGGCAGGGAACAGGGTGGAGAGAGGGCAGGCTCTGGATTGGGGGGGGGGGCTTGGGTATCAGAGCACCAGGAGAACTCTTGCTGGGGAAAGGACACAGGGGGGGCAAGATTCAGGTCAATACAGGGAGTTCTCAGGGAAGGGTGTTGTGGGGAATTCAACCCAAACTGGTCCCAGAGTCACCTCTTGCAGAGGCCTGATGATGGTGGTCAAAGATCAGGCAGGCAGAGACTCAGGGTGATACCGTGGGGATAGGGGGACCTCTGGCAGGGGTCCGGACCTCTGGCAGAGGACGGGAGGTGAGGGTCAGAGATCAGGGCAGGCCCAGTGCTGGAATTTCTATATGCTACTCATTTGGTACTGGGGATCAAACTCATCCAATTGTGTGCTATGGTCACTGACTGCCTTGTGCCCAGACCTCCAGTTGCCATTCATACCTGATACAAACTATCCACTTATGCTCTGTGTACCCAATGTCTCCTCATTATGCTTTAAATCATCTTTCTCTACCATTTTCTTTAGACTTTCATTTTTTTCAGTAACAATTCTGCTCTCTTTGAGTAAAATTTCCAGACAATTCATAGTTCTTAATTAAATAGAACATTTCTATTTTCTTTATCATCTAGCTAGAACCTTGGGGCTTATTGTAAAATCTCAATATTTTGAGTACAGCCATGGGTTTAGTGATAATTTGAACACTCTCATTATCCAGGGGAAATCAGAGCTAAAGTTATTCATGTAAATTTGAAATTGCTGGTAAACATTTCTTGTGCTAATTCAGCATTTTGACTTCAGTGTTCTTTACAAAAATTTCCCTTATTTATATATGATATTATCATAAGATTCTGAGTCAGTTATAGAATTACATATAGAATTACATCATTTCTTTCTTCTACTTAAGATTGTTGACAATGGCATATTATTTATTACTAATCATTTTCTTATTAAATTTATATTACTAAATATTTTCACAAGAAATATACAGCAACTTTTTAAATGGAAAATATATTTTATGAAGGACAGCCTAAAATGCAGGTTGTCCATAAGTTGTGACACAATTTCATATTCTGACATAAAATAATATTCCAGAATTTTCTGATTTACTTTTCATAATCATATTAATGTTATTTCTCTGTGTAAAAGATCATATAAGTCATGTCAACACCTTTATAACTTTCTTTACATAGAAAGCATATAGAGGCATGGGGATTTTCATCTTCTTAGGGTCCATGTGGCCATGGATATGTCCAATGTCTGCTTCAAGTCATTCCCAGGAAAGTACTATTACCAAGCTCTCCTGGTGAGGCTTCTTATTCAATTTTAGATACTTCTTAAATTCAATGATTTTAGATACTTCTTAAATGATATCCATCTGTGAATCATCACATCTTTACAGAAGTTGTTCTAAAGATGTGACTACATCACTTTCAAATCTAATCATATAATGAATTGTTTAATCAGCCTACACACTTTGTGAATTTTTATCAGCGCTAACTAATTTTGTAATAGTGCCAGAAATATTGTCTCTTCTCTCTCTCTCTCTCTCTCTCTCTCTCTCTCTCTCTCTCTCTCTCTCTCTCTCTACCTCTCTCCAACTCAGCACTTCTCAGTACTCTATTTGCTGCTATTTCTTCTCTGGGATGCATCATAGATGAAGAACGGCTGCCAAAATCTGTCTCTAGCAATGAGACCTGGCATTGGGAACTTGAAATGATGAAGCTTATATTCTTTTGTTCAACAATTCTAGGCTAACCATATATCCATGCCCCTGTGATAAACAATAGGAGATGAAGGATAGCTCCTGACTTTGTGCTAAGCACTTCCAGATGAGTCAGCATTACAGTTTGGCTGTATTCTCCATAAAACACTGCATCAACACCAGAAGACTGAAGGACTCAGAACTCCTATTTACCAAGACTGATATCTTAGTCATCAGTATTCTGTAATTTTCCACTTCATTCTGATCACCAAACCAGAGTTCTTGTTGTACCCTCTAGAAACTGACCCAGTTTTTAATTTTGAATTTAATTTAGGATAATTTATGTTTAAGTCACCCAATTAGGCTCTTATAAATAATATTTCATTGTTTTCCCTTTATGGGGTACTACTGAAGAAGCCAGAATGTGAGTTGCCCTTACAGCATTAAGCATAATACAACTCACTATGTTTTATTTATACTTTTGCATGAGAATCTCTTGGAAGGGGTAAAGTACATTTTTTTTTCTTACCTGGTTAATTAGATTAACATGTTTGGATTAGTCTCTTTTTTTATGCTAGGGTTTCACTGTAGTCCATCTTAAATCCATGAATGGAAGTTTCATATTTACCCAGTTTATTTTCCTACTCCAGCCTTGGGAATTTTCTGGACAGTTGGGCTTCCTTTTTGTCTGTTCTTGGTCTTCAATTTCTCATAAATATCTACACTGAATGTAGATTTTGACAAAATTATTTGATCAGAAAATCCTATAATTCTAATATGCTTGATGACTTAAATGTGAACTCTCTTTTCTGGCATGTAACTGTACCTATGTACCCAGCATTCTTACTACAGTCTACAGTGCCCGGGGCATAGTGTACACTAATAAATTAATTACAACTAAATAGTATAGTGGAAGGATGTTCTCCATCACTTTCTAAAGTCTCTCTGGATCTCTAGTAACTTTTATGTCTATACAGAAAGTATAGATTACCAAATGGTACTTATATACAGTATACATCTTTGTTCTATTGCCCAGCCATTCTCCTGTCTGTTGAGGATAAAAGTGCTTTATCCCTCATAACATTCCAAACCTTTCCATCCAAATTATCCAACATAGAATAATCAGACATTAATTTTTAAGTGAGAAGTTAAAAGATGTAGACTATTTTCCATATCACTACCTTGATTATTGTGTTTTGATTCACTTGTATCTTAGTATTCATAAAACCTGTGTTTTTGTTGCAGGAAATATGTCAAATGTGTTGATGTTTTAAATGACTACCTTTGAAATTATTTGTTAAATTTGAACTATAAACACACTCATAGGAAAATTATAATTGGGAAAACATAAATGATTACAAGTACCAAAAGTTCACTAAAATTTGATCACTGTGGTGTTTAAAACTCTGAAAGTATAAATGCTTTAAATTAATCATGTTTTATAAACTCCTGCTATTTTTCAAATTTATAGACACATTGAAAGTAAATGTCAGCTTAAATATAATCGGAGGCATTGTTTTGAAATATTTCACATCTGAGGAAATAATTTGTTTTGACACAGAATGCTTTTGTCAGAATCTTTGGACAAGAAGACTGTTTTCCCTGAGCTTCGGTATTGTGAGGTCTGGCCCCACTGTTGATCGTCTTCTTGCTACTAATGTCCATGTTGGTTTAAAAATGACAGAACCAACTGACTGAAGCTCTCATTCTGTAAAGTGTGCTATATTTTGTTATGAACAAACCGCAAGTATTATTTGAACAGCCACCATTAGAAGAATAATAGCAACAGTTTAGTAATGAACTTTGCTTTAGGGCTGCACAGTTCCATCTAGGGATTATTTGAGGAACTCTTTGAGAAATGTAATTTCAAATATAGAAAAACCAAACCACAGAAGTTTAAGATGATTTTGTTTTCAACAGCCAGTTTAGGTGATGTCTCACATTGAGCATGGAACCAGTATTTTTTATTTCCTGTTTAAGTCACTCATTCAATCCATTTAACACTGTAGGACTGTGGATAAAAATTAAAATAGTTAAAATTTGTAAATATTTATTACTGGGCTTGAACACTCATAATCATTAATTTATCTTTAATACATAAATAATATATTCCACATCAAAGGAAAAGTGATTGTTACCTTACAGTAAACAGAGATTAAGAGTGGATACAGTTTTCTTGACACCAATGGGTCTAATTCACATGTGTACAAACACACACGCAAACACACACACACACACACACACACACACACACAGACATTTTAAATTAAAATACATACAAATAAAGTTCCCATAGTCCTGTTTGTTAGTTGCCAGCTGGGGACATTTGAGAAACATTCATAACCTTTCAGAGTGAAATCTAGTTGAATGATGTAGTTCATTTAAGGGTGGGTCACAAAGATTATAGTTTACCCCTACTTCTCTCACTCTCTGCTTCTTGACTTACATAGATGAATGTACTGAGATCCTTGCTCAGCAAACTCCTGCTTCCACAGATAGTATCCCAATTACAATGTCTTTCTCACCATGAAACTGTGAGACAGAATAAATTTCTCCTGCCTCCAGTGCCTTCTTGCCATGTATGTTTTCATGTAGTGAGGAGGAGGAGGACCACCAAATTTTCAGGGGTTTTGGTGGTGGGATTGAATCTGGCATAAGTTAGAGGTGAATATGAACAAAATATATTGGCTGCATTGTTTGAAATTCTTAATTATTTAACATTTTAAAAAGTAACTCATGCCAGTTGTTATTGTTTTGTAGGAAGAGATGCAGTAATTTACATGATTCCCTCTCATGAGTAGAAAGTGCTTCTAGTGTCAGAGCATATATTTGTATGAGCATGTTTGTGTATGTGTGTATGTGTGTATGTGTGCACACACACACACAATGGGAGTGACACCAGAGAGGGATAACAGATGTCTTGCTCTATCACTCTCTACTGTAACTTGAGGCTGCATCTCTCACTGAGACTGAAGCTGTCAAACTCCAGAGCTTATCTTCTCTGTACTCTAACAGGCATGGTTGTTGGTTCAACAGTGACACTGAGCTTTCTACCTAGTTGCTGAGTTTCTTAACTGTGGTTTTAGCTGCCTTCTAACCACGGAAAAAAATCTCACCAAGCCCTTCCTTACTCTTTTAATGCAAGTAATTGCTAAGCTACTCTGCTTTCAATAAAATCTCAAAGAAGGACTGATGTGAGTGAAGTTCTCCCTTCAGAAGGAAGGATTGCTGCCTTCAGTTTAGGAGCATCCACATTCAACCATCAACTGCAATGATAGGAGGAGAAGTTACCTACGGTTACTAAGAATTAAAACACACCAGCTGTAAACCATTGAAAAGTGCTTATCTTAATACATCAGTGTTAACGATGACATAATGTACTCCAGGGACCCACCGAAGCAAAGAATTAATTAACTTACCACTTAGTGCCTTCATTTCACCTGCAGTGAAACACTATGCAGCAACCTTCACAGGTGCATTACTCTGCTTCCGTGTCTCGTTATCATGATACAATAGCTGAAGATAATGTCTGACTAGACTACCTCTGCAAAGCAGGTATTTGAACAGGCTCTAAGTGTACTTAGAACCATCTATGGCATTAAAATCTCCTCATTAATTAGTATCAGAATTTTCCAGCCCATAAAGTGCCTAGATGAGAGGCAGGGAAAGGGAGAGAGAAAGAGAAACAGAGAGAGAGAGAGAGAGAGAGAGAGAGAGAGAGACAGAGACAGAGACAGAGACAGAGACAGACCATACAGTATTCAGCATCCAATATAGCTATTTGTTCACTTTTAGCCTTGAAAAAGGTGGAGGAATCAGGGAAAGGGTCCTTTTAGGTTCATCATACTTAGGAACAAGAAGCCAGAACAGAAAAATGGGTGAAATAAATTTCTTTGCATGGCTTGAATGATGATTTTGTTTTGTGTATTTCCACTGACCTGTGATATTTTAACAGCCATATTTTTGAATAGGTACTATGAAATTTATCTGTCAATGTATTTTATGATAGGTAAGCTCAATTCATTGGGTATCTCTTGGTAATTAATATCTTAAGGTTTTGTTTTACTTAGTTTCTATTCTTTCAAATAGTTGTTTGTCTCTAGCTGAAACTTCTATTTTTAAACTGTAACAATACCATTGTTTTTCTGTCAATCACTGTATTTTGTTATTACTTTACATCCTTGCTATCCATTACAAACACTAGAAAATTCACAGCTGCCACATCTTTTTTGTGAATAATATATATTACAAGTAGACATGATTCCTTTACTTGTCTTCATTTCCCTTCATGGTCATTTTCATGGCCTTTTGTTTTTGATGTAGTTTCATGCTGTGAACCACTAGACATGTGTGCTGGGACCTGAACTAAGGTCCTATAGAAGAGCTGCTCATGCTATGAACTACTAAGAAGTCTCTCTAGCCCATTATGGTTAGGTAGTATTAAGAAGTATTGCTATTGATGTCATCCTTGTCAGGACTTGTTTAGACAGTCATGTTAATGACACTTTATGATGTAGACTCTGGTATCTCTAGAAGACACAATCTCACCTGTTTCACTGGTTCTTGCCTTCTTTCCAACCTCTCTTCCTTTATTAACCCTGGATCTCAACCCTAGACAAAGAATCACAGAAAACTCGAGAATGCTGACAGTGAGATAAATAATCTTTCCCCAGGGAATAATCTCCCCAACTGGTTATCTAAAACCAAATGGACAGCCATACAAAAACATATGCATACAAGTAACATATTGACTGAGGAAGTTGTGTTGACATATTTTAGAATATTAAAGAAATAGAAGTAGTGAATGTGAGAGATGGGGGAATATATTACTGGGCTTAGAGGGAGGAAATTAAAGGGGAAAATGAGGTAGTTGTATTTACAAAGTTAGTAGTGACAAAGGGGGAATATAAACTACAATCAAATATGATTCTGAAGCATGAGACATAGCTCCTAAATTACTATGAGCTAGCAATTGAGGTCCTTAATAAAACAGGTACTGAAAAAAGGTTATGTGTTATCTCCAGCTAATTGGTGCCTGGGCTAGCTGTTGTAGTAGAAAGAGCTACTAGGAGAAAAGTTGATGAAACGGTTGCAAGAGAACAATTTGGTCACTTAGGTACATAAGCTCGGGTAGGTAGCATTAGCTTTGAACACAACTTAAATTCTCAAAAGTGCCAAAAAATCAATATCACTTCTAATATGATCATCTTCATATAAATATGATTTTAATATTTTAATATTTGGTCTAATCTCTGTGTTAGTGGAATGAGTGCCTACCATCTACCAATGCTCTTGGTTTTTTTTTTTTTTAACTGAATCTCAAGGCCTGTGATCTGGAATTTTATTATTTGCTAAATTTATATGTGAGTCCTTAGCTTGTATATGTCAAAGAGTAGTTATTCTGTAACTGCATATGTGAGTGTACCTGTGTGTACCCCATGCACACCAGAGGTTAACCTTAAGTGTTATTCCTCAGTAACTCCCACCTAGAGTTTCTAACTGGCCTAGAGCTTGGAAATTCAGATTCAGCTAGGCTGGCTGACCATTGAACACCAGGGCTCTATCCACTTAGTTCCACTTTCCCAATTCTAACATTGTCAGTGTGTACTACTTTAGCCAGCTTTTGGAAGTTGGTCCTATAAAAAGGTACTTTGGGTTATGTTGTCTACCATGACTATGTGTATTGGGCTCAAGCTATATATACAATTAACAATGAATTATATTCAGCTTGTTGTATTATTTGGTGTGTGCATGTGTGTGTGTGTGTGTGTGTGTGTCTGTGAAGCATAATTTATTTGAAATAATTCAAAGTTCTTACATCACAGGTCTGAAATTATTCATGCAATTTCTCTTACTTAATGATATTAAAGGAAACTGTTTCCTTCCTTTATGGTTTTGTCATAACATCTTTATTTGTTTTGATTGCCTAATTTTCCATCTCTTGGGGATCCATCAAAATAGTAATTGCATTCCTTTAATTACTAGATGAGTTTATTGACTATTCAATATTTACCTTCCAAATAATGAACGTTAAGAGATAGATGGCTAACCAAAGCCTTGTAAAGGCATTTCTGAGTGTTGGGATATCATAAAGATGATTAGAATATATTTTCCTTTTCCTTCCAATGTAAAATCCGAGACTAAGGGGGCATTAGGGAAAGCTGTAAATCCTGGACTTTCAAGAGAGGCTGTCCATATTTTCCTTGTTGCTATAACAGACTATCTTGCAAAAGCAATTTAAGGGAGAAAAGGTTCAGCATATCAAGGGAAGAGAGTCCTGGCAATAGGAACTAAAGACATCTGGTCACAATGTGTTCACAGACGGGAGGAAAAGAAAGGTATGTATATAAATATATTCATTTGTCCAAACAAGGACTCCACTCTATAAAATAGGGCCACCCACAGTTAGTGTGAGTTTTCCCCCAACTAACTTAATTGAGAAACTTCATCATAGACATGCCTAGATGTTTGCTTCCTAGTTGATTATATATCCTGTCAAATTTATAATGTTATTCACATACTGTTCTTTATTATTCCATCCACTTGTCCCATATCCACAAATGTCACTGGTAAACTCCAAATGTCATTGTTACAAATGCCACTTATGGCTTTCTCTGCTCATTATGCTGAATTTCCCATTTTAAATCCAAACCAGTCTTTTTTTTTCTAGTGGATAGCAAAATTAAACAAGAGGAGAAACCCTCGTTGACCATGGATGATTCAGTATTAGGTTGTAAGACTATTATTTAGTGAATTAGAATCCTAGTTTTGGACAAAAGCAACTGAGTCACAAACCATGGACTGAGTCTAAGGAACTTTAAGTTTATTCCTACATTTTCTCTGTAGCAAAGGTATTATAAACTCCACTGCAAAAGTAGTTTGTGATTTTTTCCTACTAATTTTATGAATGCCATTTTTTCTCTATTTGCAGAAGCATCAAAATTGGGGTGCAAGTATTAATAGTATTATGGATGACTGAATGGATATTTATACTTTTATCACTTTCAGATTAAACGTCCATTCCACTCTTGAATTGGAGACGATGACAAAAACAATTGACTTTACAGGTGTCTCCAATCTAGTAGATATGACATTTGGCATTAGAAATTAACTTAAGGACAAGTGCTTTTGTAGGCCTTTGCGTAAAATAGAAAAGGTAAGTGGTAAGATTGAGATGTGGCAGAAGAAGTCACTTCTATTAGGGTTCAGGAAAAGATAGGTGCTCTTGTAGTAATGAGTATATTCTACATGAACTTTGAAAAGCATGCCAGATGTCTTCCCATCATGGCACAAGATGGAAACATAGGTTAGTGCAGAATAGGTTAGGAATGCACATAAAACTGTGGTCAGATTTTGCACAAAGATAGGTAGAATTCTTGTGCATTGGAGAGTGCTGCTTGTAGTAAGTGCAAAGCATGAGGTGGGAAGCCATGAGTATAGCCTCAGTCTGAAAGGAACTATTCACTCCAAAGCAAACATCAAAGCACGTATCAGGTTTTTACTCCAAATGTTAAGAAAGAAATATTGACACATACTGTCTTGGCTTTTTTCCTTGTTACTGTCTTAAAATATTCTGAGAAAGCAAATTAATACTGAATGTATTTTAATGGCTCACAGTTCCAGTTCAGAGCCCACCAGGAGAGAGAAGATACAGAGCTTTCTGGAGTTGGTCACAATTCATCAAGTTAAAAAGCAGAGAGCAGTAGGTGAAAATGAGCATGCCAGTGCTCAGTTTAATATCTGTGCTTTATGCATCCCATTCTCTCTGTCCAGGGAATGGTCTTACCCACAAATAAGATGGGTCTTCCAATATCAGTTGACATAATCAAGATAGCCCTTGATAGCTATTCTCAGAGATGTATCTCCAGGGTTATTTTCAACTTGTAATTAGAGTTAACCTTAACACATCAATTTCAAGTGGTTATGGGTGTTTTATAATGCTTCTGATGTGCATTCCTTGTGTAAAAGCTCAAACTTTTTTTTTCTTTAATGATCATCATTAATTTGTTGTGAGAACATTAACATTCTCTATTTGAATGATGAGAAATATACACTCCATCAGCTTTGGCTAGAGTCTCTGTATTATGGATGATTTTACTCACAAACTCAAAATTCATCCCTTGTATCTAATTGTAACTCTGCCAGTTGCACAGTCTGTCTTGGCCTCCCCTTCCTCCTCTTTACCTTTCCTTTGGGTAATCACTGTCCTCACCATTACAGACCCATTAAATTTCATTAGCTAGTCTAGTTATAAGGTCTTCAGCTCAATTGTGTCTCCCAAAGGCCTCTTGGTGAAAGGCATATCCCTTTCTGGGTACTAGGGAAGTTCTGGAGACCTTAGAAGCTAGGGCTCAGTGACTAAGTCTTAACTTCACTGGAGTGTTCTCAAACTCTACTGTGCTCCTCTAGCTCTTTCCCATCCTAAACAAAGTACGAGTAGTTATTTGGTTATGTATGTTTTGATATGTGTCTTTTATACTATTTAAGACAATGTAAATTAGTATAGCAATTATGGACAATGCAAATACAGTATGGAAGGTTCTAAACATTTTATAAATAGAACTATTAGATAATCTAGCAATACCACTACCAAGCCTATATCTAAGGAAGCATAATCAGACAGGCAAGAGGTATCACCGTTTTGCCATCTGTAATTCCCAGTCTTTGTTAACCCCATACAGGCCTCACCAGTGTTCCTCATGCATATCCATTGGTGCCTTAGTGCAAGTGCTTGCTCCAGGAATTGTCTTCAGTGACCTTTATCTGTTACCTTTTCCTACAGATCACACACTTACCCTAGTCCCTATCATACAGCTGTCATAACTGTATGACAGTTTTTTCTATACTTTATAAGGTCTGTAATCTACAAACCTTATTTTTTTCTGTATCTTATATTGAGAGCAGAGATTATCAAACTTTTATGACAAAGGACCATTAGTAAATACTTCATACTCCATGAAACACATTTTCTTTGTTCAACTGACTTCTTTGTTCTCTTCCTCGCTCCTTTTGCTGCTTGTTTTCTTTCTTCCTACTTCTGCTTCTTTCTTTCTCACTGTCTTTTGAAGTCACATTCATTTTGTGTGTGTGTGTGTGTGTGTGTGTGTGTGTGTGTGTGTGTGTGAGCACATGTGACAGTTTGAGAACCACTTAGGAAAATTGTTTTCTCCTTTTCTGTGATGTAGGTCCCAGGGTTTGAATTCAGCATTTCAGGCTTGGCAGCAAGCTTTTACCTGCTGAGACATCTAACTGTTTTGTCTTACTGAAGTTCTTCCTTCTTTCCCCTTTTCCTCTTTTCCACTCATCCTCTGTTCTTACTAGTTTCTTCCCTTCCTTTCCTTCCTTCTTATTACAATGCTTAAAAGTTGTGAACTGATCCTTAATACTGGGTCATTAGAGGCAAGCTATGGTAGGATTCGGTGGGCCATCTGCAGTTTGCTGATCCTATTTTAGGACACATTTCACAACAGAAAGGCTGCTGAATGCATTGATCTAGGACCTTGAACCACCCTTAGAACTTCAGAGCACATTAGAAAGTTTGAACGAATGGGCAAGTTAACTATAAAATGAGCTTCAAACAACACATTGGGATCCTATTAACTTGGTGATTTGCATAGTTTCTTACAGTTCTTTTTCCTGGTTGTTTTCTTCTGTAGGTTCCAGGGTAATTGTTAGGATGAGACAAGGCCTTGCTCTGGTGTGCTTCCCTATACCATGGAGAGATTGCTACCAAAAAAGTGCATAGGCTGCTGAAAACAGAAGTCCAGCAATTTTATTACGCAACTGTCAGCTTCTTTTATAGTGGCTCTAGTAGTGGTGATGTGTAAGATGCATGGTTTAAGGTATATCTACCTATGCCATTCCCATTGCCACAAACAGGATGACTTTTAATACCATGGGTTTATAGGCACTTCAGGGGTTTTGTTTGTTTGTTTGTTTGTTTCTTTATTGCTTTCATGGTTAATAGCTATCATCAGAGACTGGAGAGATTTACTTCAGGCACTACTAAATGGTGATACACACACAGAGTGAGCGAGAGAGAGAGAGAGAAAGAGAGAGAGAGACAGAGAGAGAGATCATGAGAGAAGGCAGCAAGAGAGACAGTGAGAGGGAGAGGGAGAGAGAGAGAGAGAGAATGAGAAGATGAATCTATAATTTTGTCAAGTGCACTTTCAACAACATGCACATATCTCCTACAATGGCTAAACTTAACTCACATCAATTTGGTATCTTCACCAACACACTTAAATATGTATAATATTTAATACAATATTAAGTATTTAAGTAATATGTGTATATTACCAATTTTCAAGGTTAGGGCAGTACAAGAATAGTGGAAATATAGGGGTATTTCTTTTTTCCCAAACATTTACATGTACGTGGCCTCTCTTTCTCCCATATTGCTCATCAATTAGCTTTTTTTTTAATATAATGTCTTCTTATTTCAATTTGAAACAAGCTTGTATTACAGGTCAGTCCCAGTTCCCAGTTCCCTCACCCTCCTCTCTTCCCCTGTCCTCCCCACAACCCCCACCCCATTCCTTTTCTGTTATCCAGGGAGGATGAGGCCTTCCATGGGAGATGTTCAAAGTTTGTCACATCATTTGGAGCAGGTCCTAGTCCCTCCTCCATGTGTCTATGTAGAATGGGCTACCAAAGTCCACTCATATACTAGGGATAAATACTGATCCACTACCAGAGGCCTCATAGATTGTCCTGTCCTCCTAACACCCACATTCAGGTGGTCTTGGTCAGTCCTATGCTGGTTTCCCAGCTGTCAGACTGGGGTGCATGAGCTCCTCCTTGTTCAGGTCAGATGTTTCTGTGTGTTTCTCCAGCCTGGTCTTGACACCTTTGCTCATCACTCTGATCATCATCTCTACTGAGTATGTGGTCGATTTTAGAAAATGGTTCATGGGGCGCTGAGAAGAAGATATATTCTTTTCTGTTTAAATGGAATGTTTTATAGATATCAGTTAAACCCAACTGGGTCATAACTTCTGTTAGGTCTTTTGTTTCTTTGTTAAGTTTCTGTTTGGTGGTACTGTCTAGTGTTGAGAGCAAAGTGTTGAAATCTTCCTTTATAATAAGTGTGTGAGGTTTTATGTGTGATTTTAGTTTTAGTAATGTTTCTTTTAGGAATATGGGTACCTTTGTATTTGGAGCATAGATGTTCAGAATTAAGACTACATCTTGATGGGTTTATCCTGTGATGAATAAGAAATGACCTTCATCTCCTTTTATTGATTTTACTTTAAAGCCTAATTTGTTAGATATTAAGATAGCTACACCCGCTTGTTTCTTGGGCCTATTTGATTGGAAAATGTTTTCCCAACTCTTAACTCTGAGGTCTGACTCTAGAGAAATGTCCAGACACCTACAAGGATGACCTCAACTAGCAATCTGAGCAACTGTAGAAAGATTACCTTAAATGCCCTTCCCTGCTAATGAGATTTATGACTAATTTATCTACCATCATAGAGCCCTCATCTAGTAGCTTCTGATGGAAACAGAAGCAAACATCCACAGCTAAACACTGAGCTGAAATGGAATCCAGATGCAGAGAGGGAGGAATAATAAGAAAATAGGGACAAGACCAGGCTACAGAAACCCACAGAGACAGCTGATATTAATAAGGGGGAGCTCATGGACCCCCAGACTGATAGCTGGGAATCCAGCATTATACCGACTCAGACCCCCAGAAGATGGGTCTCAGTTAGAAAGCCTGGGCAGTCTAAGAGACCTCTGTCAGTGGGACCAGGATGCATCCCTGTTGCATGAAAGGACTTTGGGAGCACATTCCCCATGGAGGGACACTCCCCTAACCTAGAGGCAGGAGGGAGGCTCTAGTCCCTACTCCAAAAGACTCTGCAGATTGTGTAGATCCTTCCTGGAGGGCATCACCCTCCCTGTGAATTGGGGGGAGGAATGGGATGGGTCGGAGTGGCTTGGGAGGGAGGAAGGGCGAGAGGGAGGGAAGGAGAGAAGGGGTAGAGGGGACTGGGTTTGATATGTAAAATAAGAAAAAAATTAAAAATTAAAAATAATATCAACTCTGATGTCATGTCTGTATCTGAGGTTGAGGTTTGTTTTTTTTTTATGCAGCAGAAGGATGGATTCTGTCTTGTTATCCATTCTCTTAGCCTGTCTTTTTGTAGACAATTAAGATCATTAATATTGAAGGATATTAATGACCATTGATTGTTAATTCTTGTTTGTTTTGGATTTGTTGTTGTTGGTAGTATTGTGTGTGGATTTCCTACCATTTCTACCATTTTTCTTTTGGCTGCTGGTAAAGTGAGGTTATCTATTTCCTTTTTTTTTTTTTTTTTTTTTTTTTCGATGAATCTGTTTCTCCTAGTGTATCTTCAATGCCTAAGATTGTCTCTTCCATCTCTTGCATTCTGTTGCTTTTGCTTGTATCCGTAGTTCCTGATCATTTACCCAACTTTTCTATTTTCTGCATTCCCTCAGAGTGTGCTTTTTTTTTTCTCTATTTCATCTTTTAAACCTTGCACTGTCTGAATTGCTTCTTGAAATTTTTGGTTTATCTTTTCTTCCATTTTTTTTTAAAGGATTGTGTTAGTCCCTCTTTTAGGATCTCTATCATCTTCATGAAGTTGTTTTAAGGTCATTCTCTTCTGTTTCATTGGTTTTGAGAAGTTCTGGTCTTGTTGGTATAGAGTACCTGGACTCTGGTTGCATCATGTTGACATTTCTGCTGTTGAGTGTGTTATTATACTGTTTTCTACCCATCTCTTCTTCCAGTGCATATAGGCGGGGTCTCTCCCTTTCTCCCTCTCTTGGCTTGTACCGGACCAAGGTTCTCTTCCGGTGAGTGAAAGTAGGTCCAATACTCAAATGGACCTCTTCCAGTAGCTGGTGGCAGGACTAGAATGCTGGCTGAATCTGAATGGGCTGGTCTCCAGGATGGGCTCTCCTGTACGCAGTCCCCAGTCCTCAGAAGGCTCCCAGGGGGACACTGGAAGGCAGGCAGAAACAGGCCCATGCTTACGCCCTCCCACAGTTGGAATTGGGATTAGGGCTGCAGGCAAACTCTGAATGGGCTGGTCCACAGGAACATGCTCCCGTGCTCCTTCCAGGCACTCAGACCCCAGTCCTCAGGAGGCTCTGTGCAGGACCAGGACCCCTCTATTAGCTTTTAATATAGATATCGCAGGCTCATAAGACTCATCTAGCTTTGTGCAGTACTGTACTATTTTATTTTAGTGTCACTTTTACTTGGATATTTGGGGGGACTGCAGATATATGAAAGAAAGTGAGAGCCATTTGGTTTTCTGAGAATGGTTTTCCTCCAAAATAGCTTTTCTCAAAGAAAGAAGCTAGATCCTGGAGTTGAAAAGCAGTGCCAGCTTGGGTCCTAGAACTCTCCAAGAGTGCCAAACAGCAGACCTTTTGTTTTCATGCCTTGCTTCTGGGGATTCAATCATGAACACAGGTTAGTTGTTTGTGTCCTCTAGTCTTGCCTCTTGGCCCTTTGACTACTTTTCCAGTGGCCTGAAAGGTAGAAGGTGAGAGTCAAGGTGATTTTCACGTCTGAGCTCTACACTCACACTGTGTCTTAATATTTGAGTGTCTGTGCATGTGTGCATACACAAGGATTTAAGGACACCTGAAGCAAAAATGATTTTCCAGTAACAGATTTTATTTTGCGTTTCTGTGGTGAATATGTTACCTGTTCATTCAAATAAACCAGCTGAAGTTTACTGTAACCTTCATGTCTTTTCCTACAAGGTAAGCTCAACTCATTGAAATATTCTTTACAAATGATCAGAAAAGATTTTGTCTTCTACTTCCCTCCCAGGAAAATGTTTACCTACTTCCTCCTTCCTTCCTTTCTTCCTTTCTTTCTTTCTTTCTTTCTTCCTTCCTTCCTTCCTTCCTTCCTTCCTTCCTTCCTTCCTTCCTATTTTACTTTTCATTTCTTCCTTCATTTTTTCTTCCTCCCCTCTTCTTTCTTCCTTTCATTTTCATTTAAAAGGGACTCCCCTTTTGGCACTTCTGTATCTCCTTCCTGTTCTTTCTCTTTGATTTTTGATAGAGAGTTTCACTCTTCAGCACTTTAGTGGCTTAGTAGCAGAGAATGCCCTGGAACAAATGCAATGCTGAGATTGCAGAAACATAACTCAATGCCTGCCTTTTAGACTCTCCGGACTCTTTTTAAAACTGGTATGTTATTTGAAATTTTAAGAAACATTTGGAGCCATTGTCAAAATTTGTTTCATATTCCCTAGAGTGAATAATAGTTGCTGGGCTTTAAAGAAATCAACTGAGAATCAAACTTTGAAGATGCCCACAAATGCTTCCAAGCTAACTACAGAAAGTCTTCTGATTACCAGCAGCTAAACTACAGCTGAAAAGGAGATTTTGACTTTCTGTTGTAAGAGTCATTGTGGCAATTCTTAGGAACTCCATCCTCATCAATTTAATTATGATTTAAGAATCACAGGACGATCTGGCTGTTCCCACAAACATAATCCCCAAATGCCAACCACCTTTCCTTGTCATTAGCATTCACTGCTAAAGATCAAGGCAGTGCAGTTGGGTTCAATTTAATACAATAGTCAAACAGAGGAAGGAAGGGGCTACATTCTTAAATTTGCATATCTGTCTAAATTTTAGCCTGACTCTCATCTTTTTTTTCCAAGCTTGAAAGTTTATAGTTCTGGCTATAGCAATACATAATTGAGGAGCTGAAAGACAGTGAGGGTGGGCATATTATTAGCCATTTCCTCTCTCCTCTATGAATGTTTTAGAGGAAAAAAAGTCAGCTGAACTTTAGCTTATTCTTAGGGCAGAATTCCCAGAATTACAAAAGCAACATTGAGAGGTAATTGAATATACTCAGATTTAGGTCTTAATTACCTTTTTTGATTGGAGGTTTATCTTTAGCATGGTATTTTGATAATAAAACAGGGCCAATTATTTTGCATGATCTCCCACTGTGCTAAGGAAATGCAGACTGTAATTTTGAGATAAGTAAATTCTGTGGGAATAATGTTGTAAGAATGTATCAATTATGCCCAGCTTTTCGTTATATTTTTGCCAGTATTTAAGCATTCCAAAAATGACTGGATTTTAACAATGTTGCTTGCTCATCCCTTACTTTTGCATCTTTTAATAGTAAGAGTTAGTCTCCTGGTTGAATTTACAGGGGAGCCAGAAGCCGTGAGAGTGATGGAGAAAGTACTTAACATTGTCTTTCTTTTAAGGTAGACAGAGTTGAACTCACATATGTATGCATATCAGAAGCATGATTGAGATTGAAAATGCCATGTGTAGCTGTAAAATACAACATCTACAGAAAGGGGGCCCATAGCCGAGGAACTGTGCATCAAGGTAGGAAGTAGATAGAGAACATGCTGTCTAGGCAAGAGAGGACCCAGGATTGGGTTTAGGACAACCTTTACTCTGCCAAATGCTTACCTCATAGGCAAAATATAGAATTTCAATGTTTCATATAAATCAGGAAGGGGGTGTAAGACACGAGAGAGTGGTCCCTCGCACTCCCACTCAAAAAAAGGCCTCCCCAAATCACTCACGAGAAGTGGTCTTGATGCAACCTCATAAGGTCCTTTATATCCCAGCATACAAGGGCCTTCAGCCATATGCCATGCAGGGTAGAGGGCTAAGCCACCTCCGGTATAGAATTGAGACAGCTTTAATAGGGTTACAACAAAGCCCGCACATCGTGAACCAATCACCTCATAACATCCAGTGCGGACCAATTAATTTAAAGTATCCAACCTGGCTCTTAGCCCAGGAAGTCTGCTTTCGCACTGGCTTCTGGGTGTTCATTCACTCACAGGCTGCTGTAAACCTTAAAGTAGGTGACCGTCAGCTTGGGATTTAAGACTCTCAGCTTCCTGGGGTCACTGGGGAATTAGGCTAAATTTTTCCATCCTAACAGGGGAAAAAGACCATTTTAGCCTTGTGGCAATTTTAAACAAATTGCATAATCCACAGGGTTGGTAACCTCTCGGTCACATACTTCTTTGCTCTCCTCTTCTGCAATTCATCTTCCTTCGTAATTCAGTAGACTGCCAGATGAGCTTCAGACTGTTGGATTTCATTGCTGCAGTTGGCCGTGTACCTTACCTGTTCCCAGCAATACGTTTAGAATCAAACATGCACTTGACAGAAAGGCAGGATTTGCAACCTCTAAAACATGGCCAGCCTCTTAGTTTCCTTTGCCTTAATTATTTCATGGAAATGTGGGATTCTTCTAGAGTGTTGTTTTTGCCTAAGATGTGCTTGGCTTTCCTGCAATATGCCTGGTATCTGACTCTGCCTATTTTTCACCAGTTTGTTTTCATGCTTTGTTTCTTAATGATGATTCCTACAGATTGTTATGTTACATGGAAAATTCTGAATAACTTTTTAACTTTATCCTCTTTCATCCTTTGGTGATTTCTGCAATATTTTAATATCAGCACTGTGAGTGTTGAGATTTTTAGGTTAATGCGATGGTTGATGCTGATTGCCAGTCTTATAGAATCCTGTATTATCTGTTAGATAATTCTCTAAACATGTTTGTGATGTAATCTCTGGGTTAATTTTGGTGGGAATACCCACTCTCCCAACTATGGGCACCACCATGGACCTGGAGTTTGGACTGAATAAGAAAGAGAAAGTTCTAGCATTCATTGTTTTCTGCTTCTTGATTGTAGACACATTGTTGCCAGCTGCCTCAAACCTCTGCTTACATGGTGTCTCCAAAAGAAAAGTAATGAATACAAAAAGTATTGACGTTTCTTTAAATGCAACTCATTTATTTTACTTATGTGTATTTTGTCTGTGTGTGTTTATATACACCACATGCATGCAAGGACCAGAAAAATACATTCAAACCCTTGTGCCTATGCAGGCTTTGTGAGCCTAACTGTGTATGCTGAGAACTGAACTAGTTTCTTTGCAAACTCAGTTAGTGTTCTTAACTGCTGAATCATCGTTCCACTCTAAGTAAGGTAAAGTTCCATGTATGCAATCCTTACATCAAAATTGATTAGTGGTCCCCATCTCTGTGATGACTATTTTATTTCAAATGAGCCACATAATTTTTAGCATGAGTTTCATGATCTTAGTTAGTGGGTATGGACATTAGTGAGTTAGAGTAACTTGTCAAGTACCATTGTTTGTGCATGGTGTCTCTACACTGTTCTAGGGAAAGAAGGGAACATGGAAAGCATAGAGGCTTTCAATAGAAGGACAAAATATGACATTGAGTTCTGGGGTTCTAAGATCATTTTGGAGGAGTTAGGGTAGTTCAGATTATGAGTGGCTTATAAGTCTTCATTTGGAGTTAAAGTTTCAAGATTCCTTATTAGAAGGAAGCCAAAGATTATGGATCAGTAGTTCCATGTAGCTGAGGAATTTCTACACCTCTTATAATCTTTTGCCTGACTATAAGATTCTTGGCCATATGTTGTGTGACACAGTGGTAGATGATGGAATGTTTAACAACCAGGCAGTTATTTTGACCTTGTGTATACCAACCACTGAGTTTTATACTTATATTTCAAAGTATTAATCCCTCCTTAAAATTACACTAAACCACAAACTATATGCCCAATAGAGCTCAAATCTAGGAGCTTAATTCTTGAGTTAACATCTGAGTTTCTTTCTAAAAGGAAGTAAGAAACTCATTTTCACAGAAATGACTTGAAAGATGAGCAACCTTGCCAGAATGTATCTTCTCTATTTTCTATATTCCTACCTGTATCTTTCTCCATTAAAGACACACTGTAGAATGAGACTCACATATAATAATAGTATTTATTTCCATTCTATGTTTTGGATATTAAGATGCTTGTAATATGTTTTTAACAATAAAACCGCAAAGAAATAAGCATATGGGACCAGGGTGATGAGTCAGCATATTTAGTATTAGCTGCTAAGCCTAAAGATCTGGGTGCCATTCCCAGAAGTCACAGGAAAAAAGGGAAAGCTAATTTTCAAAAGTTGTACCATAACTTTTAACATATGCATTATGACACATGCATGAATTGTGCATACACACACACACACAGAGAAAGAGAGAGAGGGAGAGAGAGAGAGAGGAGAGAGAGAGAGAGAGAGAGAGAGAGAGAGAGAGAGAGAGAGAGAGAGAGAGAATAAATTCTGGACTCAGTCCTATGCAGTATATAAACAACTGAAGATTGAAGTTTTAACAAGAATTTGATAGCCAAGAAAGTCTAGAGAAATAAAGCATCAAATGCAAATAAAGAGATAAAAATTAACATTCCATCCAAATCTGTTATGTTGATTTTACAGCAAATTTTTGAGCTAGATTAAAATCTTTAAATAAAATACTAACGGTAAGACATTATATTTTAAATTAATTTTCAAACACAGAGAAACAGAACGATACATGATTAATTTTCTCATTATGGGAAAACTAGAAGCTTTCTGAGGTAGGGAAGAAATATATTGCTCCAGCATAATAATAAACCACACTCAAGGTGATTATAAGGCTCTAGGTACAAAGGATTGAAGTAGAATTTTGTGCTATCAAGGTCTCAAGAACAATACAAATTTAGTAACTTACTTAAAAAGTGCTATTTTTTTCTGATTTTAAAAATGTGGAATTTTTTAGCAAAATGAATATCAGAGAACATCTTATGCTTCAATGGTAGTATATTTGACATATGACTAGAGGACAGATATTTCATCCCTATTATCTACTTTTGGGAAGAAATAGGCTATTTTTATACCTCTATTGTTTGCTTTATAGTTTCTAGTATTTTTAAATAACTGGACATTATATAGCATTTAAATTATTTTGTTACTATGATCAGTTGTTCATTTCATGTCTATTTAAGAGTGTAGTTGAGTTTATAAGTTGCTTATTTGTGGAAATGCAATTAAAGGTGAAATAAAACACTTTTAAACTTATGTTTTTGAGTATGCCATCAATTTGTTGATTTTTTCCCTGCAAGACCATTTTAAGTATTTCATATTTATGTACACACACACACACGCACACACACACACACACACACACACACACACACACACACAGAGAGAGAGAGAGAGAGAGAGAGAGAGAGAGAGAGAGAGAGAGAGAGAGGGAGAGAGAGAGAGAGAGAAGAGAGAGAGAGAGAGAGAGAGAGGGAAAGAGTACACACTCAGGTTTAGATAAAACTGTATAATAGCTCAGTAACTTAGACATAAGGCTGATCACTGACAAACTTCTTTGAAATAGAATTACAATTTTCCGTCAAGATAACCACTGACCAAATATTTAAAATACTGATACTTAAATACATTTTTGATCACTTAAATGGGAGAGTTCTATGCTGTAATTTATCAATGAATATTTCTGAGACTAGAAAAGAAGGTAGCAAGATCAGTAATCTTTTATTGGTGACTATATACATACATACATACACATATACATATACATATACATATATGTATGTATGTATATACATGAAGTTTTAAGGATAATTTAATTAAAATAAAGTTCTAGTCTAGTTCTTATTCATTAAACTCATTTATGATAAATGAAGCTCTCCTACTCCAGACACTTTAAGTCAGTTGCTTCAACAAGTATCTGTTGAGAGGTATGCCTACATTTCCAACCATGGTATTCCTTAACAGGAATTCTGTTGTTTCCATGAAGATGAAAAATAACATACCTGGGTTTTGAGATGGCTCAGGTAGTCCTGCAAGCACAAGAACCTGGGTTCACTTTATTACCTGTACCTATGTAAAAGCTAGGCACAGGACTGTGTAATAGTATTTGTATTTTAAGTATTGATATGATAGAGATAGGCAGATCTTGGGGACTTATTGGCCAGCCAATCTAACCAAGTTCCTGAGTCCCAAGTTTAGCAAGAGACCACCTAAAACAAAAAATAAGGTGGAATGTGACTGAGCAAGACATTCCGTGACTACCTCTGACCTCCTCATACATGAATACAAACCAGGATGTACACACATATACCATAAACACAGACACACAGAGACAGACAGACACACACACACACCACACACACACACACACACACACACACACACACACACACAAATAAATACATAAGAAACTCCCCAGATACAATACTAAAGGAAAAAAACAATTACCAAAAAAATTTGTAATTAGGAACAAAGGCAATACAGTTATTGATTCTTATCTTCCCTAACACATGTGTTTAGAATTCTTTATCCACAAATGACAAATGTGTATTATTGTCCCTTCCTCAAATTTTTACTTGCCTGTGACTATCAACACTTTCACCTAACAGCATTAGGTATTTATCTGTAGTTTACCTGTTAACATTATTTCTAATTACTGTACTAACAACAATAACAATTATCATCAGTAATGATGGGTTGCCATTTGACAGATGGCCATGGCTGTTGCTCTGACTCTTTCCTATTTATTATTTGACAACAGATAAACCTCCACAAGCATTTGGTGCCTTAGAGTACAAGTTGTGTGAGAAGGACAGCATGGTGTCTAGCACAAGGGAGGTGGTGAACAAAATTAGTTAGATGCAACCTTTCCATATGGGACAAGCTAAGGACTCACCATCAAGTCAGAGATCAGAAGAACCGGTATTGTACAGAGTTCTTGGCTTGAACTTTAGAATTTTATTAGTGCACTTCTGTAGCTTCCTGCTTAATTTTTAACGTGTGAACTAATAATACAGTTTATCTTTCCCTTGATACCCCTAGAAAAATTTGCAAGGGAATTGTTCTATATGTGAAACTGTTTCAGAGCCAACTATAGTTCTGGATTTAATTTTAGTTTTTAACATATTACTTGACATATTAACTATATAACCATACATATATAAATATAGTATCCTTAGAAAATCTTGACAGAGAAGTTAATTGTGCTGTCTCTCCATTCCAATGTGCTTCCAAAAGGCAGGTTTTGGTCACTTGTTTCTTTTCTTTACCACTTGAGTCTTGGAAATTCTTCCTATCATTCCTAGGAATTAGTGTACACATTGATTATAGTCAAGCTTTCTATTGGCCCACCAACTCATATAAAAGAACACGGAGATACATTAGCTATGAAAACTTGGCCTGCTTTAGGATTGTTTCTTACGATCACTTATAACTTAAGTTAACCATTTCTATTAATTTACTTTCTGCCTTGTAGCTTTATTGCCTCATCTCTCTACTGCCCATCCTGCTTGCTCTGCATCTCCTAGCATCGCTACCTTCTTCTTCCTAGTGTCCTCTCTGCCCAGAAGTCCTGCCAAGCTACTAGCCGTTTAGCTTTTCATTAATCCAATCAGAGTGACACATCTTTAAAGTGCACAAAAAGACTATTCTACAAAAATTGACTCATTGGGGTTGTCAATTTTGACTGCCAACTTGATTCAATTAAAGAGTAATTAGGTAAGTAAAACATTCACCTGGGTGCATATGTGAAGGCATCTTTAGGAATATGAGGATTCTATGTAATGCTTAGCTTGATTGTCAACTTGGCTCAGCAACAAATAACAGGAGAAGAAGAGTATTGGTTAGGGATCAACATTAGGCTGCACTCAGTGAGGGATTGTCTACATTGAGATGACCTGTGGGAGTGTCTAGAGGGGACTGTCTTAACTGCTTTGATAAATATTGAAATAAGAAGACCCAGCCTCAACATGGCTGCCTTTTCTGGCAGCAGCCTAGATAAAAGGCCATGAAAGAAAGAAAGCTTCCTTTATTTTGTACCTTCACCTTCACTCCCTCTGGCTAACTCTGTACCTGTTCCTCCCGATGCTGGCTTCTTTTATTGCTAGGAGAGCCAGCTTCATTGAGTTTCCAAAGTGGAATAAAGACAGGCAGCTTTCCAGGTTTTCTCCAGAACTGTGGTACCAGACTGTGACTGTTGAGGCACTCAGTCCCATGGAATGAATGATTACTGAGTTCTTATTCTCTGCAGTGTGAGTCAGCCATTATTGGACAAATCCAATCACATCATTAAATTAATCTAATAAACTCCAGTTTAATGTAAATTCATGTGGTCATTACTAATCTACCAACAATGCCCAAATCCGCTCTCCTTGAATATTAGTGAAACATCCAATAGGCTGAGGGATCTAGATGAAATAAAAGGAAAAGCAGATTGTGCATTAGAACTGTCACTCAGCCTCTGTTTCTTGCCACCATGGCTTAAACTCTAAGCTCTGCCCTGTCCCTTTCCAACAATGAACTGAAATCCCTGAAGCCCAGAGTCAAAGCCATCCCTTCCTCTTTTCTCATGTATTCAGATACTTGTCATGGCTGTGTAATTAACACACTGTGGGAACCTCCAGATTTTACTTAACATGAAGAACACAATTATCCTATTTCATCTTCTGGTTGAAAATTAGTTTAGTTAAAAGTTTTAAGTTTTAAAGATATTTTAGGTTTACAGAAAAATAAAGCAGAAGGTTCAGTATTTCTACATATCCCTTCAAAATAAAAGCCCCATATTGCACTAGGAAACTCCCAACCTCTTCTGACTTAACCTCTGGTGATTATTATTATAATTAACAGTTTTATTTATTTATTTTTATTTTACATATTGACTATAGTTCCCCCTCCCTCCCACCCTCCCGTTCTCTTGATCCCCCCCCCATCCCATTCCCCAACCACTCCACAGGGAGGGTAAGGCCTTCTAGGAGAGATCATCAAAATCTGTCAAGTCATTTGGAGAAGGGTCTAGGACCTTTCTCCTATCTCTAGGCTAAGGAAGTATCCTTCCATGGGGAATGTGCTCCCAAAGTTCTTTCATGCAACAGGGATACATTCCAGTTCTACCATCAGAGGTCCCTTAGACTGCCCAGGCCTTCTACTTAAGACCAACATTCTGGGGGTCAGAGAAGGTCCAATACTGGTTTTCCAGCTGTCGGTCTGGGGGGTCCATTAGCTCCCCCTTGTTCAGGCCATCTATCTCTGTAGGTTTCTCTAGCCTCTTTATCATTCCTCCCTCTCTGCAACTGAATTCCAGGAGTTTGGCTCAGTGTTTAGCTGTGGGTGTTGGCTTCTCTTTCCATCAGCTACTGGATGAGAGCTCCATGATGGCATATAAGTTAGTTATTAATCTCATTAACAAGGAAAGACATTTAAGGTAGCATTTCTACTGATGTTCAGATTGTTAGTTGGGGTCATCCTTGTAGTTCTCTGAACATTTCTCTAGAGTCAGTTTTCTCTTCAAACCTACAACGGTTTCCTCTATTATGATATCTTGTTTCTTGCTCTCTTCTATTTGTCCCCTGACTCAATCATCCTGGTCCCACATGTTTTCCTCTCCTTGCCTTCTATTTCTAACTCCCTCTCCACTCTCTGCACCCCCCCTACTCCCAATGTGCTAAGAAGATCTCACTTTCCCCTTTTGTGAAGAACCATGTATGAATCTCTTAAGTGTCTCCTTGTATTCTAGTTTCTCTGGCAGTGTAAATTGTAAATAAGTCCTTTGCTTTATGTCTAAAATCCATATATGAGTTAGTACATACCAAGTTTGTCTTTTTGTGACTTTGTTATATTACTCAGGATGGTTTCTTCTAATTCCAACTATTTGCCTGTGAATTCTGAGATTCCATTGTTTTTTTTTTTCCTGCTGAGTAGTAGTCCATTGTGTAAATGTATCAAATCTTCTTGATCTATTCTTCAGTTGAAGGGCATCTAGGTTCTTGCTATTACAAATATTGCTGCTGTGAACATAGTTGAAAAGATGTCTTTGTTTCATGGATGTGGATCATTTGGTTATATGCCTAAGAGTAGAATTGCTGGGTCATGTGGTAGACTAATTCCTATTTTCTTGAGTAACCTCCATACTGATCTCCAAACTGGCTTTACAAGTTTGTGCTCTCATCAGCAATGGGGGAGTGTTCCCCTTTCTCCACATCCTCTTCAGCATAAGCTGTCATTGGTGTTTCTGATTTTAGGCACTCTGACAGTAATAAGATGGTGTCTTGGAATTGTTTTGATTTGCATTTCACTGATGGCTAAGGATGTTGAGCAATTTCTTAAGTGTCTTTCAGCCATTTTGGATTTTTCTATTGAGAATTCTTTATTCAGTTCTGTACCCCAGCTTTTAATTGGATTATTTGGTGACTAGATTCTTGAGTTCTTTGGATATTTTGAAAATTAGCCCTCTGTCAGATGTGGAATTATGTTCCATGAAGTCTTCCCACCAGCCTGGTCTCAGAGACACATCAGCCCCAAATAACTCACAGATGCTGTATTAGATATAAAGCTGTTGTCTTGTTACTAGTGTTTCTTATTGGCTAGCTCTGTCTTAAATATTAACTCATTTCTATCAAAGTCAATCTTCATGGTCTTTTTTTACTGTAGAGAGGTTTTGGACCTCTTCCTTCAAGCTCCTACATCTTGACTCTGCTACTACATCTCCCAAAATCCTCCTTGCCTCCTAGTCCCACTTATCTTGCTTTCCTTTTGGCCAACAGTGCTTTTTATTCATTAACCAATAAGAGAAACATATTTATAGAATGACATCTCCCATCAGGGTTGGTGAATATCTTTTCCCAGTCTGTGGGCTGCCATTTGGTCCTGTCAACTGTGTCCTTTGCTTTATAGAAATTTCTTGGTTTCAAGAAGTCCCATTTACTAATTGTGGATCTCAGTGTTTGTGCTACTGGTGTCATGTTCAGGAAGCAGTCTCTTATACCAATTCATTCAAATGTGCCTGTACCTCCTACTTTCTCTTCTAAGATGTTTAGTATGGCTGGATTTATGTTGAGGTCTTTGATACATTTGGACTCAAGTTTTGTGCATGGATCTATCTGCATTCTTCTACACACCATCATCCTGTTGTACTAGCACTATTTTTTAAAGATGCTTTCCTCCTTCCATTGTATAATTTTAGCTGTTTTGTCCAAAATCAGGTGTTCATAGGTGTATGGTTTAATATCAGGATTTTTGATTATATTCCATTGGTCTACCTGTCAATTTTTTTGACAATACCAAGCTATTTTCAGGACTATAGTTCTATAGTAGAGCTTGAAGTCTGGGATGGGGATGCCTCCTGAAGTTCCTTTATTGTACAGGGTTGTTTTAGATCCTGAGTTTCTGGTGATCATTATTACCAGTATTATCAATAAAGCTATATACTCTTCCCTTAGGATGCTAGTATAGACCATTTGGGGCAAGGAGTATGATTACTGGATCATGTAGTGACAGTGTGCATTGGATGCTGACTCCCAAGTGAACAAGTGTGTTTACATCATCAGGGAATGGGTCATGTCTATAATGTTTTTATGTGTTTTCATTCCAGCAGCAGCTTACTAGGATCCTGCTTTATGTTCTCTCTGATATTTTTCTCTTGATTTGGTTTGAGAATCACTACTTGATGGGTTTGAGGTATGAATTAGTTTCTACTATGATTTCCTTAATGAGTAATGATGACTCATAATTTTTTTCATGCATGATATCATCTTACCTGAGACATTTATCTCAGTTTTGGGTTTACAAGCTTATAAAATCAGAATACACAACAAGGATAGACTGATACTAAATTATAAAGAACACTTAAAAACTTCATTGTTATATTATAATATAACCATTTATTTAAGATTAAAACAAAATTGTATATTAATGAGATGAATATGCTTGGATATTTTTCCATAAAGAGTTAATTATTTGGAGCTTAAAAAAATGTCTCAAAGGTTAAGAACATTGGTTTCTCCTCTAGAAGGCCTGTGTATTATTCCCTATGTGATGGCTCACAACGTTCTGGAACTCCAGTTCCAGAAGAACTGACTGCCTCTGTTTCCTGTGTGTACAAAGCATGCACATAACTCAAAGATGTACATGTGGACAACATAGTCACACACATAAATTAAAACGAAAAGAATGAAATATTGGCAAAATAGTTGATGTTTAAGGAATATAGCATCTTCAGCATTTTTAGACTTAATTGATATTGTTTTTATAATCATCAGTGTGGAGACCCACACTTAATCTAACTATAATGTACAAATTGGTAGAAGTAGACTCAATGTTTCCCTAAACTAACAAGTAATTTAGCCCTTAAAGTATGGACTAACACAGTTTGTTTTATTTGATGAAGTGTATTATTTATTATTTAGTAAGTCTGTTGATAGGTATGCTTAAAGCAGAAAAACCATTATCTTGTAGTATTACTCTGGAAATCTGTACTTTTACATAAATTTACATATATAAATTGACATACATGAATTAAGATGCTAAGCATTTTGAAGTGCAATAAAATCATTCATTACAATCTAGCTAAATGCTTTTTCCATTTATCAGAAGGATGCTGTATGGTTAGTGTTTTCATTGTTATTATGTGTTCATTGTACATGGTTCCATAACGATATTTCCCTGTAAGTATATCACGTGTTTTGGCCAAATTCCCCTTCTGTTCTCTCCTACTCTCTTCCTCCTTTCTATTAGACATCTTCCTCTCCCAACTCTTCCTTTTTAATCATTTTATAAATACATACATGTTTTTATATATCTATATGAATTTTATCACCCACAAGTGAAAGAAATTGTGATATTTGTCTGAGTTTGATTAAATGTGCTTTATGTGAAGTTCTCTAATAACATCTATTATTCTATAATCATAATAATTTTGTTCTTTTTTACAGCTGAATGTATTTGTATACAAGAAAAAATAAGATCAAATATGTACAGAATAGTGAGAGATAGTACAAGCATATAATCAAGCTACACAGAAGACTAAGAAAACTATACTGTAGTGTAGAATAAGTAATTAATTTTACTGGAAAAAAGGCATGGTTGGCCTCCATATCCTGTAAAAGCAACTGAACATTTTTGTTCCCATTTACATTATACCTGGTGAATGTGATGAAATCTCCTCACATTTTAATGCAGTTGGAAAGGCTTTAGTTTCTTTTCCCAAAACTATTCTTTGGTCATTACCAATGTCTTGCAAGCATCAGCTCTTTCTGGACTTTAATTTGATATAATTCATTAGTCTTCCTGACACATCTTACAGATTTGTGCTACTCTTTGAAATTGCCCTTGATTAACCTTCTCTTCTAACTCTTCTGACTTTTTCTTATAAAAACCCGTGCTCCTTAGAAATATAAAGCATTGCCGTCATTGGTGAGTTGAGATCCTTCATGTCTTCTTTTTTAGAATAATTTCTGATTATGAATTCAGAACTCACTATGAGTCTTTTTGGTATTCTTTGATGTCATTGCATTTTAATACTTTTTAGGAATCAAAATTAACTAAGTAGCAAAACTTGTTTTATACAGGATTTTTTCATTTAAAAATAATAAAAGAAATGATCAAATGATCAGCATAAAGAAAAGGGAAACCCTCCCAATATAACAAATAAAGATAAACTATAATGTCTTACTAAATTTTATTTATACTATAAACAGTTTTACATTTGGGTTTTTTAAATTTTATTCCATAAAATATGAATTTGAAGTATAATTTTCTCCAAAATTATGAAAAGCTTAAGATCTATTGCCTGTGGTACTTTTGCATCTAGGTCACTGTTCAGAGTTGTACTTATGTGAAATTTTGATAAAACATGCAAGCAAGTACAAGAGATGTCCAGGTTATCTACTTACACTACCACTAGAAAGGAAGTAAGATAGTCCAAATGCTATTGTTATTGTAGTCACTGGATGGATACCTCTTATTTAGCATGTCTAGCAAACAGCTTTGAGAAAACAAGCAGTCATATGTGTTGCAGCTGTTGAGTGACCAACAGACAGAGTGAAGGTAAACTTAATGCAATTGTGGTTCAATTGTATAATCTGCATTGAATTTGGAATTAATGACTTGATTGATCGGAAGCCTTGTGCTTCTCATTCTTGGCACATTCCTGGCTCTGGTTCTTTTCTTCCAAGAGCTGAAACAGAAGTTCCTTTTCACATATGTGGTCAATACTGTACTACTGCAACCATCCAAATGATAAAGAACTAAAACTTTTAAAAATATGAACTCAAATAAAACAATTCTCTGTTCAGGGTGTTTTTTTAGTTATTTACTTATACAGGAGGAAAATCAATGCCATCATTGGTCAACATAGAATCTTATCTCAGACTATAAATGCAGAATCTCCATATGTCTCAGCCCAATAACTGTGATTACCTTAATAGAATATTACAACTTGGTTTTACTGAAAGCCAAACAATATCCTTTAAAACATATTTTGTTTTTTAGTACAGAGACTATTTCCTTCTCATTTACTAGTCAACTACCAAGCATAGGCTTATGTAGATTTAATGGAATGGAATCTTTGGCTGAAGTTCCCATTTGCTTTCTACCTCAAATACTTAGTTTTATCTTATTTTTGTTTTCTGTGGTTCACTGTTCCTCCTGAGGTCCCAGAAGTCTACTCTTTTTCTCTCTCAAACAATGCTGTTCTAGAAATGTGTGTTGTCAATATTCATTTCATTCATTTAGATAGTCTTTACCCTCTTGGGAAACTCATTCTAAGTTTCAAAACTATATTTCTGATATATCATGGATTTTTTCTCTGTCTTTTAGGCTCATTTTTGCATTACAATTGTTTAATTGGGAATCTTGATGTGTATAGTAAGATCTCAGATTAGCCAACTGATATGAGTAGGCATAGCCAAAATAGATAAGTAATTTTCTAAGTTTGAGTACTAGGCTGTGTGAGCTGAGCACTGGCCTGTATGCATTTATTTTTTCAACTCTTGACTGTGGATCTGCTTCATTTTCCTACTGCCTTCACTGCCCCACAGTGATGACTGTAAGCTAAAGTTGTTAGCCAAATAAACTTCTCTTTCTCTGTCCAAGATCTGATTTGTTTAGCAGCCACCTGTAAGGGCTCAAAGCTATCCTTTCTTTGTGGTTGTAGTTTTATAAATGAGTCTTAAGTGTGAAGGATGTATGATATAGTGAGAAAATATTAATACAGATACATGGTTTTTATATTCACATTCAATAATCCACATATGAGATTAACCTAGAGATTGAAATGCGGTTGATGCTGCTCTCCTACTATGATCAGAAGCTCTGCCTCTGTCCTGATGGGAGATGTTATTCTGTATATATGTTTCTCATACTGGTTAATAAAGCTCTGTGGCCAATGAGATAGCAAGATAGGCGGGGCTAGAAGACAAGGAGGAAAAAGGAAGTAGTGGGGAGGAGTCGAGATGTAGCCCAGGGAAGAAGCAGGATGCCTGCCGCGGCTCCCCGATAAGACGACCACGTGGAAATACTTAGATAAGTAGAAATGGGTTAATAATTAAGGCAGAGCTAGCCCATAAACAATAATGATAACTGGCCAACAGGATTGTATTAAATACAGAGTCTCTGAGTGTTATTTGGGGCTGGCGCGGCTGTGGGCCTAGACTGGCGGGTTGGCGGGCTGGCGGAAACATACACGCTACACTGTCCTAACAACATAACAAAACTGTAAGAAAGAGATTTAAAAATGAACTCAACTGTTTTAGAACAAGTAATGAATCACTTCATAAAAATAGTAGTATAATTATTATTACTTACTGTATTGCTTCATTGAGGTCTATCTAGAAGAGTTAGCATTTGATACTATTTTCTTTAATCTTAAATTTTGGTTTTGTTGCAACATAATATATATTTTTGAGAAATGGTCTCATCCTGGTTTTCAAATAGTTTCTTTATTCTCTACTTCAATTAGTCTGATTATTATGAGGAAATTAAAATGCAGAATCTGTAATATGTTTTTTTGAGGAAAAAAGCAGGGAGTTTTTTTCCTTCTGTCTTGAATTATAAAAGAAATGTTTTGACTCTCCAACCTCACTCTCCTCAAGGGACCCTTCCTTCTTTTGGCTGTATATAACTGCCTATCCTTTTCTGCCCCTTATCTTCCCAAATTCAGTTGGGAGCATTTAAAAAAAGCCATTAACTAACTTTTTTACACTTTGATATTACATAATATTGATTGAGGTCAATAAGACATATGGGGACATTTCTATGGGAGTCCAGATCCCTGACCCCAGCATTAATTTGAAGTTCCTTATCATAAAAAGAGCCTGGGTATTGATATGGAAATCAGGATGCCCAGTTCTGATGAGCTCCCCTTTTCAGCAGTCATTCTTTAAAAGGACTGACCAGGATTGCAGCTCTGCTTTGCAAGCAAAGATAAAGATTGTCCAAGGTCAGCTTCAGAGTGTGGCCTTGCTTGCACCTTGCAGCTGGAGCTTACAGGCTGTATGATAAAAGGAGCTACATCTCTAAAGTAAAAACCATGACTGTTTTTACCCTTCCACCAAAAAAAAAAAAAAAAAAAAAAAAAGTGTTTTGAAAGATTTCAATTTATCTTAACAATTGGAATTGTTAATTGTCTTTTCTTAATATGTTTTAGTGTGTGTGTGTGTGTGTGTGTGTGTGTGTATGTGTGTGTGTGTGTGTGTGTGCGTGTGTACATGTGCAATGGCATGGTTATGGATGGAGGTCAAAGAACAACTTGAGGATCTAGGTCTGTTACATGGGTTGTAGAAGGAAGCTATTAGGCTTGGTAATAAGTGCTTTACCTACTGAGCTATCTTGCTGCCCTGCAATTAGTGCCTTAAAGATAAGGAAATAAGTGTTGTGAAAACAAAAGAATTATTACTCAATGATTTGTAGACATGTCATTTATAGCATTAGATCACTTGACTCTTAGAATAATTATTTTAGTATAATAAATATATTTAGACATCTACTTCATTAAAAATATGGAAACACACACACACACACACACACACACAGACATACAGACACATACATGTGAGAGGGCTCACCTGAACTAAATTATAGCTACCATGTAGTTACATAAAATAAATAATGATATAAACTATTAAATTTGTAAAGAAATAGAAACAAAAATTATTCCTGTTATATATTTGGGAATACAGATGATTACTAAATATATTAAGAAATTTGAAACATTGATAAATATTAAGTGAGGAGACATAGAAATTAAGCAATTAGAAAGCTGATATGTTAAATAATCTTTCACATGTTCTGGTCCAATTAAGAGCAGACATCTATTTCAATTCAAGGATAACAAAAAGACACTTAGCTCATCATTTCAGGTCTATTTTCTGTCACTTTGTATAAAATTCTTTGCCATTAGGTCATTTGAGTCAAATACTTTAAATTAGCAATTATATATTACTATTATCAGGCACACTACTCATGAGGACCATGTTTTCTAAGATTCTCATTCTTTGTTCTCTGCAAACATGTGCATGAACATACTAATGCTGTCACAAACAAAAATCAGATGAGATTTTCTAGTTCAAAACTGTATATTGAGGTATATATCCAAGAGAAAGCTTGGCACAAGGACCAGAAGGTAAGAGTCAAAGACATATCTAAGACATAAACTTCAGAAGGGTCATAGCCAGAGCATTTCCTGTCACAGTATTCAGGGAAAGAACAAATTTTGCTACTTCTTTCTTACTTTTACTTCCCAATCTTTTACTGATCAATATTTTTGTACCATGTAATAAAAATAAAATAATAGAAAAACAAAAAAGATATAAAATGCAGGACTAACACTTTTATTTTAACACCAATAGATATAAAATTACTCTGGGTGGTTGATAAAAAATACTTCTCAATGGCTACTCAGTGTCCATGCTTATCCCACCGTGCATACATAACTCATGGTTTGTGAATCATATAACTGTTTTGAGTACTACCATTTTAGAGCATCCATTGAAGATCAGGCAAAAACTTCAGAAATGCCTGCAGAGACCTGCTAGTTCCTTGGATGCATATTGGCAGTTAGGATGCCAGGTGTTGAGTAACTCAGGACTTAGAACTGGGAATCACAACAAAGCCAAGGACCCTTCCATACATCCTGATACTTTACAAGTTCCCCAACCCAAGAATCTGAGTAATGATGAGTTGGTAAGGTACAATAATGAAATCATAGTTACATTTTATTTTAAACAAAAGCCACAGAAACTGTTGATGCTGGTTGATAAGAATTTTTTCCCAGGTCAACAAACATGCACACTGTTTAATACAGATATGATAGACAGTCCCAAGCATTTTCACCTTTTGGAATAGCTCAGGGTTGTAGTTGTTTTTGACTTTTGTTGTTTGGTTGACTAGTTTGACAGAACATCAGCATGTAACTCAGACCAGTCTTGAACTCTCTAACCTTTCTCAGCCTCATGACTGATGAGATTACAGATCTCTGCTTTGAGGTTTGGATTGGAATAGTTCAAGTTCTAAGTAGCTGAGTTTTCATGATGTATGTGCTAATGGATGGTTGTAATCCCAGCACTTTGGTGGCAGAGGTGGAAAGATAATGAGTTTAATAACAGTTTGGCCTATATAGCAAATTAAAGACAGACATTTTTGGCTACATAGTAAAGCATTGTCTCATAAAAGAAAAAGAATTTTCAGGCAGTGGTGGCACACACTTTTAATCCCAGAAGTTGGGAGGTAGAGGCAGGTGAATCTGAGTAAGTTCAAGTCCAGCCAAATCTACAGAGTAAGTTCCAGGACATCCAGGGAGGGCTGTTACACAGAGAAACCCTGTCTGAAAAATGAAAAAAAAAAGAAAAGAAAGAAAGAGATATGTTTTAAAGATGAAAATGAATGGGGAGAAATATTATAAGGGCATAAATTAATATTTGTTATTTCACAATACTAAAATGCAAGTAAGCATGATTTCCACTTTTGAACATAGGGAACACAGAGAAAGTGAAATAGTTTTTGGAGTAAAAAAAGATTAATGCAGTTATGACCACAAATAATTTGAAATAATTCAGTATGCTGAAAGCAATGTTATTCTAAACTTCAAGGAAAAAACCTTGTCGATGTAAGTATAGAAGATATAACATGGGGGGAGCTAGTTTTGGTAAGAGGATATTTTCAGTGAAAGAAATCTAGAGAAAAATACAGATGTACAAGAAATAAATACAGATGTGCAAGAAATAAAATGACCCTATAACAAGCTGAAGCGAGAAGAGGGACATCCAAAATAATTCACATTCATTTCAGAATAAATTGAGAGGACTGGATAGTCCCAACTAGAGGCATAAGACATGGTCAAGAAAATGCACATTGCAGTTAGTTTCACCTCACTCTCCATATTTGTCACATGCATTGAATTGTCAGTTTCCCATGGTGTATACAAATATGAATTGCCAACTAGATTTTGAAAGGGCACTTAGGGTAAGTTCAGTAAGGGAAGAATTTAGGTAAAATTCACATTGAAATGGCTTCAAATATGCATAATTTAAGAAACCCATTTGAACTTTAGCACTGTCAGTTCCCAGTCACTAGCTTCTAATTCACAAACCCTAGCTTCTCTGTGTGTCCTTCCTCTTTTTTTCCTGAATACTATCAGACTAGGTAAAGATAATGAATTATTTCTCCACTGAACGTTTCATATTATATTTAAAAAGAGGAATTACTATATTTTCTTTCTAATACTTTAAGACAGACTTTGCTCTATATGGAAAGAAGACAGAAGATCTGAAGTGAGCTCTCACTGTGGAAAATTTGGACCTACATGGGTCCATGTGCAAATGAATGGCCTTCAAATGCAAAGAGACAGTGGTCCCATGATGTACTCTAATCTGCAACCTCAAAAAAGTTGTTTTACACAAGTCTTAACTATGCTTATAAATTGTTGGTTGGCAACTTAACGTTGTCCTTATCTGATTCTGAGCAGGTGTAGTTAAGACTATAAAGACTTTTGAGCTCTGTGGGTAATGAATGGGAGCTGTTTGAATCTGCTAAATTTGTGGAGTTCCTCAACAAGAGAGAAACCATACCCAGTACTGGCAGCCTAGGTGATTACTTAGTAACATTGTAGTCATTAGAGAAGAATCTATAATCACTAATTACTAAACCACCGTTATTCCTAACAACCTTTAAACATTTGTCCTTGTACCCACAGATAAGGGTAGTCCTCAACCTTCATCAAGTAACCTTCTCTTTGCAAAGGATGGAGCCCACTACAGAAAACAACAACCAATCAAACTTCAGAGGAGAATTGTGGAACAAATACCAATGAATATAAAACATTCTTTGTGCTCATGGTTGCTGAAACATCGCAGAAAGGGGCCAAGAAATATTATAAGAGATTTCAGGGAGACTATGTCTCACAGTAGTATCAGAAACTAAACCCATGCAGTATCGCATGCATGACTGTTAAAATGTGAGCTAAATCATATAAAACTATGAAGCTTCAGCTCTATACAAAGAACTATAGGAAACTAAGAAAAGCTGGTGTCAGGATAATTAAAGGGCTTCCCAAAGGAAGAGCACACCACTTGTCCAGTGCCAAATGGTCAGCCTAAAAACATACATAGAACTACCATTATTAGGACTGGGCATGTTATATTTAGGGATATATATGTATACACACACACACACACACACACACACACACACACATATTTAAATAACAATGAGTGGAAAAAAGGGGCATAAATTTAAAGGTGAGAAGAAAGGAGTTTATGGGATAGTTTGGAGGGAGCAAAAGGAATGAAGGAATGTAATTATAGTATAAACTCAAAAATAAAATTGATTCACAAAAAATTGTTAATAATATGTTCTTTATTGCTTAAGATTATTCATATATTATTAAGATTACTAGTTAACTTTTATCTAAGATCATTTGATTTTGTCAAAGATGGATGAAAGTCTACTTTTGTACTTACTATGTAAAATTCAATACTTAAAAATTACATTTAATATTAAAATTAAATAAAACAATGAGAAATAAATGACAAGACCAAAAAAATTTGCTCAGAAATCCTAACATTGGTAATAGTCTCTTCATCATACTTCTTATGCTAACAAAATATTGCACTCCAACTATTAAATTGGGCTATGGTGTTCTTGGTTGATTTTACTCTTTTGCTCTTTATGTTTTTTTTTAGGGGGGTGCCACCCAGGTCCTAAATAAATCATATACGGAGTCACATTTTTTTTAAATCCAAAATGTGTTTATTGGAATGGTTCCCACACTTCTTAAATCAGGTGGTTTTCAGTGCTGCTTCCTCCTGAAGGATCATCCTTCTGTCAGCCTTGTTTCCACCTGTGGGCTGACAGAGAACAGTGGAGCAGCCAACACGCAAGACTACTGTTTGTGCATGGCTAATGACCATTGTGATTTTAGAGCATCCTGTAGAATTTCACATACATAAAGTAGGAACTGGGGCTCTGCACCAGGTGCTTTTCTTGTGTTTTCTCTTTTCCTCTTCTGGAGTGGTATAAAGGGGATCCTTGGACTTCAGTGGTGTCTGTACTTTGGTGTTTTGTGTGTTCACTGTGTGGGATGAACAGGTGTGTGGGTATGTATGCATGCAAGCATGTCTGCATGAATGTGCTTGTGTGTGTGTGTGTGTGTGTGTGTGTGTGTGTGTGTGTGTTGCATCTCCCCAGGAAAAGTATTGTCTCACAACACCTGCAGATAGCACTATTTGGAGAAGTTACAGAATCTTCAGTTGATGGCAGCCTTGCTGGAGGAAGCATGCCACAGGAGATAGGCTCTGAGAGTTTCTAGCATTCCCTACTTGCATTTCATGTTTTGGTTTATGCTTTTTTACTTTCCTTCTAGAACAATAAACTATAATAAACTCTCCCATCCTAAAAACAAACAAACAAACAAACAAACCAAACAAAACAAAACACAACATAACAAAACAAAAAAGACAAGAGGCATGGTCTCGTAGGGAGGTCATCACCACTGGAAAAGCATATAGAATCTTATTCCTACTTATAAATGCCCAGCCTTAGCTTGGCTTATTTCTAGACATACTTTGTTAACTTAAATTATCACATCTTTTGCCTCTGGGCTCTTATCTTTCTCTATTTCTGTATACTTCTCTTTACTTCTTATCTCATGGCTGGCAGTGTAGATGGGTGGCTGGGTGGCTGGTCCCTGAAGTCCTCCTCTTTTATTTCCTTCTTCCTACTCTAATGTTCTTCTCCTTTTTATTCTCTTTACCTGTCAGTGCCACCTATTTCTCTTTCCTTCCTAACTTTGGCTGCTCATCTCCTTATTAGACCAATCAGATGATTTAGACAGGCAAAATAACAGAGCTTCACAGAGTTAAATGAATACATCATAAAAGAATTCAACACATTTATTTGCATCATTAAACAAATGTTCCATAGAATAAACAAATGTAATACACTGTAAAACAATATTCTATAACACTATGGTATATATAAGATAGTGATACTATTAAATTATTATTTTAGTTCTAGTAAGTTCTAAACTATTGAAAGTAATGACATCCTTGCTTTGTATTATTATTGGTATTGATGCATTTAATGTAAAACTGTCTGTGAAAGAGAAATATTCCAATCACATTAAGTACTGCACAAAAATAAACTTAGGATGTTTGGTTATTTGCTTTTCCTTTTATATCATGAAGGAATAACCACGGGGAACTTTATGTATTATTTTTCTCTGAGATTATTATGAAAGTGTCTTAGCTGTTATTCCATGGCTGCAAAGAGACACCATGAGTAGGGTAACTCTTTGCTGTTGTATTTTTAGTTACTTATGTTTATTTTTACATTCCTACCAAAGTTTCCCCTTCCTCCCTTTTTCCAAGTTACTCCCCCACCTCAATCCCCCTTTCCACATCTACTCTTCTTCCACTGCTTTTCTTCAGATGTAGGTTGACCTCCCATGGGTATCAGCCAGCCATGGTTATATCAAGATGCAGTGAGAGTATGTACCTCCCCTTCTAATAAGGATGTGTGAGGCAATCAGGTTGGGGAATGGCTCCCAAAAGCAGGCAACAGAGTCAGAGACAACACCTGCTCTTACTTTTAGGAGTCTCAAATGAAGACCGAGTTACACAATTATAACATGTATGCAGAGGGCTTAAGTCAGTTCCATGTAGGGTACCTGATTTTCAGTTCACCCTCTATGAGCCCCTATATTCTTAGATTCGGTGTGTGTGTGTGTGTGTGTGTGTGTGTGTTTGTGTGTGTGTGTGCATGCGTGTGTGTGTGTGTGTGTGTGTGTGTGTGTGTGTGTGTGTGTATTCGGTGCCCTTCACACCACTGGATCCTACAATCCTTCTTTCCCCTATTCCTAAGTATTTCCAAAGTTCCAGAAAGGCAATTCATAAAGTAAAGCATTTAACTTTTCAGAGGGTTAATTCAATTCCATAATTGTGCAAAGTATGCTAGTAGGCAGGAAGACATGAGACTAAGAGCTTATGTCCTGATCAATCTACAGCAGACAGCAGGCTGGGAGAGACAGACAGAAAGAGAGAGAGAGAGAGAGAGAGAGAGAGAGAGAGAGAGAGAGAGAGAGAGAGGGAGGGAGAGAGAGAGACTAGGTTTAGCATGAGCTTTTGAAACCCCAAACCCCAACCAGGGTGATACTTTTCCTCCAAAAAGGACATACCTACTCCAAAAAGGCTACAACTGTGAATCCGTCTAATCCTTTTCAATTGGTTTACTCACTAGGGACCAAGAATTCAAATATATGAGCCTATGAAGATAATTCTCATTCAAATCACCACAATATGATCTAGCCAATAAACTATCTAATATGTTCAAATCATTTTTATTTCAAACTTATTATTTTGAAGCTCACCTTTAATATTTGATTATGAAATTTAAATATGCCCTTATTTATAGCAAGAAACAATTTTATACATGATGGGGAATTTTATTCTGTACATACATTTGTGTTATTGGTTTATGAATAAGGCACTGGTTGGCCAGGCAGGAAGTGATGTATCATGACAGATAATGACACTAGCTAACCATAGAGGTCTGGATATTTGTACAAATAGGCAGGAAGTGACATAGATGAGCAGAATCAGAATATAAGCAGGGAGTACGAGGAAATCACCTGCAGAGATATAGCAGGCAAAGGAGATGCAAGTCTAGCATTCCCAGTAAGCCAAGATCACATGGAAATACTTAGACTGATAGAAATGAGAAATATTTAAGACAGAGATAGCCAATAAGTAGCCATAGCCAATGGCCAACAGTCATAAATAATAAAGCATCTGTATGCTTCTTTGGGACAGAGAAGGGCAGTGGGACCTGCCAAGCCAGAAAACTCAAGTTAAAATACCAGGTGATATTTGAAAATTCCTTAACCAATAGTTGTAAATTGGTTTGTATTTGTAGATGACATGTTTAAAACCATATCTATAAAGTGTGTAGTTATCTGTAAAAAACTATAGACATGCACATGTTCTCCCTTAGAATATTTGGAAATTCTTGCTGGACTCTATCTATGGTTAGACCAAGATCTTTTATGCACTGTGACATTGGAAGGACTATAGTTGAGTGAAATATAGACCTGGTTATTTGGTGTTAATAGGATTCTAGTTTTGTGTAACACACTGAGAGATTTAGAATAGGCTACAAAGAATGACAGAGTGACACAAATTGAATTTAGCTACCAGTTCCATATGAATTTATTGGAACAATAAAGTAGGTTAAGTTATTCCTGACAGGTTTAGAGGGCTAGAACAAGGGATATCCAAGGCAAAAAGCATATAAAGTGCTAACTTAGAGGCACAAGGACCACCACCAGCAGAAGAAAAATGGGAACTTGGTGAGACGATTCCTGGTCATTTAGGGGTTATCATTTTCTTCTAAAAGATGTACTAGTATGGAATTTCCCGAAACATTTGCACGCACGCACGCACGCACGCACGCACGCACGCACACACACACACACACACACACACACAACCATGGCCATCAGAGAGAATGAACTAGCCTTGCTTAGGCTAGACTTATCTTCTAGAAAATTTGTATAAATTTTTTTTGATTTGCTGTCTTTTTCTTTCTCTAATACAACTTTGCACATATGACCTACACCTAGCCTGTCAACATCCTTTTCAGATTAGGTACCAGGGGCTCATGATTTATGTAACTGTCTCAAAAGTTCTCACAATTACTCTGCAATGTTGTTGGGGATGATTAGCTATCTATCTAGTTTTTATTTTGTTCCCCCAGTGTGCCATGCTGTCTCAAAAAGGTCATTCTATGCATTAAATCAGATGTTTTATTTTGGAACACTTCAAGGAAATACTGACAGGCCCTTTAGATTCCAATCTACTTCCTGGCATTTTCTAATTGTCACACTGCTCTGCAGTCTGCATGGGAAACTTCATTCATCATCTTCTGCAGATTAATCTTATCTAGAAAATATAGACTGAGGGTATATAAATGCAGGATTCTTACTTGGTAACCAGTAAACCTCACCTACAGCTTTGCTTCAATGTAAGAGAATTTACACCACATAGAATATATTAAGTTCATGAAGCACTAGCTGCTTTTATATGTTTTCCTCCACTTAGACTTCCTTTGTTATTATCTCTTTTTTATATAAATTTTTATTTAAATTAAAAATAATCTTACTTATATATGATCTCCAGGGAGGGTGAGGGTTCCCATGGAGGAATCATCAAAGTTTGTCACATCATTTGGGGCAGGACCTAGATTCTCCCCATATATCTAGGCTGAGAGAGTAAACAACCATAGGGAATGGGCTCCTTACTTTGTTGTTATCTCTTAGAAGCTCATTCTTTTCTAAAGAGAAACAGAAAGGAAGTATGTCTGGATGGGTAAATGTACTTGCTACCAAGCCCTGAAGACGTTAGTTAAATCACAGGGACAAACATGGTGAAACTGACTCCCATAAGAGCTCCACACATGAGCTCTGGCACATTTGTAAACACTCCCCCAAGAAATAACTAAAAATATAAAAGCAAAATGTTGGCAGGCACCTGATGGTTTTTTATTGCCATATTCATTGAGAAGACTGCAACAGAGATCATATGTTTGAAACTGCTTCTGACTCCTTGGAAAGAAAAAAAAGTATCTGTTGGATTTAATGATGGGGTTCTATAGTCTTTATCTACTAAGTTTGTAATTCTATATTTGGATTTTTAACAATGGAGCTGGAATGATGTCTCAGTATGTAAGAACAATTTCTGTACAAGCAAAAACAAAAAAACAGAAAACAAAAAACAAAACTAAACAAAAAAACTTGAGCTCAAATCCTCAGCATTCAGGGAAAACACAAATGGGAATCTGCAAAAACCTATAATAGACACAGGAAGATTGCTAGTCTTTCAGGCTCCCAGCTTAGCCTGGTGAGAGAATCAGAGATCAAGCCATAGAACAGAGGGTAATAGAGCATCTCTTAGCTACTTTTCTGTTGCCGTGATAAAACACCATGTCTATGACACTTATAAAATAATTTGGTACTCACAATGGTACTTCCACATGGTTAAAATCCATGGCCTTCAGCCATCATGAATGGGGCAAGGCAGTAGGCAGGCAGTCTATATCAGTAGCTGAGAATTTACATCTTGATCCGTAAGTAGGAGGCATGGGAAGGAGGACTACAAATGGGCCTGCTGTCGGTTTTGAAAACTGAAAGCCCATATCAGTGACATCCAACATGTCTATACCTCCTAATGCTTCCTAAACAGTTTCACCAAGTGAGGAGCAAATATGCAAATATAGGAGCCCATGGAACAGTTCTCATTCAAACCATCACAAAACAGGACATCTGCCATCCTTCTCTGGGCAACTTATGCATGCATAACCCCACATATGTGCACATGTACACTCTCTTCCACACACAAACACAAAAACAAATAAATACAGGCTTTACATAACTACTATACAAATTAAAATAGCTCCTTAAAATTTAAATTTTGGCATGTTTGCTTTTTGGGATATTTTTTCATGCAAGAAAATTTTAGAATGAGACAAAAACTGTGTAGAAAGTATGTTAGCTGGGGTGGGGATATGGCTTAGTGGACAATGTTTTTGTAGCAAAAGTGTGAGGACGAGTTCTGGTCCACAGAGCCCACATAAAAGCTGGGTGTGATGGAAAGTATCTTTAATCCCAGCACTGGGAAGAAGAAACAGCAGGATCCCAGGGCAGCCAGTCTAGACAACAGTTGAGACCAAGTAAAATGAGAGAGCTTATCTCAAAATTTAATCCTATGAGTGATAGAGGGAGACCCCTTAGGTGGATCTATTGTGTGTAAAATGTGCTTCTTGTTAGTCATGGTGAAAAATTGAAAACTAAAACAGCAGAGCTATTTTATGACCTTAGTAACCAAGTTTAGGTGCCACACTACTGAGTTAGGCACAACAGATTGTCGCAGCCCGTGCAGTCGTCTCGACAGCAAGAACGCACATGGACAACAGGATCCTTCTGCAGCAAGCTTTATTGCATTCAAGCGATGAAAGGAAGAAGACCCCAAGCCCCAGAGTGGTGCTGTATTTAGCCGCACCAGGATGGTATGAGGTGGTGTATCGCCCTCTGGTTGGCTGCTCACTCATCACCCTATGAGACATCCCAGGCTGGGCAGAGACTTGGCGTGTTCTCGAAGTTGGCACATGCGCTCCAGAACTTGTTTAAAGACTGCTGGGCCGGATGTCAGCACCATCTTGTAATGGTGACTGCAGTATCACAGCTCCCTACATCTCTCCCTTAATTGTTTAATTAACAGCAAGGCTTCAAGCTTGCCTAGTCCATATTAAGCATTGAAAGAGCAGCGCTGACATCTGAGCCTGGTAGAAAGCAATGCTCGGCCCTTACCCGTCATTGGTTTAATCTCTTCTTGGCGAGGTTGTCCTGTCTTAGGCGGGGAGAGACTTATTTGCAATCTTCCGTCTTTGACTTACCAGACCAGCTTGCTCGAAAATGAAACAATTTTGATCTACACCCATCCCATACAATGGGAAAGGTCCCAGGGAGTGCAAGGGCTGTAGATCTTGTTGCAAAACATCATGACTAGTTGCTGCCCCTCAGCATAGAGAGCCAGACCATGGAGGATGATCCTTGTTCCAGGGCAACTAGTGCTTGTGCGATCACTACCTTGTCTAGTTTTTGTTGGGTTTTGAGTTTGCAAAACAACCAGAGTAACAACAGTAGGCCACAGCATAGGGCTGCACCAAACAATCCTATCCCCACCCATTCCTTAAAATAGGAAAAAATCGAAGAGATCCAAGTGGAGAATCCCTCGGTCAGCGATAGGTCCATTTGCGTTGAATTGACTTGAAGAATGGCAAATCTCAGCTCTCGAAGCCTCTTTTCAAATTCAGCGGTCCAGTTTAGGAACCCAGAGTGGCAGGATCCAAGTAATCTTCAGGAGCATCCGCAGGCATGTCCTTTGGGGAGTCATCTTTAGGCGCTAGAAGTTTGCGAGTCAGACGTTCTGGTAGCCAAAAGGGATTGTCTTCGTCCTGTGGAAAAACACAAACAGCTCCCCTGGATCTCACTAAAATAGGATCCGGGCCTTTCCATTGACCTGTCAACACGTCCTTCCACTTGATCATTTCCTTGGGCCTATCCAGCTCCAGGCAATGGCGATCAGCCGCCGAATGTCTCTGGTTGTCCAGGTTCAAAAAATTGAGAGTGAAAATCGCCAAGGAAACAGTCACACGTGGTAGAGGGGGCAAAGCCTCTTCAACTCCCCCTTTTTGTTTAATTAAGTAGGTTTTTAGAGTACGGTCTTTCCATTCTAAATATACTCCCATATTAGGGAGGGAAGCTTTTACTACTGTTTGCCAGTCATTTGGAGTCATAGCTGTAGAACCTAGCCTTTCAAGTTGCATGATAGTAAAATTAGCATCTACCCCATATTTATTAACTGATTCTGCCAATTCTTTGACTAAGGGATAATCTATAGGGACATGGACATGGCCTCCTTCTACATCCTCAAATACCGGAAAAGTTTGAAAAATTTTGTGCCTGTCCTTCGTTGAAAAGAAAGAATCAGGAAAGCTTCTCCAGTTGTAGGGTGGAGGGGCACTAGGAAGGATGGGCGTGGTTGGTGGAGGTAACGTAGGCCTCCGGTTTCCCCAAAAGGATTGCAATGGCCATTCATCTGGGTGATAATGCTCCTCCTCATAATGGGTGGCCTCCTTCTCTAGGTCAGATTCCTCAGAGGGGCTCAATTCCTCTGACTCAGAATCATCGAGCCCCAAAGCCTCCAATTCCCTTGTTGGGTAAAGAGGCCTTTTATTTCTGCTCAAGTTTCCTTTTCTGTCTTTCTCTCCCAGGGCATTCTTTCCCTTATCTATTCTATCTAAGGACTTGCTACCCATAGATAGGCCTTTATTCTTGTTCTTTTTTTTCCTTGTCTTTAAGAGCTGTTAATCTTTTATCTCGTTCTGTTTCTGACATGCTGTCTTGAAGTTCCTCTAACACCCCTTGGCCAGCTGCTACCGAAGAGTGGCATTTCTCATCTTCCAAACATGATTTTACTAAAATCCATAGCAACCGAGTTCCCACCTTTAAACAAAACGAAACCAAAAGGAAGATCGCCAATGCCGCCAAAACAATTGCAAAAGCCAAAAGGGGAATGGGAATCTGATCAAGAACAAACATACCTCTCAGAACTTACCTGAGTGCTGCAGTTCTGAATCCTCCCTGTGAACGGGGGTCTCCTCGGTACCAACGATGACAGGTCCCCGGCGTCCCGGGTTTTGGCACCAGATGTCGCAGGCCATGCTGTCGTCTCGCCAGCAAGAATGCACACGGACAACAGGATCCTTCTGCAGCAAGCTTTATTGCATCCAAGCGATGAAAGGAGGAAGACCCCAAGCCCCAGAGTGGTGCTGTATTTATAAGCCCTAGCCGCACCAAGATGGTACGAGGTGGTGTATCGCCCTCTGGTTGGCTGCTCACTCATCACCCTATGTGACGCCCCAGGCTGGGCAGAGACTTGGCGTGTTCTCGAAATCGGCACATGCGCTCCAGAACTTGTTTAAAGACTGCTGGGCTGGATGTCAGCGCCATATTGTAATGGCGACTGCAGTATCACAGCTCCCTACAACAGATGAGTTGCCCACTTGAGAACTGTTCTACACCAAGCACATGTTCTACCCCAGGGTCATTGGTGTCATCATGCAGCATGAAGGACAACAAAACCAGTAGTAGTAATGATTACATAAATTTAGAGGTATGTAGTTTATAGTACTTTTTTACCATCAGGAAAGAATGAATATGCTTATAAAGGACCTTGCATCTTTGGGCAAGTATATTTCATATTTTGAACAAAATATTTAAAAGTCCAATACAACAAAAAGATAAACCTGAATGTGTGTATAACTTGAAAACACAGGTTATGCACACAGAAATATGATTCTAGCCCAGATTGCAAGGATCCAAGAGATGGTCAAGGGAGGAGTAACTAGAAGCTACTTTATAAACTCTAAAAGAAACATCAGATAAAAATAGTTCACAGATTAAAGGCCAATCAGAAATTTTTCTCAGAGATAATTGCTACCAGGCAGGATTCCAGCACACTGGTCATATTTGCAGTATTTCCTTGTAGTCCTACAGTTTTGCAGAAGCCTGGAGAGCTGCCTTGAAACAAATTTCCTACCCCTACCACCCAGGGTATGTTTGTCACTGGAACCCTTTGTTCCTCATCAGAAATCTCAGCATCTAAGGGAATAAGAAAGGGTTCTTGATAGCTATGCACAATTAAATGCATTAAATGAGATAAGTTCACTGCACATAACAATAGGGAAAAAATGAAGGAGGCAGAAGGCAAGAGATCTTTATCATTGAAAGCTTAAAAGTGATATACAGCAGTACTGTGCAAATATGGCACTTTAAAGTTAATAAATTCTTCTTTAACAAGTAAATGTGTGGTGTGTTTAGTGCATAGAAAAAAAACAGATGGTATTTTAAGACTTCCATTTTGTTGATGAGGTTAATTATTATAGAGATTAATACATGATATACATGATGAGATTTCAGAGAGGATTTCCATTACTTCAGGCTTTTTTTTTTTTTTTTTTTTTTTTTTTGCAGGAGTGTGTGGTTTCAAGACAGGGTTTCTCTGTATTGTTTTGGAACCTGTCCTGGAACTAGCTCTGTAGACCAGGCTGGACTGGAATTCACAGAGATCCACCTGCCTCTGCCTCCTGAGTGCAGGCATTAAAGGTGTGTGCCCTCAATGCCTGGCTCCCATTACTTCAGTTTATCCATTACCTTTAATATGAAGACCTTCCAGGACCAGGGTATGGCTGAATCATTGACAAACTTGACGTTTTAGGTACTTCTTTTCCAGAAGGTCAATTTAAAAAAAAAGAAAAGGCACTGAAAGACCCACAGAGTGTGGACCCTCACACCCTGACTCAGGAAAGGCAACTCTCCCCCCCCAAATCACTCACAAGAAACAGTCTTGATGTAAAAGCATGAGGTCTTTTATATTCCAAGTGCACTGGGGCCCACAGTCATATCCCACACAGGGGTAGAGGACTGAAGACCCTGAGTACAGAATTGAGATAGCTTTTATAGGGTTACAACAAATCATCTTAAACCAATCATCTCATAGCATCCAGAGCCCACGCGGTGCAGGCCAAAGAATTTAAACAATCCAAGCTCATGCTTTATAGACCAATCAGTTTTCTATAGCCCTGGAGGTCTGCATTTGTATGGGCTCCTAGATGGGGTGACAAATAGCAGTTAGGTTAGGTCACTGGGGCAGGGGTTTCACAAGCAGTTAACAAAGTCAGGTAAGCAGCAAGGAGTGTTTGACTGAGGGCAGGGTCTGGAATTTAAGGTATTTAGTATTTTTAAACTTCTAGCTTCCTGGTGTCAGTAGAGATTTAAACCAAATTTTTCCATCCTTACAGCACTTACAGAATATGTTCACTTATGTAATGATATATCCCATAATATTCTTGTTGGAGAGGAACAAAATCTTTTATATAAAGGGCACTTTTTTTTTTAATGAACAGAAGCTCAGATACATTTATACCTAAGATGCTGTGATTTCTAATAACATAAAATGATTTTTAATTAAGATCTGAGCCTCAAGACTTGGCAGTTCAAAGGAATATGACACTTTCATTTATGTAATGTGCCATTAATTCTGCAAGTCAGAATCCAGATCCATTAATATTAATCTATTACATCAGTAACCTATCATTTTATTTTTCCTGTTTTTATTTTTATTTTTATTTTACATATCAATCTCATTTCCATCCCTCCCTCTCTCCCCACCCTCACGTGCATGCCGACCACCTTCCCCTTCCATCCCCCCTCCCCTACTCCACATGTAGGGTGATGCTATCCAGGAGAGATCATTTAAATCTGTCAAGTCATTTGAAGTAGGGACTAGGAATTCTCTCCTGTCTCTAGGTTAAGAGAGTATCCCTCCATGGAGGATGTGCCTGCAAGGTCATTTTGTGCACCAGGAATACATCCTGGTTCCACTGTCTAAGGTCCCTTAGACTGCTCAGGCCTTTTAGCTGAGACCATGTTCAGGGGGTCTGAATTAGTCCCATGCTGGATTCCTAGCTACCAGTCTGTGGGGGGGGGCACGAATGCCTCCTTGTTCAGGTCAGCTTTCTTTATGTGTTTCTGCAACCTGGTCTTGTCCTCTCTCTGCATCTGGATTCTAGTTCGGCTCAGTGTTTAGTTGTGGGTGTTTCTGTTTCCAGCAAGTACTAGATTAGGGTTCCATGATGGTGGATAAGTTAGTTGTTGATCTCATTATCAGGGAAGGGCATTTATGGGAGCCTTTTCACTGTTGCTCAAGTTGTTAGTTTGAATCAGTCGTGTAGGTCTCTGGACATTTCTTTAGGTTCAGTTTTCTCTTCAAACCTATAATGGCTCCCCCTTTTATGCCTTTCCTCTCTTTGTCTCTCTCTCTCTCTCTCTCTCTCTCTCTCTCTCTCTCTCTCTCTCTCTCTCTCTCTCTCTCTCTCCTGTCTTCTATTCATCCCCTGACTGAATCTTCCTAATCTCACGTGCTTTCCTCTCCTCTTTTTCTCTTTCTCCCAGTAACCTATCTTTTAAATGATCTTTTTAAAATAAATTTGCACAAACATCTGGTGTCAGACTATCACAAACATCACTTTTAGGAGTATAGACAGAGCAGATAATGTTCTCACTGAGTGTTCTAGGAATTTACCTAGTATCAGCTAGAGATCAGGATGTCTTCATCTGAGACATGTAGGGGAACTCAGGCCTATTCTTTTGTACGAGGTCTGAGTGTTTTATAGAGAGGGCAGGGTAGGAGTGCTTAAGTCTGATAATTGGATTTCACCCTGTGATTTGCACCAATTCTGATATTCTAAGAAAGACATGGTAATCTAAATTCACAGTATGGATGGTAAGTCTTACAACTTCATAGAGAATGCACAGTCACTTAGCCCTGTGGCTACAGGAAATGGTAAACCATTATATTTTCATCATGTACCTCTTTTTTTTTATTTGAAGCAGGACTCTCACATGTTGTTCATCACCGTTATTGCCAGGCTTATAGATTCCCTTGCTCTTGACTCCTGTCTTTCTGTAGGAAGACTGGTGTTATAGATACACATAAGCTTTTCCATGCCTTCTTGGGTAATGAACTCAGGTCCTCATATTTGTATCACAAATATTTTAACCAGAGTGTCATTGCCTTAGCCCACACATTGTGTTTTCAATTCAAGATATGCAGCATATTTGATTTATAAATTGGGAAAGTATTTTGCTTGCATTCTCACATAGATGGGCCTGAAAATTAGTCATTACATTTCTTTCAGGGCACAAAACAAAACTTAAAAGCACAAATGCACTTATGAAAGTTCAATGTGTCTCACTTCCAAGATACAGTATTTAAGACATTATTGATATAACTAAACTATTTCTAATTATTAATATATACCATTATATAGAACATTTGGAAATGCTTTGAAATTTCCAGATATCTAAATATTTCACCAATAATTATAATAAAAACATTGTGAAATTATTTGACATACAGAGTGTAATCTAAGAATCTGTTACATGCATGTTGTGCTAAATCTAACATTGTTTTAAGGTAGTGTTGGGGAAGCAACTCAGGAAGTAAAATGCTTGATGCGCAACCATGAGGATATGAGTTCTGTTGAATCTCCGCAACAAACAGGGCTGAGGGTTGGGGAATAATTATAGTTTTATAATTTCAGTATTCCTATGGGGAAATGGGAGGTGGAGACAGAGGAATCCCCAGACATGCTTAAGCCCACTATGTATCTGGTGTAGGTGTGAACAAGAGACTTTATTTTAAACAAATAGAAAGGCAAAGAACACACCTGTGACTTACTCCACACATAACACCATGGCAAGAGTTTCTGCTCCCTCACCTACATACATATACAAACACCCCCACATGAATTAGAAACACAGAAAGTATTTGTCTACATTCTTCCAGACATCTCTAAAACTCCATGAGCACATAATCTGTTGCTTTACTTGTTATAATAAGCCTCAGTGGATATATATATATACATACATATATATATATGTATGTATATATATATATGTATACATACATACATACATATATATATATATATATATATATATATATATATATACATATATATATTAGTTACAATTCTCGCAGAAAATCAAGTCATGAAACTACCCAGGAAGCTGCAACTACCTCCTACCATCACTGTGTGTGTTGTGGGTGGTTAGTAGAGATCGCAGTCATATAATTTATTGGTTCAGTTGTAATGCAGAATTTTAGGACTTAATAAGATCATGATTAGTATCTTCCATAAACCAGAAAAGTTTCTGCTATCTCACCTGACAGAACATTTTGAATAGGTAGAAGTATTCTTAAGATGTTTGTTGCCACACAGGGTAAACAACAGACATTAAATTGATAGTTGGTTATACTGCTACAGTTGAATTTGAGAAGGATAGCTAATACTATATGTATGATAACTATACTACTGGAACTACTGACAATATAACTTCTGGTGAATCTAAAATATTTTTTACTTGCTTTGATGTAACAGTAGAAGATACAAGAAATACAAATGCATTTCCAAAATCAAAATAAAACACTGGATTATATATATAAAATCCTGAAACACTTAAGTATAATCTCTATTTTTTTCTTTTTCTAATTGAATTCTTTTGAAGTTATATTTTGTTAAAAGTTTTCACACAATATATTTTGATCATATCATTGTTCCTCCCATAACTCCTACCAGATCTTTCCCATATCCTTACCTACCCAACTTCATACTTTCTCCTCTGTCTCTCAAAAAAGAATAATGATAAAATAAACACATTAAAAACAAAATAAAATACAAATAGAAAACAAAATATGCACATAACACAACAACAAAATAAAACAACAATGGAAAAGCCATAGCATGTGTTTTGTTCTGCTCATTTGTTCCCAATCACGGACCTGCCCAGGAGTGTGGCTGTTATACCCAGAACACTCAAATGGAGAAAACTAATTTATCCCTTTCTCAGCAGAAATCCATTACAAATGGCTTCTTAGTTAGTAGTTGCACTTTGTGTCCACTTCCTCTTCTCAGTATTGGATGGAATTTTTCTGATTTGAAACATTGCAGGTCTTTTATATTCTATCATCGTCCTGGTCAGCTCATGTGTTTATCAGTCATGTTGTGCCAGAAGATACTGTCTCTAACCACTTCTCTCACAAATTTTCTGGATTCCCTTGTTTATAGATCCCTCAACTTTGAAGGGAGAGGTTTGATAAAGACATCCCACTTAAGATTGAGTGTTCTACAGTGTTCAGTAGTATGTCTGTGTTAATTACTGTCTATTACAAGAAGTATTTCTGATAAGGGTTGTTACAGCATGTTTTTCCTTCCAGCTGGCTCCATCCCGCCGCCTGCCAGTCTTGGCCCACAGCCACGCCAGCCCCAAATAACACTCAGAGACTCTGTATTTGATACAATCCTGTTGGCCAATTACCATTATTGTTTATGGGCTAGCTCTGCCTTAATTATTAACCCATTTCTACTTATCTAAGTATTTCCAAGTGGTCATCTTATTGGGGAGCTGCGGCGGGTGTCTTCCTACCTCCCCGGGCTACATCTCGACTCCTCCTTCCCACTTCCTCTTTCCTTCTCCTGGTCTCCTAGCCCCGCCTATCTAGTTTTCTATTGGCCAGCAGGGCTTTATTAATTAGTATGAGAAACATATATACAGAATAACATCTCCCATCAAAGGGTTGAACAATGGTCTGACCTAAGGATGCAACAATATATCATTAGGAATCATTTTCTTAAGATATTCCTTTACCAGAATAATAGTAGTAGCATTTCCTTTAGGGCCCGTTACCTATCTAGTCTTAGGTTCTGGCCACAAAATCAGTGTCAGGTATGTATTCTGTCTCAATGGAAGGGCATACATCCAATTGTAGTTGTTTACTTCCATAATATTGGTGCTACTGTTGCACTAGTTTGCCTTGTATCAGGCCATTGTAATAGGTAATAGGGTCTGTAGCTGGGTAATACTGAAAATGATCATTTTTCTCTTCCAGCAGTGTGCAAGGCACAATATGGATACTAGGCAGTAGGTATGTAGCTTCTAATTGGGCTTCAACAGTATTTAACCATCTATGATGACATAAGAAAGTTGCGTTTTCAATAATAGCACCTTCTCATAAGATTATGGAGAATAGCCAATAGTCTCAACAATAGCCTGTAATGTTTATCGGATCTATGAGACTCCTTTGCACAACCACTCAACAATATGTAACCCATTCCTGGAACTAGCAGTTTTACTTGGTGACATAGGTCTGAGTTCATCTTAATGTAAAAGCAGACAAGCAAAATTTTAATTGTTTGAAAGAAAGGTAAATCATATTAACATGTTATATAAGGCAGTGTAGCAAAATCAGAAAAATGTGTATTTGTATATGTTAGCTACAAAATTGTGAAAATTCTAATATAT